>WOVY01016210.1:0-258730 GCA_013436015.1 Rhipicephalus annulatus
GCAACCTCATAGCTGAGCACTCGGAAGACCGACTAATATTTTTCTGACGCACCATCATACAAACTGAAATGATACGACGAGAAAAGTTTGTTACTCGTGTCCTGGCATATCCAAACTTCAGACAAATTCAGTCACATTGGAAGAAACCTGTCCTCGTATGCACGCAAGGCACTCTCTCCTACCTGTGCGAAAACCACGGCAGTCTAGTCGTTAAGGTGCGGCTCTGCTGTATTTATGGATTCTCTAAATGGGCACAGTGGAACTCGGGTTTTCGTGGGGGCTTTTTAGGGGTCCGCGAGTGGTCACAACGATTGGGACCAGCCGCATTTTAACGTCATTCACACTTGATTTATTGACTGAGGCGAAAAATGCATTGCATAGATTATTTAGCAAACCAGTTGCACCTGCCCCCCTCCCTTTCTCTGCTGCGATTGGCCTCCTCGAGTAACAAAGAAGTGAAGGGTTCTGCGCCACACTGAAAAAACCACCGGAATTTCTCAAGACCAGAATGTTTCAGCATCTCGGCTCTCGCATCCGCAGCTCGCAGTAGGAGACGCTCGCACATACCAAAAGATACAGACACCACCTATCCACGCTTGGGACTATGGCACGCAATGTGGCTGGTGTAAGCCGGTCATCAGCCATGGGGGCGGGGGGCGGGTGGCATTCTCTTCCCAAAAATATGTGGGAATGCATCTCCAGGCCACAAGCACAAACTCTCCCCTGGTGCATGCAGGACGTTCTCGTTCGAGCCAACTTGAAGACCCAGAAGGGTATCTTAGATCAGGCAAAGCGTACAGCAATAGTCAACAAGAGTGGCGATGTGGGCTTGTTGGTGAAACATTTGAAAGAAATTTATGTTGCGCGAGGCGAGAAAAGAACACAGGAAAGAATAGACTGAGAGGACAGAGCGCTCTGTCCTTCAGTCTATTCTTTCCTGTGTTCGTTTTTTCGCCTCGCGCTAAATAATTTCATACAGCAATGACCGCTGGAGTCCTGGACTATAGGGACCCACACTTTCCGCTCCCTTGTCTCTCTCGTTTTTGAATAAAGTTTTTTCAACCAATTATTCAAATAACAAGTTCCTGAATTTTATTTTTTATTTGTATTCATTATTGCGTTTCTCAATAGTCGTACAGTTCATCAGTGTGCCGAACTTCTTTAAGAAATGGTCCGTTTTTTGGCCGATGCCCCAGGGCATGTGGGGCCAATGACGCTGATGAAAAAGACAGCCTGTCGCTACATTTCCCTAGGTAGGACTAGAAATACATGTAGCAGTAATTTTGTCATTTCTCTGCCTTGAATGCCCCATAAAAAGAAAAATTGACTGCGTTGGCGGTTTCAACATGAATGATGCAAAAAAATGATCATCGCGTGATGACGTAAACGTATGACATCGTCACGATGCGACATCAAGTTACGGCGTCATCACATGACATTGGCACTTAGAAAAGGTGAGCCAGTACGGAGGCAGTCTAAAAGCAAGTGAGGTGAAAAAACTGATATGCGGGGTTTGACATCCCAAAACCGCCAAGTGATTATGAGAGACGAGGTAGTGGAGGGCTCCAGAAATTTCGACCACCTGGGGTTCTTTAACGTGCACCCAAATCTGAGCACACGGGCCTACAACATTTCCGCCTCTATCGGAAGTGCAGCCGCCGCAGTCGGGATTCGATCTCGCGGCCTGCGGGTCAGCAGCCGAGTATACCTTAGCCACTAGACCACCGCGGCAGGGCGAGGTGAGAAAGTTTGCATTGTATCCAGAGTCATAGGCATTGCAGAACAAAATAAGAAGGCTTTCGCTTTCGAGCAGTCTTAGGTGAATGTATGATTCACCGTGTGATTTTTTATGTGTTGTTTTTTGTCCATGTATGCGGTTCTTCAGCTTCATAGGCCTTTATCTCAAAGGGGCCCTGCAACAGTATTTCAAGTAGCCATGAAAAGGATTCACTACAAGAGCTTATTGCTTCAGAAATTTACTTTTGCCAAAATTTTTAGCATCCGCGCAGGACGAGAGGACCTACACAAATAGGTCGCGCGCTGCCATTGCATTCTCTCTTTTTTCGTCCCGTAATGGTGGCGAGAATGCTGCAGGTCCTTGTGTTCACGTTTGGGTGCATGGTAAAGAGCCCCAGGTGGTCAAAGTTTTCAGAGCCATCGACTACGGCGTCTTCCATAATTATATGGTAGTTTTAGGACGCTAAGTACCCCGCATAAATCAATGTTTTGTCCTGGTGAACGCGCTGTAAGCTAAGCAGGGAGGGATGACACGGGGGAGAAAATACATCACGCGCACCTCGTGACCCCGACAACTTTCCCTCTCTCTCTCTTTTGTTCTTTCTTTGAATGTACGGCTCCTCAGTGCGATCGCGTGCGCACCCACAGACAAGTCGTGGCCTACCGTTTCGGCTCCAGACGGCCCAGCACGTTGTTACGCCTGGGATTCCACACTGAAAGTCAATGCCTCTGCAAAGGCAATCTGTGTCAAGGCCAGTGCTAAAGCCCGCCTGACGCGATCAACTCAACAACGTCATCAAGTGGCGGCGCTGGTCTGTCACGCAACGCACAGTGAGCTCCCTCAGCCCACGACCCGATGAAGCAATCGGTGCCTTCCAGTCTGGCGAGTCTTGCGCAATGCGTGGCAACATCCGTCGTCCTTGGCTGCGATCACGCGCAGCGGCGGGTCCCCATTGGAGGATTCTGACATCACGGCCAGCGGCGCTTCTGGTTGGACGTTCGGTGACTCAAAGAATCCACCCGGTGCCTATAAAAATAGGCCTGCGGCACGTCGCCAGCAGTAAACCTGTGTGTCAGAGAAGCCCTCGTTGCTTCGAGCCCTTTCGCTCTCGGCGTGGCCAGTAGACTTGGCCGCGGCGAGTTTCGTGGCGCCCATTGTAACCTCGTTGGCGGTGCGCTTCTTAACAGCGTGTGAGAGAAGACATCTCGGCTCTTTGAGTCCCTAAACTGTCGGCCCCTGTGCCGAATTTGTAACGCCTCTATTTCTATGCTGTACATAAACCTTGCCTTAACTCACCGTCGTCTCGTCCGCTCGTCTATCAGCTCTGCGCAGAAGCAGTCGCGAGCTGAGAAACCTACGCTACCAAACGGCTTGGCGGCGGAGTTCGGAGCAGTGGCGCCTTCGGGACCGTGTTGGCGTCTCAGTTTCGTAACAACGTCATGCTCAAATCAGCCAATCGGGGGTACATGGCTTGTGTCGCAGGGATTTTTGAGCCTGTAGCGCCATTTATCAAGGGAAGACAAAGCGATTTTCGGTAACTCTGAGAAATTATTGTCAATTCATGGCCATGGACTGTGCTATAATTTTTGGCTCGGGTGTTCTGGGGAACCTCGACTACACATGAGGGTGTTTCTGACCATGATCAAAAAGTGTTGCAGGGCCCCTTTGAAGATGCTCCGCCAGGCTTCTGGCCCGTACCCCCTTGTGGGGAAGTGCCCACAGGTAGAGGATATTAGCATCATCATGAATTACCGTCGCCACGGTTCCTGAGGTTTCGTTGGCAGCCGCCAGAGGAGCTATGGCCTCTCGCTGGGCCAAGGAGGCGCAGAGTCTGCACGGACTGCATGTCCTGCGGAGCGCGCACTTCCTCAGCCTGCTAGCCGAGGCCGTGGGCGTCTCCTGGTGCCACACCACGGCTCTCTTCGACTTGCAGCTAGAGTCGCTTCAGCGCCGAGACACGACCACGAACAGCGGCACCACTGACGTGCGCGTCGGCATGCTGCTCATGGACTACCGGGCTCAGGCCGCCGCCACGCGAATGCTCGTGGCCGACGTCTTCCTCACCCTGTCCAAGGTAACTTCAAGCTCGCAAATGTGTGCGCCAGACTTAGCGACTTATACATCAAACACTGAGAATTCCGTGATTCCGTTCCTTCATGTCACTAGAATTGCGTCATAAAAGCATACTGTCAACTTGCTTTTTCCTGAGACTCTTAACTACACTGCTTCCAAAGCTAAGTTTATTCACGACCCCATTTATCGCTTAGCTGGTTCAGAACAACACCATAATGTGCGCGTAACTAGTTGCCACATTAACACTCTTTATTTTTTCTTTGTCCCACTCACACCCAAAATACTTGTACCACCTTCCCTACGACATTCTTTTCATTTCAGACCAGGGCTTATTTTGTTCCACTTTACACAATTACTTGCGCTTAGTCAAGCATGAACTGCATATTGTATATGTTATGATGTCTTGGTTGAGATGGCGCCTATTTGAGACAAGACCTCGGAAGACAAACGGGCCAAGCGTGCGCCAAGATGATGACACACTGTGACGATGAGAACAAAGAGACAAGACGGTGATTATGGTCATACAGGGATAAGAAAGAAGTAAAGAACAAATGCCCGCAATATTTTTTTTACTTTCTTGGCTTGTATATCTCACCGTATCTCCATTGAACTCAGTTGTATGTGCTTGACATTGTATCGTTATATGCAGTGCAGTTGTTATGAATGCGATGTTATTTGTGTTATATTTTTGTTGCTTAGGTACTGTACTCCTGTCTGCAAAGCTCTGTGCGTTTGAAGGAAAATAAATGAAACGTGCTCGAAGTCCTTATAACAACATGTGGAAGCTCTTGGAGGGATCTAAAAATTCTGAAGGCGACTCTACTTCGGGACTTAGGGGTCTTGTAGTGGCACCAGCCCATGGTATAAAATCTTTGGGTAAAAATGTTTTCTCTCACTAGTGAGGTGAGTTTCAGAGTACGCAAAAAGAAGCGCGGATTTAAGATTTGTCCCTTCAGAATCCTCATGTCGATTGTAACAGAGATCACCGAACGTGGTATAACATTGATGTCTCCATTACTTCAAATAATGTCACATATCTTGCCTATATAACGTAATAGGTGGATACAGCAGTTCGTTTTTGAAATAAAAAGTTCTTGAACAAGAAAAAATGGACAAGTGACGCTAGCTGATGACAGCCATTTTACACAGCGTGTTTTTCGTATATTTGCGACCGTGCTAGCAGCGTCGTGAGCTAAATTATAAAGATTTGATATTTTTAGGACAAATACATAGGCGAAATCGCATCGCTCATGATAATGTCGGATTCTGAGTTGGTTATGTATTCTCAGAATTCCCAACAAACGCTGTATTTTTTAACTCGGCTGATTTGGAACGCGATTGCTGCTTCTGTGATCGCGTCTTAATTTGTTGATATGTATAGCATGCATGGACCTTTGTATGTGTAATAAGAATGTATATTTGTGTAATTCTGGGAATATTGAATGCATTGAATTTGTTGCTTAAACTTCAAAAAAAAGCAGCTGGTGAAAAGAAAATCATTATTAAAAACTGCTTACACAATCTTGTTCAAAATTATTGCCATTAATATGAAAGGCCTGTAGAGTGATAATCTCAAAAAAGCATGTTTTATCATTTTTGTCATAACAAAAAACAAAATTTTGAACCTTTAGTTTCTTGAGTGTTGTCCCCTACTGCGTAAAGGACATATATTGTACAATAAATCACAATAAAGCGCTTTTTTTTCCTTTTCCAAAGCTTGCGAAATAACAAGAGTGAGGCATTTTCGGGGGGCGCCAATGTTATGCTATGAAAACGACCGTTTGAATGAACAGCCTCTCAGTAGTTCGTGACTTCGGTTCTGTGATCGATATCCTTAATCCAAAGGTTGCCCTTCTGGTCGAGCCTTTCTATTCTTTCACTGCACATCGGTACGGAATAGACATATGAAGGAAAGAAATGCATCTATACGTTCCTTACTGTGTCGTACTGAGCCACAGGTGAAATGTTAGTACAAAAGGCGACGTCTCTACAGGAACGGACACGAACTTATAGGAAGCACTCGCCAAGAGGTTGGTTTCGTTGGCCTCTGATGGCGTATTTTTAAAACCATTGTGCGATTAACAGAGTTGAAAACGTTGCAGATTGCGTGAAGCTCGGTCGCAGTAGCGCTCGCCGCGCACAAAACACGTTGTTTAAATGACTTCCGTTCTGCATTGGCAAACGTGTCGTGGCTGGTTGCTTCCACACGAATTTCGCACTTCGCTTTTGATCTCCGGAGACACTCGATCTCTCAGGCAGGTACACGGTAGTGCAACGTCCTCAAGCTTGCCATGTAATTGTGTGACCTGTTCAGCTGCCTGACTGTATTGAAGCACCGTGCGTTGCGCCAGCCCACGCACTCAACGCACGCTGTACTGTATTTGCACGAAAGGCCTGACCACACGTAGTCGTCGCAGCGCAGTGGCGCGTTTCTTTTTAATGCCGCACCACGGCCCGCCCCTTATGTGGAGAAAGGGCGTGCAACTTCAGCGCTGACGCGCACCTTCTCTCCCCAAAGGAAAGGGCGTGGCGCCACGCCAAAAAGCAACGCGCCACTGCGCTGCGACGGCTACGTGTGGTCAGGGCCCTGGAGCACGGCCCACTCGATCCACCGGACGATACCTTACGGTGCGCACCCAGAGAGTGGGTCGCACAAAGACGGGCGATGTTAGAACGTTTCGTGTAGCGAGGCGCAACATACGTTCCAGCACTCTGTGCTGAAGCGTAGTAAAGCATATATACATGGCGGCAGTCTTCAGGCTGCATTGTGGGGCTGGCCGATGGACAATCACGCTTTTCGTGATTTATTTATTGATAACAGTGTTGGAAAGTAGATAGTCATCTACATGGTCAGTCGTGAGGTTTTATATTGCCGTGTTTACTTGAAAAAACACAAACACACAATGGTGAAATGTTGCATGCTGCCCGTACACGAGAACTGCATTGATGTTGCGAACTGCTCAAATGCAGCTCATTGAAACGATTTTTCTGTAAAACACTTGCGCTCCCCGAAAATTCCTCATTGTTATTTTGCAAGCCTAAAAAACAAGTGATTGTATTTTATCATAACAAAAACTGTCCTTTACGCCCTACAACGCTCTGAAAACACATTGTCTGAAAATTGGTAATTTTGCACGGACAAAGATGATGCAACATATTTTCCGGATTATCACTCTGCAGTCCTTTGAGAACAATCTGAACGAACTTGGCCAAGATTGAGAGGAGTAGGGCTATGATAATTTTTTCAATTACCCAAATGTTTTGCTTTTTGGTGTTTCGGGGGACAAAGTTGAGTACTGTAAGAAATACTAGACAAATACAAATCAATATGCTTTTCACCTATACGAAGGCCTATCAGTGCTGTTAGTATGAAAAAGCTAAGACGTTCACAAAAACACAGCATTTTTAGATAAATTTTAAAGATACGTAACTTGATCAGATTCCGATAACATCATACGAGTAATTTCTCCTTTATTTTTGATATGTACAACAGTGGAAGGAATTTGCAATATTTAGCTTGTGACGCTACTGTGACATGATTGCTAATATACAAAAATGCACTCTATAAAATGGCTCTCGTATAACGCACGTCCCCCGGCGATGCTTGTTGATTTTTCTCGTGTTAAAGAAACAATTTTAATGAAAACGTGATTTAACACAAATAGGTCATATGGACATGCCATACAAAACTATCAGAAAAATCGAAGATGTCACATACACAACGTTCTGTGAGCTTGCCTGGAATTATCCGCAGCATTTGAGTTGCTCTTTCGTTGAATAAATAAATAGTCAATAAAAATCAATAAAGTTTCCATAATTGCCCTGATGCATTTGTCCTTCTCTGATGTGACTTGATGCCCCGACACCATACGTAGCCAATATACATTTTTGAATAAGACCCGTTGAATTTAGTACCAGTTTCATTTTTCAAAACCAGATTGCTTGAAAATTGGGAGGACCGGAAGCAGTGTTTGACCTTAAGATGCTTAAAGGAATACAAAGACTGTCAGTGATTACTGGGACTTCCAACGACGCGCTTTAGCTCCAGATAAGGAACGCTTCGTGATGCGCAGGCCGTCGCTGCGGTGTGGCTCGAGGCGGCAACGTTGCTGTCGGACCTTGAGCCGGAGCCGGCGAGCCCCCAGCCCGAGCTGTACAACCTGTTCGTGAACGGCGCCACGGCGTCGCTGTGCAGCTGCCTCAAGCTGTGCCAGCGTCACGCCGCGTTCCTCGAGCTCACCGAGCAGGCGGCGCATCCCAGTGCCTTGGACGCGCACAGGCACGCGTCGCATCGGTGGAGTACGCAGTGCGATCGGCTGTTCGACCTCACCGTCGACTTACTCGCCGACTTCGAGGAGCGGGTCTACGAGAAGCTCTTGCTCCCCTAAGCACGCTGCCTGTTCGAAACATCAGTTCCGTCATCGTCACGTCTACAGCCTGCTTCTGGAAAAAGCACTACTGGCAGCAGCCAGTCTTGCTGTAGAACGCAGCCAGCACCGCAGATCCAACGCTGCCTCAGTGTACTTCGGGCCGAATAAGGCACCAAAAGTTTAATTTCCTGGTTGGTGCGCAGAGCACAGGGAACTGTATTGAACCTGTCGGCCGACCTTGTTTCTTCCTGAGACGCGCTTGCAAGGAACACGAAAAAATTGAATCTTGCACCACACACAGTAGTATAATGAATCAAAACCCACATATATAACATTAGGCGATAGTTGGTGATTTTTACGCGAGAGTGGGCTTTGTATTCGACACGTACAGCACTTACAGTCTGCCGTATCCACTAAACATTCAATAGTAATACCGCATAGGCTTCGAGACATTCTAGAATAACCGAGGACGATGACAGTATGTGTCAATCCAAATGAACGTTACTTTTTACGGGTTCAAGAGAAACCAATTTGAGCTACTAGACAATATCTTAGAGACCAGACATTTCAAAGGGAAGGAATACCCAACTGAGCACCCTGATATCATTCGGGCCCGCAGCCACTGACGTGGGTAATGCATGTTAAAATGCATTCCTAAGGCTTTCAACGTAAGCCGGACTTCACACACACTGTTTCCATGATTATGCGTAGGAAGCAAATATTCCCTTTCATTGCGTCTACATCATGTCGCGTGACAGCAGGCTATTCAACCTGATCACGCGCAGCACAAGTAGGATACAAAGGTCTGCAAGTCACAGTAAAGAAGCGCACTTGGACACGTCCCACTCGTGTCCAATTTGGGCTGACGATTGCTCGACCATGTTGGCCATGTTCCTTTGGTTTGCGCGCCGTATTTTTTTCTCTTTTTTAGAGCAAGTTTGCTTTGCGATAGTGTGATGAGCCATCACCAAATGTCTTTTTACTGGATCGCGTATAAATAGCCAATGTGAACGATGGGAAAGCCTTCGACCGTTACGATATAGAGCCTCCTTGTCATGCTCTTTCTTTTTTCCATTCTGCTTGCTTGTCTAACGGAGACAAGCATGTAACATGCGATAGTGCGCCGCGTACGGATGTAGCCTTATCTGTACATTCATTTGTAGCTCTGTTACGATTGAATTTTCGAATTATTATTTTAAACAACGGTGTTGCTTTAACAAGAACATTCAGAATGCCATTCCAAAGGAAGTAATCAACGCAATTATTTGTGTTGCACTCAGTTACCATCAGTGCAGAATCCGAACCGAAGCCCAGCACTCGGAAGGTGAATCTATAACAACAAAGGAACAGTTCTGGCACGATGCAAACAGTACCAACTAGACATTACTGCTCCAGTTATCTCGTGATAATATCTGAGCTCTAGGCTAAACTCAACGTCCTAATTTGTGTTCAATAAACCCCTGTTTTTCTAGAAGGCTCCTCGTATCTTGGAATAATCGGTGGCTGAACACTGGAAGGCCATTTAAGTTTCTTCGTAACACCGCCTATTTGTCAGTGTGGCACCTTACAAATGGCAAATGCTGTCTCGAGAATGGTGCATGACCAAATAAGGCTAACGTATCTCAATTTCAACAATGCAGCTAGCCAAATTCGTTTCTGTAACTTAGAAAATCCGGCGTCGGCAACCTTGTCGGAGAGTGAAGAATCCTGTTGAGTGTATAGAATAATAAAAAAAACGTCACGCTTACGAGGAACGCGCCGCACAGTTACAGCGGAAGATGAGCGACTTTTCAGAGCTTTATCTAAACATTCTTTGGGTAACTGCTACAAGCACGCTTGCTCGTTACCCACTACACCGTAAATAATCCCATGGACGCTTGCTCGGTACCCACCATGCAATTTATTAGGTATACTTTCTGTGTAGTCTTTCGTCATTTTTGAGGGAACCGTGGTATCCGCTATACAGTTGCTAGAATTTTCGTCCACATTTTTTATGCAGTGGGTGACGACGATGAAGAATTATGCCTGGATTGGGTATGCGCCACAGGTAATAGGTGATCAAGAATAAGCTTTTGTAGTAGGTTGGAGCACTGGATGACCTACTCGCTACGCAATTCATTGTGGGACGCCTGGTTGTTCCCTTGGTGTTCTTAATCTTCATTACTCATATTACCGCTATTCCTTTACCGACATCAAGCCTGCCTAAGGCGAGTTTGAAAATGAGTTTCAAGCACTGGCATAATTCAGTGGCAGAATACTCAGCTGGCGCGCAGCGGACCCGGTGTCACAGAACGAGCGCTAAAAATGGGCGCGACGCCAAATTCTTGCGACAACGGGCGGGAGAAACGCCGCGAGGTCAAAAGAAAAAAAAGAAAACAAACATCCAAGGCTCCCCGGGCGCGCGCTCTCCCCGCGGAAGCGTCGCTTCGCAGACGAACCTCCTCACCCCACATCGGCGGCCCAGCAAGCCCGCGATTTTTCTAGAAAGAACGGGGCGTGGTCAGACCGAGTTGAATCATCCTCCGGGGAGGGCAGTCGAACCGTCTCGCGCTTCTCCCCAGCTTTCGCTGCGTATCGCGCCGACGAAATGACGAGAACCGTCTGGAATGTCGCGCGCAAGGTATTTAACCGAGCAGCCGAGATGAAAGATGAGGAGGAGACGGAAGTGAGCGTCAGAGCGCGTAGGGATTCCGCCGTGTAGTCGGCGAAGGTTTTGGTCCGAAGGGACGAAGCCGGAGATGAAGAGGATTTCCACCTGAGGGGTGAAGGCTTGGGCTACAGGCAAGAGCGTGTGTTTACCGCTATCGAGCGAAGACCCATGGCAACAGCTGCGGGTGTGAAGCCGACGTGTTCCGGCGAAGAAGTTGAAGTTTGAAGAGTGGCCAATTGAAGACGGGAGGTTTCCTGGAAGAGAAACTTCGAGGGCTGCGGAACGACAACAACGCTGGACTTTGAGTGAGTGATTCTCGGAAGAGTATCATATAGACTTTGGTTCCAAGAACTTTGGACTGAATAGGTTTTCTATCTCTTTAGTCTTTAAGTGTCTTGGTTGTTCAATGCATGCGACTGCATTGTAGTGCGTATTGTTGTCCGTGTCCGTTGTATTAAGTGTGGCTGATTGTATTGTGTCGTACGTTGATTGATTGGTTTGATTGGTGACATATTGTATGCAACCATTGTGGAGTGTGCATTTTTGTGTAA
Organism: Rhipicephalus annulatus; assembly: GCA_013436015.1. NCBI lineage: Eukaryota > Metazoa > Arthropoda > Arachnida > Ixodida > Ixodidae > Rhipicephalus > Rhipicephalus annulatus. The sequence goes on from WOVY01016210.1 coordinate 11,383, forward strand.
TTGTTTTCGATCTGCCATTATTGAGAATATAATTTGTTTGTTTATCAACTCTCGGCTCTGATTTGTTCTTTGGGCCACAACCGGCGTCTGCTGGCGCGCCAATAAGGACCACCTCTAAAATTGTCCACGCTTTCATGGTGCGGTTCGGGGGGCCGATACTTCGGCTCTTGGAATTAGCCCGGTGATCGCCTCCCTAATAAACGGGACCGGTGTGGGACAATTAATCTGGCGTCCGCGACATAGGACCTTTTGGTGCACAGTGTGTCCAAAGTAGTGAGAAAGAGCCTCGAGTTGTTGATAGTGCTATCGGAACGATTTTGTGTGTTGTTCAGTGTTCTCTTTAACGAGTGCAGGGGAGTGTTCCGATAGACCGATTTAGGCAGATACTTTTTGCACGCGGCAAGGTTTTATTTGCGAGTTGCGAGACACAATGGATCTCGAAAAGTTAGTTGCGCTTGGTGAGAAGATGGGTCTTTCCGGCGCCGAACTACGGAAATGGGTAAGCCAGAAGGAGAAAGAGGCAGCTGAGAGAGCCAAGGAAGAAAAAGCAGCTGAGTTGGAATGAGAGAGGTTGGCGGTCGAAAGAGCCAAAGCGGAAAAAGAAGCTGAGTTGGAGAGAGAGAGGTTGGCAGCAGAGAGGGCCAAAGAAGAAAAAGCAGCTGAGTTGGAGAGAGAGAAGTTGGCAGCTGAAAGGGCGAAAGAAGAAAGAGAAGCGAGGGAGCGACAGCTGAAGGAAGAAAGAGAAGCGAGGGAGCGACAGCTGAAAGAAGAAAGAGAAGCGGAGATGGCTGAAAGGGAACGGCAGCGGCAGCACGAGATGGAACTCGAGCGGCTCCGTTTGCAACAGCGAAGTGAAACTCCCGTCCAAGCTAGAGTTGAAAGCAGCGAACGGGAAGATCATGGCTTCCGCTTGAACCCAAGCAAGCTGCTCGTAGCGTTTGATGAAAGGAAGGACGACCTAGACGCGTACCTCCACAGATTTGAGACGATTGCGAGGAGCCAGAATTGGCCGGAACAGCAATGGGCAACTGCTTTGAGTACTTGCTTGAGTGGTGAAGCGCTCAGTGTGTACGGTAGGCTGACGCCGACCGATGCAGCCAACTACGCAAAGGTGAAAGCTGCTTTGTTGAAGCGATTTAGATTCACTGTGGAAGGATTCCGGGACAGATTTCGGACAGGAAAGCCAGCTGACGGTGAGACAGCTACGCAGTATGCCGCCCGACTTAGCCATTATTTCGACAGATGGATTGAACTTTCAGGGACAGCGCAGGAGTACGATGAGCTTAGAGAGTTGCTAATTAGAGAACAATTTCTTACTAGTTGCCACCCGAGCCTGTCGCTGTACTTGAAAGAGAGGAAGGCTGAGTCACTTGAAGGAATGCTTGAATTGGCTGATCAATTCTTGGAAGCGCAAGGTGGAACTAATTTGGCCAAGGTAAAGAAGGAGTGTCCCGATGATTCGAAGAAATTGGCTCCCGAAGAAAAGAAGCGTGCACCAGAGAGCATTCCGCGATGTTTTCTGTGCAACCGAGTGGGTCATCGCGCAAAAAACTGTCGAACGATCTTTACGAGTCCTACGGCAGTAAAATGTTTTAAGTGTGGTCAGACTGGGCACAAAGCAGACGCATGTCGAAACGGAGCGAGTCAAACTCACCAGGTATCCTGTGTGCAGGCGGCACCGAAATCCGGTGATAATGCCGTCACCGATGGATTCGTAGAATTGAAAAATGGGGAAAAAATTCCTATTGTGGGTGCTGTAATGTCAAAACAGCCAACCGGTGTTACGAAAGGAATGCCAACGCTGCCAGGAAAAGTTGCGGACAAAAAGATTACGGTGTTAAGAGATACCGGCAGTTCCACTGTTATCGTGCGGAGAAATTTGGTACGGGAAGGTGAGTTAACAGGCAAAACGAAACCGGTTTGCCTAATTGACCGTACAGTTCGGATGCTTCCCGAAGCAGAGATTGAGGTGGAAACCCCGTACTTCAGCGGGAAAGTTACCGCTCTATGTATGACGACCCCCCTTTACGACCTTATCATCGGAAACATCGACGGGGCGCGAGGACCGAATGATCCGGAATGTTTGGGAGAAGACCCGAAGATAGAGCCCTCGCCAACACAGCGGCCGCAAGATACAGTGGAGGAGCATCCCGTGACGGATCTCACAAGAGCCCAAGGTGAAGCTGCGGCGCAAGAGACAGCGAAGGAGAAGACGATCTTGTCGAATAAGTTCACGGGCCGAGCAACTGGACGTACGTCGGCACGACCCCAACAGACAGACAGTGTAAAGGAGACGGAGTTGGCCAGCCGGGCAAAATGTAGAGGCATGATCAAGCGGGCAAAAAAACCGACAGGACCCGTTGAACGTTATGACCCGTTAACGGTGTCGGAGGTGACAACGATGGCTGAGACGCCGCCTCAGAAATCGTCGTTGGAAAAGGCTCGCCGAAAAAGAACAAGGAAAAACAAGAAGAGATCGAGCGAGCACCGCAAGAAAGGACGCAAGCGCAGCTCGAAATACACAGGATAGGTGCGGAGGTGGAATGGGAATCTGTCTGGCAGGGCTGAGTGACATATGTTGTGTTAATGTTCTTGTTATCCTGTGTCTCAAGTGTATGTCGAGCGAGTCAAAGTGTTCTGTGCGATGATGTGATGTATAGTGTTGTATAGTCGTTGTAAAGACAGAACTTTGTACGTTTGTATTGTTTGGAATGTGTGATGAAGCGTTGTAGTCATGTACCTGAGGTTATATTTCATGTGTGTGAGATTGAATGTAATGTCCAATCGTATTGAGTGATATATTGTGAATGTGAAGTGTCATGAGCGACGGATTGTGTTACAGTCTGTGAGAGTGTGTGGTGACTGTTCGCGCTCGTTTGTGTGGTTTTGAATATTATGAGATAATATTCTTAAAGTGGGGGGCAGTGTCACAGAACGGACGCTAAAAATGGGCGCGACGCCAAATTCTTGCGACAACGGGCGGGAGAAACGCCGCGAGGTCAAAAGAAAAAAAAAAGAAAACAAACATCCAAGGCTCCCCGGGCGCGCGCTCTCCCCGCGGAAGCGTCGCTTCGCAGACGAACCTCCTCACCCCACATCGGCGGCCCGGCAAGCCCGCGATTTTTCTAGAAAGAACGGGGCGTGGTCAGACCGAGTTGAATCATCCTCCGGGGAGGGCAGTCGAACCGTCTCGCGCCTCTCCCCAGCTTTCGCTGCGTATCGCGCCGACGAAATGACGAGAACCGTCTGGAATGTCGCGCGCAAGGTATTTAACCGAGCAGCCGAGATGAAAGATGAGGAGGAGACGGAAGTGAGCGTCAGAGCGCGTAGGGATTCCGCCGTGTAGTCGGCGAAGGTTTTGGTCCGAAGGGACGAAGCCGGAGATGAAGAGGATTTCCACCTGAGGGGTGAAGGCTCGGGCTACAGGCAAGAGCGTGTGTTTACCGCTATCGAGCGAAGACCCATGGCAACAGCTGCGGGTGTGAAGCCGACGTGTTCCGGCGAAGAAGTTGAAGTTTGAAGAGTGGCCAATTGAAGACGGGAGGTTTCCTGGAAGAGAAACTTCGAGGGCTGCGGAACGACAACAACGCTGGACTTTGAGTGAGTGATTCTCGGAAGAGTATCATATAGACTTTGGTTCCAAGAACTTTGGACTGAATAGGTTTTCTATCTCTTTAGTCTTTAAGTGTCTTGGTTGTTCAATGCATGCGACTGCATTGTAGTGCGTATTGTTGTCCGTGTCCGTTGTATTAAGTGTGGCTGATTGTATTGTGTCGTACGTTGATTGATTGGTTTGATTGGTGACATATTGTATGCAACTATTGTGGAGTGTGCATTTTTTGTGTATTGTTTTCGATCTGCCATTATTGAGAATATAATTTGTTTGTTTATCAACTCTCGGCTCTGGCTTGTTCTTTGGGCCACAACCGGCGTCTGCTGGCGCGCCAATAAGGACCACCTCTAAAATTGTCCACGCTTTCGTGGTGCGGTTCGGGGGGCCGATACTTCGGCTCTTGGAATTAGCCCGGCGATCGCCTCCCTAATAAACGGGACCGGTGTGGGACACCCGGGTTCGAATCACATTTTGTTTTTGGTATTTTACAGCGAAATCTGATGTGAGGTCACAACTCGGGTCACACGCAGTTGTCCACCGCCGCCGGTGTCTGTAACCACATCGCACGAAATTAGAACACAAATCTTAGCCCAAATGACAAAGTGGAGCTCGAACCCAGGTCCGTTGGGTGCCAGCCCAGTATTCTACCACTGAGCCACACTGGTGTTTGGGACTGACTAGTTACCAAACTTGCCTTAGGCAGGCTTGATGTCAGGAAAGCAATCGCGATAATACGACTTATAAAGCGTTTTAAAACCGCGAAGGAACAACCAGTTGTCGCACAATGCGAATAGCGTAACGAGTTGGTCGTCTAATGCCCCTACCCTATACAAAAGCTTGTTCTTGTTCCCCTATTAACTGTGGCGCATACTATTTCAGCCATAATTCTTCATCGTCGTCAGCCACTGCATGCATGCACAACTGGCACAAATTTCCTTGCAAGTGTTCAGCGAATATTACGCTTTTTCGTAATTCTTCTGAGAAGCGTGAGGGATTGATTGATTGATTGATTGACATGTGGGGTTTAACGTCCCAAAACCACCATATGAGAAGCGTGAGTGAGTGAGTGAGTGAATGAGTGAGTGAATGAGTGAGTGGGAGACTTTATTTGGTGATACGTCTGGGCTTGGATTGTCGTCCGCCGGATCACCAAATAAAGTATTTCTTACTCACTCACTAACTGACGCTTCTCAGAAGAATGGTGAAAAATAGCATAGAGAATGCTGGCCTACTATACCCCAAAAACTGTATTAATGCTCTAGTGGATATCAAGCAAGTTTGCTTGCAGTAGTTAGCCAATGAGTATTTTTAAAGGCTCTGAAAGGCTGCTTTTTCGTAAAAATGGCTGAAAGGTCAATCTAGATTTTGCTGTGACTTAGCTGCGCCTTTCGCGCAGGCCTGAAATTTTTTTATTTGCCGAGTTTTTTTCTTATTTCGAGTGAAAATGGTTACGGACACTGTTGGCGGCGATGGCGGACAACTACGGCGCCGCATATACCCGTGTTCTGATCTCATAACAGCTTTCGCTGTAAAAAAAAAAAGCTAAGGGTGCATTAAGCTGTGCAAGGCTTGAAACGGTTTCGCCTAAGTTGCTTCTAGACTCACGAGCAAATGTCTCATGGAGTTTGGTTATTCGTAGGCTTTAGCTCTATAGGTGACGCTAGGTTGTTTTCGCGTCAATTATCAGAGTGGCTCTTGTTCAACCACAGAAAGCCAAGGACACGTCAGGGATGTTGAAACTTCAGAGGCAACCAAGAGTTGCCACTTTTTATATCGATGTACTGGCACGTCGTCGTTGGCGTAGGTCTTCCACCTCTTCGGGATATTCTCGCAGCTTACCTCGCGTTTCCCGTTGTCTAGTATTTTGTCGTTATACGTAAGCGAATCTTCGGCTCACTGTCGTTAATTCGCAACTATTTATTCGGCGAACTGTCGCACTCACCATTTTTGAGTGCACCAGTGGTGAGTAGCGAGATCTACGGAGTTTCTGCGGCACGTACCCGTTCGTGATTTGTCGGGCTCGTCGATGGATAGATGGATGAAAAACTTTATTGGGGTCCTGAAGGATTCCAACCCCTTTTTATAGGGGTGGGATCGCGGGCCGCTCCCACGCAGGGACGGGGAGGCCTAGCCTCACCGCCGCATCGTGTGCCTTTTGGACAGCCTTGAGTTGTTGTATGAGAACCGGACTTGTGAGCATTAAATGAAAGCCATTTTCGCAAAATTCTTGTTTTTTTTCTTGTAAAGGGGGACACCTCCCGAGTTTCCTAAAATTAACTAGAAGGAACTCTGGTTCTGCGATCGTTCTCTGGTTCAGCGACCATTGGAATGATGGGTAGTACACGGATTTGTTTAGTCTTCGTAGCTTCGAACGCATTTGTGGCGTTGTTTAATGCAGTGTTAAGGTATTGTTCCGAATAAGAGAACGAATCATTTTGAACTTCGAGACCCTATTTGAAATGGGGAGCCTAAAAGGTTAAGGTGGAGAAATGGAACTGCTGACCATTTTTCGTTTGTCGTATCATAATAAAGCAGCCCCAAGCTACGCGAAGCAAAAAGGAGCCGAAAGTATTAATATTGGGACATATCCTCCTCACTATACCCACCACTCCTATGCTCGCTGAAGCACCATGCCTTGGCGCTCTCTCAGACACCAGCGCCGAATTTCCCTTAATGTATTTAAAGGAAACTTTATGGTTGGGCTAACCGTTGCCACTTTAAGTTTTTGTGGAGCAGTCTTGAGCAGTGGAATCTGCCACCCATACAATGATAGTGTTCTAGCAGGCCGCACACAAAAATTACAGCTAGAAAAATCAGAATATTGCTGCAGCATTTATGTTGTATTGCGAGGCATGTACTCGTATACAGGACGCGTGTGTATGTAAGACATGAAATTTATTTCCAAGCAAATGAAGTTATTTTTGATTAATTCGCAAACGGACGCGTGGAGCTGTGGTAGAAGATCCACTTGCCACGATAACGATCCGGGTTCAATCGCCACCCTGATCCATGGTTATTTATCAATCACTCAAGTTTTCATTTCCAACAATTATTTACAATTTTTTGGGAGTCTTTCAGGCGAAAAACTGTTGCAAACAGCTTGAGTGTGCTTGAAGTCCCTTTATGGCGGCACGCAATATACACCGTATATAATATAATAAAGTAAGTGCGCATGAGTTGTAATATTAACATAATATTAGAACATATAAATATCAGATTGTGTACAACAGTGATCATTTGACACATGTACTGAAAACGAAAAAAAAAGCTGTGAAACCTTGCAACTTTTTGTAGAATTAAAACTAGAAGTAAATGCCATAAATATAGATACCACAAAAATGAAATACCATGTCATAAATTCAGCGATATTTTTAGCGATTCTTTACTAAGTCCATATACTTGTTCCTACACAAAAGCGTTATGCATCGTTAAAACAAAAAATATTTCTCATCTGTTGCCGGGTTGGGGCACGAACATCAATATTTTCGTTTTCATACTTAACAAGAAGTAAAAAGACATTTTAGATGATTCATTGCATTAGGTAATTAGTACGCCTTTCCGGGAGAAGCCATTTGCCCTAGAATGTAGATCATTCTAGATTTTCCGGTCACGCATAAGTTGATCATTTTTCACTCCCAACCAATGACGCCGACACGACACCTTTATTTCTGCAAAACGAGCATTTTAACGCTATGGCATTAAAGCGTTTCACTGGTATAACCTGACAGATTTTGCTATGCATCCGTTCTCATAAGCTTATAGGCTTTACCCCGATACTTACACTACCAGCTCATTCCGCCGTTTTTGGGAAGCAGCTAACTTCGATTATATGCTCTAGTGATGTTCCGCATTACTGGGCAGCGATCAAGCCAACCGAGCCAAGTCGTGCTCCTGCATCAGAAGCCCTGACAACGAGGATCAGCTTTGGGCCGTCCAGAGCGCCGACGATCTGGTCCATCAGGCTCAGTCAGGGACCTGCGCACTTGGTGCCTTCGGTGTCGTCAGGCGTTTTGTCTCACGTTCATGTCGCACCTCTTTTTTATAGTTTTGTGCCATTGCGCACGTGATTCATTTAAGCTTGACGTCTGTTTCAGTAAATCAACAGCTGGCAGTTGTCTCCTGTCTTTGATGTTTTGTCGTCACCTTCGTCACCTTTCCCAAGAACTTAAATTCTAGTACGCCACGCCGACTCGCCCAAGCTTATGCTCTGAAACACGTGAACACTCATTTTGCGGGGTCAATAATAATTACTGCTGGGGTTTAAAACGTACGAAAACCACCGTATGATTTTGAGAGACGCAGTTGCGGTTGGAGTCAGAAATTTTGACCGCGTGAGGTTTTTCAAGGTGCTCCTAAATCTAAGCACACGTGCCTCAAGCATTTTCGTCCTCCATTGAAAATGCGGCCGGCATTTGATCCCGGGACCTGCGGGTCAGCAGACGAGCGCCTTAGCCATTAGATTACCGTGGCGGGTCTTGCGATGTCAAGGTATGGCTCAGCGGTGTACCGAGCTAAGTGTTCAAATCCTTCAGGCGAGGAGGTAGAACGAAAACCTGACAGTGGACAAATACGTAGGACTGCCTAGGGGGCTTATTGTGAAGCCACTAGCCTATGAAGTCTGATGCGTCTGTGAACTTTACTGACACCCCTAAGTCTGTGTCCTGTGTTTCTCCTCCGTTGTGGCCAATTCGCTGATCATGTCAGCGAACATATAGGTTTGTTTTGTAACTGTCATGCATGACTTTACATTGACTGGACTTTAGCCTTTTAGGTGACACATATAGGCCATAATGTTGAAGGCAGAATGTAGGGCATTCATTAAGTCGAAGAAGGAACATTATTAACTTGCCTAGTAGCACATTGGCTGGCCTTTGCTGCACTGCCAAGAATGTTGCTCCGAATATAATAGAACAATTTGGTGGCTTCAGAGTTGTAAGAATTTCTAAAAAATTATGGTGATCTGCATAAAATGACTTTAATGTTACACAACTTGCACTTGATTATTGATTTTTATTACGCATTTTGTGGATACTAAGCCCGCAATATATTTAGGTGAAATTACACATGACTATGGTTGTGCCATCAGTGCCTCCGTACCGGCTGTCCTATCGTCATTGGTGCAATATAGTTGTACATGGGAAAATGAGAGTGAATGTATCACGCTGTCTTGACAGGACGGCGTCGTCCTCATGCAGGGAACTGCAATGTAGTGGCAATTTGTCAGTGCTGCGATGCAGTCACATAATTTAAAAGCGAAATACTCTTCAAACACAGTCAAGTTGCAGATCGGCGGAAAGCCAGCTAGCAGGCACCAGCATGCCGGCATGCTAACACGTGCACTCCACCCGCAGCAAGCAGCAACAGCGCAGCCCGCTGATTGTGAGACAAGGACGAAGACGACGAGAAGCACGCAAAAAGGCCGAGCTTGTTGAGGGACTCCTCTGCACCCAAGCCGGCAAGTCTGGTGGCCAACTCCGGGCAGTAATGTCTGGTCGCAGATTCATGCATGCATCGCTGATGGTTGTACAGCTCGCTGCGACAAAACAAAACAAAAAGCAGCAACGTCACCTGATATTTTGATGTGCTGAGATCTCATAAGAACTAGGCCTCCTACAAGTGAAGAATGCCAAAAAAAAAGAAAAAAAAAAACGCTGCCAACTGCTTATTTCTCAGGCTGCCTTCACTTTAAGTCAAATTCTCAAGGTGACCCTTAATACTCGATTTAGGCGTCTGGCAGTTGTACTAGCTTCCTCAGCGCCCGACGGCCTGTAGCTTGGTGCATGCACTCCTAGTGTTGAGTCGATGTTTCGCACGCGGCCTAAGCAAATCTCAGTGGCTACGACGAAGCGCGTAGTTGAGATCAATTATACCATGTCCCGTTACTCCCCTGCTGCTTATATATATATATATATATATATATATATATATATATATATATATATATATATATATATATATATATATATATATATATATACATTGAAAAGGGGTTTGTTGGCGTGTGTTGCGACGGTGTCCCTACGACGAAAACACGATCGGGACAGTGCAATGGTCAAGCAGATGCCGGCGACGATCAGCACGAGGCGAGCGAGCGAAGCCCAGGATCCAGTACCCAAGCGCTGGCGATGTTGCTTGGCAACGATGCGTTTTTTTCTTCACAATTTTCTCCCGCCGAAAAAAGAGCCATCCTGGTGACCTAAGAGTCTGGAGGCCGAGGGCTATAATATGGCTTAAGGCGGGGGACGTGAACGATGTCACGTTCACGCCGGCGCATGTCGTCAGATGGGGAAAGTGGCTCAATGAGAAAATTCACTGGCGAGGTTTGCTCCAAAACGCGGTAAGGACCCCCGTACTTCGGGACGAGTTTTGAGGAAAGGCCGGGGGTTTGGTAAGGAACAGCCAGCCATACAAATGATCCCGGGGAACAGCTATGGCTTTGTGAAGAGCCGGCGTTGTTTTTTTTCTGGCGCTGCTGTTCTTGTGACGTGAAGGTGCGTGCGAGTTCACGGCACTCTTCCGCTTTTCGGCCAGCTTCGGACACAGATGGGCATACGGATGCGTCAGGACGGTATGGAAGGAGAGTGTCGATGGTGTGGGATGGTTCGCGTCCATAAAGGAGAAAGAAAGGTGAAAATACAGTGGTGGACTGTGCCGCGGTGTTGTATGCGAACGTGATGAATGGAAGAATGCGATTCCCAGTTAGTTTGATCAGATGTCACATACATCGCGAGCATATCGCCCAGTGTGCGGTTAATTCTCATCATTAGTCTGCGGATGGTATGCCGTGGTCTTGCGATGAACAACATGGCATTCAGAAAGCAGTGCCGTGACGACTTTTGATAGGAAGGCTCGACCTCGGTCACTTAGTAGTTCCCGAGGTGCACCATGTCGTAAGATGAATCGATGGAGGACGAAGGACGCTACGTTCCGCGCAGTGGCACTCGGAAGGGCGGCGGTCTCAGCGTAGCGTGTTAAATGGTCCACAACGACTATGATCCACAAATTTTTATCTGATGTTGTCGATAGAGGGTCATAGAGATCAATTCTGATTAGATCGAAAGGTTTGGCAGGGCACGGAAGCAGTTGAAGCGCACCGGACGAGTGAAAAGGCGGTGATTTGCGGCGTTGACAGTCAGGGCAGCCCATAACAAATTTTCGAACAAAATTATACATTCCGCGCCAGTACAAGCGACGGCGAATGCGTTAGTAAGTTTTGAAAACTCCAGCATGGCCACATTGGGGATCGTCGTGAAAGGTGGTGCATATTTGTGATCGCATGCTGCGGGGGACAACCAAGAGCCACTTACGACCTTCAGGGGCGTAGTTGCGTCGGTGTATCAGCCGATCACAAATGGCGAAATGAGAAGCTTGACGTCGGAGAGAGCGTGATACCGCAGTGATTGACGATCCAGAGAGACAGTCAAAAAGGGAAGCGATCCATGGGTCCTTGTGTTGTTCACTGGCAAACGAGTCAAGGTCGAGAGATGCGACGGAGTCGGTACCAGTGGTTTCGCAGGCCGAGTCGGAAGGTAAAGGCGAACGGGACAGGGCGTCGGCGTCAGAATGCTTGCGTTCGCTGCGATAGATCGCGCGAATGTCGTACTCCTGGATTTGCAGTGCCCACCGAGCTAGGCGGCCAGAAGGGTCTTTCAACTGTGGCCAGCCAACAAAGTGCATGGTGGTCCATTACCAGGTCGAATGGGCGACCGTACAAATAAGGGCGGAACTTGCGAAGCGCCCACACTAGCGCTAAGCACTCTTTTTCAGTGACGCTGTAATTGGCCTCAGCTTTAGTGAGCGTTCGACTCGCATAAGTGACGACGTATTCGGAGTAGCCCGGCTTGCGCTGGGTGAGGACAGCGTCAAGACCAACCCCGCTAGCGTCTGTGTGAACTTCCGTTGCAGCTATTGGGTCGAAATGTCCGTAGAATGGGAGGAGATGTTAGCAGACTACGGAGCATGGCGAACGCGACGTCGCAGTCAGGAGACCAGGATGAAAGGTCTGCGCCACCGCGTAGGAGGTTGGTCAGTGGTGACATGATCGACGCAAAATTTCGAACGAAGCGCCGGAAGTACGAGCACATAGTCCGATGAAACTGCGTAATTCTTTCAGTGTAGTAGGTTTCGGAAACTTGGCAACTGCTCGCAGTTTTGGAGGGTCGGGTAGAACACCATGCTTAGACACGATGTGCCCTAAGATGGACAGCTCTTGCGCGGCGAAGCGGCACTTTTTAAGGTTCAGTTGGAGCGCAGCGTTGGTTAAACATGTGAGAACCAGTTTGAGCCGAAGCAGATGTGTAGGAAAATCGGGAGAGAAAATGACAATGTCCTCCAGGTAGCATAGACACACAGACCACTTCAGTCCACGCAGTGTGTTTACATGAGCCGTTCAAACGTGGCAGGGGCATCACAAAGCCCAAAAAGCATTACGTTAAATTCATAGAGTCATCTGGTGTAATGAACACAGTTTTCTGGCGATCGGTTTCTGCCATAGGAACCTGCCAGTATCCAGATCGTAAGTCCAAGGAGGAGAAGAATTCAGCTCCTTGGAGGCTGTCAAGGGCGTCGTCAATGCGCGGTAATGGATAGACGTCTTTTCGCGTCACCTTGTTTATTCGCCGGTAGTCGACGCATAATCGAATCGATTCCATCCTTCTTTCGAACTAGAACGACAGGAGATGCCCAAGGACTGTGCGATGGTTGAATAACGCGACGACATAGCATCTCTTCGACCTGGTCGTTGATGACGTGGCGTTCTGCAGCAGAGACACGGTAGGGTCTTTGACGCAATGGCTGGTGTGAACCGGTGTCAATGTAGTGGTGCACTGCGGAAGTACGACCAAATTGCGGCTGAGAAACGTCGAATGAATTCGCGAAGTGCTGGAGGAGAGTAAGAAGCTCGGCGCGTTCTTGAGCACTTAAGGTGTCGGCGATGGAATTCGAGAAGGTGTCACTCGACGAGCATTCCAGTGGGGAAAGGGCATGAAGTTCGGTCGAGGCGCTACTGTACGATTCGTCTGGCATGTTAAGGAAAAAAGAAGAATCAAGGTAATCCACCTGACCGAGGCATTCGCCGGCAAGTAGCGTAAGTGGTGCAGAAAGGGGGTTGTGGACGAAAATATTGCTTCGGCCAGCAGTGACGTCAAGCGTAGCGAAAGGCAAAGAAACGGCTCTGCGGCTCATGAGAATGTCGGAAGGTGTAAACATTACCGTAGCATTGTTATGGTCATCGCAGCAAACAGGGACAACGGCAAGAGAGGCTGGCGGAATTTCAGTGTCCTCACGCACAAGTTTTGACGACCGCTCAAGGGTTTCGTGCAAAGGTTCATCACAAAGGTGCGGAAATTGAACTTCAGCGCGTGCGCAGTCGATGATGGCATGATGATTTGACAAAAAGTCCCACCCGAGGATAACGTCATGCGAGCACACCGAAAGGACGATGAAATAGATAACGTACATAGAGCCTTGGATGAATATGCGGGCCGTACAGGTGCCGAGAGGTCGAACTGGTTGTGCGCTAGCTGTACGAAGCGATAGTCCAAAGAGTGGCGTGGTATCTTTGCGTAGGTCGTGGCAGAGCTGGGCGGCTATAACATAAACGGCAGCAGCTGTGTCGACGAGGGCAAAGGTAGACACACCATTGACAGATATGGCGACGACGTTAGCAGGTGAAGTGCGAGGACTTGAGCATTTCGACGATGGCGCAGTTTTTGCCTCTGGAAATGTAGCCTCTATGTAGAGGCTACATTTCCAGAGGCAAAAATGTAGCTTAACGGACGATAATGTGGTCGCAACAGCCACTCACGTAAGGCCAATGCTGTGAATTCATTGGAACAGATAAGGGGAATCGCCACAACCTAGTTAAATAAAGATAAAATGCACTCCACATCAACATACCAGTTCTCCGCCGAGACGACAGGGCCATGTGTGGTTTCATGCGTGCAGTGTAACCCCAACTGAATCAATACATCACACGTTCTGGACTTCGCTTTAAGCCACAGAATAACACTTCGCAGTTATATTTAAAAAAATCCCAAAATAGGTAAAAGTACATTATTGGCTCCAGTGCACATCCCCCACCGCGGTGGTCTAGTGGCTAAGGTACTCGGCTGCTGACCCGCAGGGCGCGGGTTTCGAATCCCGGCTGCGGCGGCTGCATTTCAAATGGAGGCGGAAATGTTGTAGGCCCGTGTGCTCAGATTTGGGTGCACGTTAAAGAACCCCAGGTGGTCTAAATTTCCGGAGCCCTCCACTACGGCGTCTCTAATAATCATATAGTGGTTTTGGGACGTTAAACCTCACATATCAACCAATGATGGCTCCAGTGCTCCAATACCTATAAGTACGAAGTCATGAATACCAAATCCGGGAAGTGTTCCGAGAAGTTAATGATTTCGAATAAAGTAGCCGACAGACAGATAAAGGGAAACGGAGTGAAAAGGGTAGAAACGGCAAAGAAAGAATCGGTATAAGAATAGTTTCACTGATAGCAGAACGGTCTTTGCAATTTAATGGCCTCGCAAGATATCTCAGGACTACACCATACAGGAGTAAATATTTCAACAGAAAGAGGCATATCTGATCTGCAAGGAAATTCTGGAATATAGTTCACACACCACAATGGGTAATACGTTTTGGGTGTTTTATTGCCCAAACCCACAATATGATAATCAGGAACGCCGACGTTGAGGGTTGCGGGAATTCTGACCACAACGTGCCCTTAAATCAAAGTATGCGGTACTCAAGCATTTTCGCCTTTACAGAAAAATGCGGCCACCGTGGTCGGTATTTGATATTGAGACCTTGCACCGCAATTGCCTACGCCGATATTCGCCTAACAAGGCCTGTCGAAGACATGCATCTTCCAGAGGCTCTGGGTTTTGATAAGTTAACATAAGCACCAGTACCTGCGACACCTGTGTAGCAACGGTTCTTCGAATACCCCGCCAGCTGTTACCACGCCCCGAAGGTGACGCACTGCTGAAATTCTGAATTATGCTTAGGGATTGAAAGATAGCTCCCTAAATCGACAGCGGGGGTAGAGTGCCTACTGCTCTCGGCTTCTTTGTCGAAAGTTGTGAGTTCAATCAGGGCTGTGGGGGTACCGATTGGAGGGAGGCAAAATACTCAGGACCCATGTACAACGATTCCTGGTGTGTACCTCTAGCATCACTTGAGGCTAATAATCGCACAACCACTCATGCCTTTACTACGACAATTTGAAGGCAAAAAAAGCCATCTTGTCTTTAGTGTCACGGGCATTACCACCCCCCACCCCCCACTGGTAGGCTTTAAGTGCCCAAAGTGATTTAACTCTGCGTCCGGGAACAGCCCACGCTTGACCCAAGTGGCGGTGTTATGTAATTACATCTTGTGACGTCATTATGACGCCATTCATTCTTTTCACGATCTGTTACGTCATGATGACGTCACCACGCAAGTTCTTTGCATCGTTCGTGTTGTCGCACCACCCTCTATACCGACGTTGCTCTAGAACAGCTAAGGCCTCCTCATATCCTCCTCTTCTAACGCCTTCGCCACACTACGACGCAGTTGGTTTTGTCGACACTTTCATTACACGGGAGAATGCACGAACGAATGTATTCGCAATGCGCCGTAAGTACACTGACGAGCGCGCAGCAAAGGGCATTTCTGTGAACGCGTTCTCCCCACCCGTGGTAGCGTGATTACGTCACCGAGGAGCTAAGAAACTTAAGCTAGTCTAGAGGGTTAACGCCAATGGTCCCTTCTCACGTACGATGAGGCATCTAGGGCTTTCGCCTTGAACTAGATTATAAGATTAGATCGCCTGCATGCATGCCAAGTCAAACACATCAGCGAACTAAAATGCGCCCTTTACCACACACCTGCATAATCTTCTGCGCTGCCACTTGCTGACGGTGCCTATGCCTTGTAATACCGATCCTTTCCAAAACAGGTCGGTGGCCTCTCTTCCAACACTTGCATCGCACGCCTCCCAGTCCTCGGTGAACTCCTTCAATTCACATCCTGCAATAAGCCAGTTACTCTTCATAACGATCTGCTTGAAAGCTAAGCGCTGTCAGCCACAACGCCCTAGTGGCAATAATTCTTATGGTTTTTTTTCGGTAATGAAAATAATGATAATTTCGATGCCGCATGTCACTTATTGTACTGATGGTTAATGCAAAAAGTTCTATCGAAATTCACACCGAGTTTCTTAGAGATTCATATGTACGCCCATTTAACACGTGTTTAAAGGCTCTCTCTAAAGAAAGTTGCTGCAAGCTTATTAGTCTGGGCGTAATAAAAATTTTAGGACAATAGCAATCTCGTGACAGGTTTTTCGGCGGGCACTTCTTTGTATCTTTATAATAGAAATGACTGTCTGGCAAAATAGCTCAAAGGCGAATGGTTAATGATTACGGGTCGAGGGCACAGGCATATTTTTTTTTTCGGAAGGAGGGGGGGGGCACATACCTCGTTTGGGGACACCCCCCTTGAAATTGTCGTTTCTCGCTCTGTAAGCTATGGCAAAAAACACTTTGAGGAAGGGGCAAAGACCCGGTGTCCCCCCCCCCCCCATGCTACGCCACAGTCATGGGCCATCAATAATGAAATACGTAGTTCGCGAGAAGTAGAATGATTGTTCGGTGACTGAAAATCAGCATCATCACGCTCAGCCTAACTAAGCCCACTGTAGGACAAAAGCCGCATTCCTGTACCGCCAGTCAACTCGGTCCTGTGCTTGCTGCTGCTACTTTTCAGCCGCAAACTTCTTAATCTTATCAGCCCACCTAGCTTGATGTCTTCTTTCGTGCGTTAGCCTTCTCTGGGAATCCCTTGAGTTATTCTTAATGACCAAGGGTTATCCTGTCTACGTGCTATGTGCTCGGCCCATGTCTATTTCTTCTTCTTGATTTCAACTATGATATCCTTAGCCCCAGTTTGTTCCTTGACCCACTCTGCTCTCTTTTTGTCTTTTTGGGTGACACCTATAATTTTCTATGCTAGTACTCGCTGCGTCGTCGTCCACTTAAATTTAACCCTCTTTGCAAGCCTCCAGGTTTATGTCCCGTAGGTAAGTACCGGCAAGATGCAGCAGTTACATACCTTCCTCTTGAGGGATAGTGGTAATCTACCAGTAATGATTTGAGAATGCGTGTTGAATGTGCTCCACCCCATTCCTTAAGTTACTTCAATCTCGTGGTTCGGCTCCGTGGTTACTACCTGTCCTAAGTAGACGTACTCTTTTAGAACTTCAAGTGATCGAAAATAGTAGTGCGTAAAATATGTTCTAAGTACTCTGACTTCCAGGGTTTGCCCGCCTTCCCGTAAGCAGCACAAGGAATGAACGGTGTTCGCTACTTACACGACACCTCTGTGGTCACCGGTTAGCAGTTGTTGCGGTACGTGTGGTATTTTCGAAGACGTAAGAGGATAGCCTCAATCGGTGTTACTTCTGTTATGATGGAATGACAGGGATCGGCGAATAGTAAGCTTTAAGTTCGAAGCGAACTTGAAGAGTATACTCATTGGATCAAACGATTTCGAATGAAAATGGTGCCACAGTATTTATACCTTATTTGAAAGAAAAAAAATCTCGGTATTTTTGATATGATTTATGTAATTTGCACAATAGCTTCAAAAATTGTTAACTACGTATATGCGAATGGCACCTTTTTGTTCGTTGTAAACTGGAAGTAAAGTTGAATAGTAGCAAGATTTGTATGTCAGTAGGGGGCAAGTTATATCTGGTACATAACTTTCGTTTTAAAAATTACTATGCATAGCGCATATAAGCCCATAAACCAACTGCTTCCAAACTTAAAAGAAATAGTTGAAGTGAAGGCAATATATATATTCATCCTTCAAATGTGGCTTTGCGGCAATGCCCAATGCCCTTAAATAGGTGGTTTTACGATATAACTACTTCACATTACAGTGGAGCAACCTCAACAGGTCATTTATATCCACTCATATATACAGAAATTTCTTAATTTCGAATATCTTAACTTCTTGTTGACGAAATAAAATACTGTAATATTCAGATATTCGCAGCGCCCGAATTTTCGCCCGTACCTAGCGTATATAGCATCTTTGACTCATAGATGTTCAAACTTCACTGTTCCAAAAATGCACTCGATAACTGAGAAAACGCTGGAAGCTCATGACAGAGATACGGATAGCAATAAATCTGGTGGAGTATTTTTGCCGATGAATGTAGTGGCTTCGCCATCAAGCATGTTCCTCTCAGCGTCTGGTGCCCAGTTACCTTGCGTCTTCGGGTTAGACTAACAAGCTGCGCTCAGAATTAAACAACATTAAAATGCAAGTAAGACAGGCCAGGTCCGTCCGTCCGTCCGTCCGTCCGTCCGTCCGTCTGT
The DNA here is from genome assembly GCA_013436015.1 of Rhipicephalus annulatus. Lineage (NCBI taxonomy): Eukaryota > Metazoa > Arthropoda > Arachnida > Ixodida > Ixodidae > Rhipicephalus > Rhipicephalus annulatus. The sequence goes on from WOVY01016210.1 coordinate 29,362, forward strand.
CTGTCTGTCTGTCTGTCCTGTCTGTCTGTCTGTCTGTCTGTCTGTCTGTCTGTCTGTCTGTCTGTCTGTCTGTCTGTCTGTCTATCTATCTATCTATCTATCTATCTATCTATCTATCTATCTATCTATCTATCTATCTATCTATCTATCTATCTATCTATCTATCTATCTATCTATCTATCTATCTATCTATCTATCTATCTATCTATCTATCTATCTATCTATCTATCTGTCTGTCTGTCTGTCTGTCTGTCTGTCTGTCTGTCTGTCCGTCCGTCCGTCCGCCCGTCCGCCCGCCCGTCCGCCCGCCCGTCCGTCTGTCTGTCCGTCTGTCTGCCTGTCTGTCTGTCTGTCCGTCTGTCTGTCCGTCCGTCTGTATGTCGTCCGTCCGTCCGTTCCCCTGTCCGTCTGTCCGTCCCTCTGTCTGTCCGCCCGTCCGTGCGTCCGTTCGTCCGTCCGTCCGTTTGTCTGTCTGTCTGTGTGTCTGTCTGTCTGTCCACCTACGTCTGGGTGCTTGCTCTCTTGATCACTCCCTTAACTTGATGTCAACCAAAATTAGTATGGGAGGGTAAGATGGTTTGAAGAATACGACTTGCTGGTCATGACATAAATAACGCGACAATCCCGTCGTGTACGTTACTTCGTCACTTTCTGCCGGATAGTGGCACATACCTACGGGTGGGTGTTGGTTTGATTGATTGATTTGTGGGGTTTAACGTCCCAAAAACACCATATGATTTTGAGAGACGCCGTAGTGGAGGGCTCCGGAAATTTCAACCACCTGGGGTTCTTTAACGTGCACCCAAATCTGAGCACACGGGCCTACAACATTTCCGCCTCCATCGGAAATGCAGCCGCCGCAGCCGGGATACAGGTGGGTGTCTGAAACTAGTAACACTTTATACGTACCCGGGAATGGCGAGAACACACGTGGGTAATTTAAACGCGTGAGCGTATAGTAAAAGCTGACATCGGCTGTGTTGACCCAACGAATGTAAAGAAAAAAATGTTAGGCTTCCAGCAGGAATCGAGCTCCAGAATTCTGCGTGGCAACCAAGTGTCCTACCGCAGAGCCATGCCAAATCTCACAATTGCCTTTCAAATACATCGTATTGTTCGTGAAGCAACAATCAGAAGTGCATTGATGGCTATAAAATTGAATAAATATTGCATATGTACTTCTATGATAGAGCCGTAACACCAAGTTAATATCAGCTGTAGTTAAGCACAATGTACTGAAGGTAATAGACATTGTATATGAACCAAGCAACAACGCTAGCAGACATCGGTAGCTTTATTTTGAAAGCTTTTAGAAAAAAATAAAAGCATCTACACAAAGTTAATGACGACAAGTTGGCGAACGTACCGGTACTGAGGTTCATAGTGCCTATGTTGAAGCCACCGACTAGTATAAGAGACGCACAGATGGACGGACGGATAGACAAATGGGTGGACGGACGTTCTCGGAATTGAAACTGCTTTTCAAGTCGACCGCAATCTTCGTGAATCGTCAGTTGTGGTTGCAGTGCTGGCCAGGCACTTAGGCAAAGGGGCCAAAGGGGGCTCGGCCTCCCACTTTTGAAATTCGTCCAGTCGGCAAATAACACCAGAGTATAAAGCCACAATCAGAAGTAGCGGCGTATGCATTTAAACAAATGAAGAGGAAACGCTATTCAAGGAACTCAACAAGAGCAGTAACCGAAGAAATTTGATTTTGAAAGCACGGAAACGCTTGCCGATTAATTCAGCTTCCGGCCCGTGAATCAACAGCACAACAAGAAAAAAAAAACACTCACTCACATGTCTGAGGCGTAAGGGAAATCATTGTCCGTACCAGAAATAAGGCATCCGTGTGACTCACAAGCCTACTGCTACATGCTTTCTACATATTACCAAAGACTGTCCACTGAGCGAGACAGCTCAGAGCACTGTACACACGAAGAGCTCGAAAAATAGAACTTTAGTACGCAATGCGACGGTTTCGAGGACCCATTAACCCCTTCACCCCAGTGATGACTATGTGAGCCCCACTGCTATTTTTCCGCCGCCTCTGTGTCGGGCAGGCTCCCGTGTGGTCGAAAAAGTAAACACTGTAAATAATTGGTTACCGTTGGGACATCCGCCTGTTTAATGAGTGTTGATGCGGCTGTCCAGGTATTCGTATATTGTGCGCCGACGGAAGTGCCATAGTTGGCGAACTTGCTCATAACTCTCGAGAAAGTAAGCGGATGACCACCGTTGTGACTTACGTCATTGTACGTTTGGTACCACGTTGTTCGCGTGTCGAATTCCGTTAGAATATTGCAACATAAGTTGTGTAACGCCTCAATGCGCCGATCGTCAAGGAAGAAGAAGTTGTTGGCATTTGGGCCGTGCGGCGGCTGCTGCGCGATAATAAAAAAATCAGTTCGAAAACTGAACGCTGTCAGGGCTGGATCTTTCCCGTGTTAGCTCCGACAGTCAATGGTGACACGATAAAGAACACACAGCCCCGATCAATCCCCATGGATCCCGCCGGCTCTGCCACCAATCCTACTGGTCCTGGCGCCCAAGAAGACGCCAGACCTAGTGGTGCTGCAGTCGCTGCGATTCGACATGTCAACCTGCCACCATTTTGGCCCAACAGCCCCAGTACATGGTTTCTGCAGGTCGAGGCGCACTTCCGTCTACGGCAAATCACCAGCCAACAGACCAGGCACTGGCATCTGGTATCCTGCTTACCTCCGGACGTAGCCGACGACTTAGCTGATATTTTAGCGCCGCCGCACCCGAGCCATCCCTACGACACGTTGAAGGCAGCTATCATTTCCCGCAAGTCCGAGTCTGAACACAGCAGACTCCAACAGCTCACCACGGCTACAGAGCTCGGTGACCGTCGCCCATCACAGCTCCTGCGACGCATGCGCCAGCTCCTTGGCGGCCCCTCCGCCCCTCAAGAGGAGAAGCTGTTACGTGAGTTGTTCCTCCAGCGCTTACCGCAGAGCATGGTCCCCGTCGTCGTAGCTGCAGGAGATGTCCCAGTAGACACACTCGCTGAAATGGCTGACCGAGTGGCGGACTACTCGCGGGCACATAGCCTCAACGCCGTTACCACATCGCCACCGGCCACCGCTGCAGACCCGGCGCTCGCGAGCATCGAGAACCGTTTTGGACGCCCTTGTCAGGCGCCTCGATGACTTTGTACCAGCGCATCGTCGACCGTCATCCAGGTTCCAGATACACAGTCGCTTCTCGACGCCCCTACGTTCTCCGGAACTTCGGCCGCCCGACGCGCCGCGGGACGTTTCATTCTCAACCATGTGCTGGTACCACCGCCGATTCGGTGCCTCTGCTCGCAAGTGCACTCGCCCGTGCTCCTGGTCGGGAAACGCGACGACCGGCCACTGACGGCGGCAAGTGGTACTGGTCGAAAGTCATGCCGCCCTTTCTATGTTTCTGATAAGATCACTGGCGCTTGCTTCCTAATCGACACAGGAGCCCAGGTTAGGGTCATCCCGGCCTTGTGTGCAGATCGCCGTCGCAATGAACAGACCTGCCCACTCCAAGCGATCAACAATTCCGCCATTCGCACATACGGCCAACGCTCTCTTAAGCCTGTTTCACATGCGAGCGATTTTGCTCCAAGAGCGGAGTGGCAGCCGCCGCACGAGGCCAAAACAGGTTTTTACCGCGGCGACTAGACGCCCTTGTGAAATTCGCCAGAGTTGGAAAAATTCGCTAGCGGCACAAGCGGCAGAGCGACCAGTGACGTCGTTAGACACGTGATGACAGGGGTGGAGTCGAGAAGTTGACGCGCGCGCTGCGAGGAACTGGTTCCACAGAACAACTCGCTCCGACTGAGTAGCAGACGACATCCGTCCTCTCCCCGGCTCACAAATGTTTGGCACTGCTTTCAACAAGTCGCTGATAGAACTGTTGAAACGATCTCTTCTTTGAGACGTCAAGATGGAGGATTTCCGCAAAAACCATAAGAAGAGCATTCTTTGGGAATAAATTGCCGAAGTCGCATACTTCCATAAAGTAAACGTCGCGGCTTGAACTGGCCATGTTCACTGGTGAAGTCGAAGTGCAGCTGTTTTCCTTTCGTGGCAGCAATTGTTGCTGGTTTAACAAATGATGACATGTTGTGTCGCGATGCCTAGATGAAAGGCTTCACACGAACGAGAGAGCAAGGACGGCTTCTACGGTAGTTGACTTGAGAAGTAGCATTCCACACAGGTCACTGAAAAGGAATTGCGTGATGTGACTCAACAAAGAATGGGCGTGAAGCTTCCTGTCATGGTTCGGGGAAATAAGGTACGCATCAGGGGTCTTTATTTTTGTTCTCCCCTTCAACAACACCTCGATTTCTCACTAATACGCTGGCTGATTTGTCCGCATCCTCTGCGACGCTTTCCTCGCAATGACCAATTGCACCGCAGAGCGCTCAAGTTTGCAGGCTGTCGACAGGTCCTGCCACACTGGCCAGCTGCTCTCCGTGACATTCAGTGCAGGAATGGGTGGCTGGCTAGGCGAAAATAGATGTTCGGTCGCGAACACAACATACACTGCGTAGATAACGAAGAACAGGTGTTGATTTCAGGCACCAGAGCAGCAACACATGCCTAGAAACATGCATTTAAATTACACGGTCGAATGCTACGAAGTGAATGTCACTATGTCCCGACGGCAAAGGTGTGTTGTGTGAAAGGAGGTGATACTTCGGATTTCCTGCTCACAACCGCAGCATTTATGGACGCAAATGCAAGCTAAAGCAACAATTGCTGCGTATTCCCTTACCTGCGCCGCGCACAAGTCTATATACAGCAGTCAAAGAACCGGGACAACGAGCGTATCACGTATGTTATGCTATCTGCCGTTGATGAAACTCTTCATCCTGGAGTTCTTTATGGAACTATTGAAAAATCTAAGAGCCTTACTCTTTAGGGTGGAAGCATACGAATTCAAGCGCCAGAAGAGATGTAGACCATTCAGAAAACCCCAATAAAGGATGTGTGCGCATGAGCCAAAGGGCGGTCACAAACACTGCAGTAGCTTACTACTTAGAGTTTTTATAAAAACTCTTATATTGACTCGAGCGAACAGGTACAAAAACTTAGGTATAAATTTGCGAGTTGTGTATACTGGGCTGACAGAAACCTCGTCCAGTGTCCCAATGTTAAATCGCTGATTGTAAAAGCAATGAATCGGAGAAACATGGGAAGTGCTGCGCAAAACGCGCTCGCAGTTCTTAAGCATTCACCTAGCTGGAACAGCTGTATAATAAAACCATACAAGCAAACTCTTTTTTTTTGCTTCTCCATGGTCAGTTATATTAGTTATATGAGCACGCAACAAGAATCATACGTAAAAAAAAGCTAGGACAAAACAAAAAGCAACTGTAAACGTTGCTTATTTGTTGTAAGATACATGTTAAAACTAGTTCAATCAGTGTACAGACGCGTAAAAGTCGAGCGGCTATTGATGATGAACCTCGTTGCACAGGGGCACCAAACGAAGGACACTTGGAGGAGAGCACGGCTTTCAGATACTACTGAAAACAGCGGTTGACCGGTGCGTTCCGCGGACAACACTGCCCGCTAGAGTGGCGGGCGTCGCGCAACAGCAGCGGTGCATGTGAAACGAACGCGCGTCCGCGCGTCCTCCCGCCGCTCATCGCCGCGACCGCCGCCGCTCGTTCGCTCGCATGTGAAACAGGCTTTACACTTGACCTTGGACTACGCCGTACGTTCCGCTGGATTTTCATCCTCGCTGACGTCTCGCAAGCTGTTCTTGGAGCTGACTTCCTCAGTTTTTTTTAACCTTGCTGTGGACATGCATGCTCATCGCCTCATTGATCTCAACACCCACATCTCCAACGGTGTACTGTGTACCTCCTCGCCAACGGGACTGCGAGCTCGCACACCTGCTTCACTGTATGCAAAAATACTCCACGACTTTCCCAGCATCACGAAGCCGCACACCAGAGAGTCACCGGTGAAGCATTTCATCACTCACCACATTGTGACCACTGGACCTCCCGTTTTTACACGACCTCGTCGACTATCTGGAGAACGCCTCGCCATCGCCCGCCGTGAGTTTGAGCACATGCTTGAACTCGGCATTGTGCGGCCTTCCTCCAGCAACTGGGCGTCGCCACTCCACATGGTGCCGAAGAAAGATCCTGGCGACTGGAGACCATGTGGGGATTACCGCGCTCTCAATACCCACACCTTACCAGACCGCTATCCACTTCCTCACATACAGGATTTCACATCAAATTTGGCTGGGTGCACAATCTTCTCTAAGATTGACTTAGTGAAGGCTTACCATCAGATTCCTGTAGAACCCGCCGACATTCTGAAGACGGCCATCACCACCCCATTCAGTCTGTTTGAATATGTGAGGATGCCTTTTGGATTGTGCAACTCTGCACAGACCTTTCAGCGCAATATCAACGAGGTCACGCGAGGTCTCGGTTTCGTATTCGCCTACCTTGATGTCCTCCTTGTAGCAAGCTCATCCGGTCCTGAGCATGAAGCCCACCTGCGCACCCTGTTCCACCGCCTGGATGATTACGGCCTCGTAATTAATCCCAATAAGTGCATCTTCAGCGTTGCTACAATAGAGTTCCTAGGCCACCTTGTCACTCCAAAGGGTATCCAACCACACGCCAGCAAAGTGAAGGCTATTCAAGACTTTCCACCACCGACTTCACTGAAGAGACTCCGAGAATTTCTGGGCCTACTAAACTTCCATCGCCGCTTTCTTCCAAAGTGCGCCACATTCCTAAAGCCCTTGACCGACCTATTGACTAAAAAGAAAGACCCGGCTGCGCCACTGGAATGGCCCAAGGACGCTGCATCTGCCTTCGGCACTGCCAAGAAGGCTCTGGCAGGCTACCATGCTCATACATCCCGTCCCCCCAATTCGTCTCATCACCGATGCATCAAGCGTGGCAGTTGGCGCCGTTCTCGAGCAGCACGTATCCGGTTGGCAGCCACTTGGGTTTTTCTCGCAAAAACTGAAGCCACCAGAGGAAAAATACAGTACATTTGCCCGAGAACTCCTCGCGGTATACCTCGCCATTAAACATTTTCGTCATTTATTGGAGGGCCGGGAATTTTACGTCGTTACAGACCACAAGCCCCTGACGTTTGCCTTCCATCGCAATCACAGCAATTATACTGCACGGGAGATCCGTCAACTATGCTTTAATTCCGAGTTCACTGTGGATTTCCGAGTTCACTGTGTGTTCACCGCCTGGGTCTTTCGCTTTGTGATTCGATGCCGTGGACTTCAAACTTTGCTCAGAGAAACAATTTTGGCACGGGAACTAAGCAAGTCTGAAATGTTTTGGGTCCGATATGTTCAGCTGGAAGTATTCGCGAAGGACGTCGAACTGCAGCTTGCACACGCTCTCCCCAAACAGTCTATCCTTGTTGAGTGAAAGCTTAAGACGGGAAGTATTTCAGAAAACCAGTACAGAAATTGTACAGACTGGAATTGAGTGATGCTACTGGGGGGCGGGAGTATGTTGGAAAAGAAAAGGAATACATTTGTGCAGACTAGTACTGCAAGAAAGAAGAAGAAGTTGATAACGGGAAACGGCGTTCGGTCTGGTTTCTTCGCCGATCGGTAGTTTTCCTTTACAGCAGTCTGGACGAGGTTGCGGCTCGGTTGAGACGGAGCACCCACTTTGCAGAACAGCCACTGCCACGCTTACGTGGCTTGCTGACAGCTCCAAACACTGGGTGCACCTTAATATGACTCCACGTGAGCCTGTGGTCCATGCCAAGCCCTGAGCGACAAAAGCAATCGATCTGCACCGTGCGTTGGGACAGACGCGAGCCACTCCGAAATTCTGCAAGTTAATGAGCCGCTCCTTGTTCCCAAGCTTTCGCTTTGCCGTATCGATGCTCATTGAATGCCCTCGATCATGTTGACACTAGTAAACGACGAAAGTTATCGTAACCGGAGCACGTGTGGGCTCAGTTCAACAGAAATGCAAGAGCACTTCTCTGGAACGTTCTGTATTTATTATTTACAAAAACAGCAATGCGGCAATATTTGAGCAGAGGAAGAAGAAGAAGCGATTTAGACGTCACATTTGTAATCAAATCAAATCGAATGTTACCCACGAGCTCCCACCTTATATATGAGCCTGTTTACGGTGGCTTGCGTGAAGCTCCTTTCATATTCTTAGGCTTGACGATTCACTCCACCTAGACTACAGTGCAGTGGGTTCGTTCTCCTTCGAAGTAGGAGGTGATCACGTCCCCTCGGCGACGCCTTTAAAAACTTCTCACTGCTACCACGGTGTCATATATTGAAACTTTCAACAGCCCTACACTGACCACAAATACCCTTTAGGCAACATACTTGCCCCAATGTGCATTTAGCGGATACAAGTCAGTGTCGACGAAGTGATCCCTGTGTATATGGAGAAACCACCACGTATGAAAAATGTAGCGTGAACCACTCTTTTAGGCCAGGCTACATGTTTGTTTTCTTCTTTTGCATTGGCATTTACTCTAAGGTGAAAACATTCCCAGGCCATTCTTTAGAATTGAATGAAGTGAATGCTAACGCTTTGGATCTGTTGTGTCAGGAATCATCCATGTTTTAGTTCTCTGTTGTCAAATAAGATTGTTTCCCCTAATGTGTGTGTTCTTTGTTTAAGAATTCATGCCAAAAAAATGGCAGCATATCCACGGGGTGGATGATGGAGAGTGGGGCGAAGCATCCGTTCGTGTATTCGTTCTTGCTTCCGTCCGTCCGTGCGTCCCTCCATGCGTCCACCCATGCGTCCATCCACCTGTCCGTGCGTGCGTCTGTACGTGCGTCCGCACGTCCATCCATGCGTCCGTCCATGCGCTCGTCCACGCATCCACCCTGTGTCCGCTCATGCGTCCATCCGTTCGTGCAGCCATCCGTGCGTCCGTCCATGCATCTGTCTGTGTGTCCATTCGTCCATCTAGTCAACTCCAAGTACAACAATCTCGCATCTTTTCTTTATATATTCTGCACATAGAAGCACCGCCATCCAGCAGACATTCCAAGGACTAAACGAGAGGTGGCACACGCACACTTTCTTACGGCTGGCGCTTCGTGTCTACTTCCCACCTTTAACCGCCTCGAGTTCATGGTATATACTAGTTCACTGCATTCATGGCACTGCGGCCCAACGCTCGCTAAACCTTTCTGAAACAAAGGCGGTTACGTCCAGCAAGTATAACATAGCAACCTTTTCTTGTCAGATACTGCTCAATGTACATGCCAATGGCTGCTATTGGGGAATGAGAGACAGAAGAATTTGGCTTTTAGTTAACGCGAACGCTGTGATTTTTTTATTGTTCAACAACGCACAGGAGAAATCTCCCACCGGCACCCCCTTGGAGGTAAGCGTAAGACATGTTACGTACTACGAGGGACGAACGGGTGCCGCTTTGAGGACCTTTGCCCCTAAAACCGCTTTCGTTACGCCCGACGGCCTCTACCAGTTCAATGTCATGGCATTTGGACTGTGTAATGCGCCGGCAACTTTCGAGCGCATGATGGACTCCCTTCTCCGAGGATATAAGTGGTCCATCTGATTATGTTACTTGGACGATGTCATCGTCTTTTCAGCTACCTTTGACAGCCATATAACACGTCTGTCAGCCATTCTGGATGTTTTTCGAAGAGCTGCTCTCCAGCTCAATTCTGCAAAATGCCATTTCGGACGCCGCCAAATCACCATACTCGGCCACCTTGTCAGTGCCGATGGTGTTCAACCAGATCCCGAAAAGGTGCGAGCAGTGCAACAATTTACTGAACCACGCTCAACCAAGGACGTCCGAAGTTTGTTAGGGCTATGTTCCTATTTTCGTCGATTTGTCCGCAACTTTGCCGACATCGCTCGACCGCTTACTGATCTCTTAAAAAAAGGACGTTCCCTTCGCATGGGACATTGAGCAAGCGGACGCCTTTTTGGCTCTTATCCATCTGCTGACTACGCCACTAATACTGGCCCATTTCGACCCTGCATCACCTACAGAGCTTCGGACCGATGCCAGTGGCCATGGAATTGGAGCGGTGCTTGGCCAACGACAGCACGGGAAGGACCACGTGATTGCTTACGCCAGTCGTCTTCTTTCACCTGCCGAACGGAAGTTCTCCATCACTGAGCGTGAATGCCTAGCTTTAGTGTGGGCCGTGGCGAAATTCAGGCCTTACCTGTATGACCGAACTTTTTCCGTTGTTACGGACCATCACGCTCTTTGCTGGCTGTCATCGCTAAAGGACCCATCTGGACGTCTCGGTCGCTGGGTGCTCCGTCTGCAAGAATACTCGTTCGTGGTTCACTACAAGTCGGGACGCCTGCACACAGACGCAGACTGTTTGTCACGTTATCCGGTTGAAACGCCCGACTTGACAGACCTTGATTCAGACCCCTGCGTTCTCTCCACCCACGCTTTGGGTGATATCTCCACCGAACAACGACGTGACCCGTCGTTACTATCCATCATCGAGCGTCTGACCTCTGCTCCAATAGACCCTTCCGTTCGCCTGTTCAAACTGCACGACAACATTCTGTACCGTCGCAGCTTCAACGCTGATGACCCGGAATTACTACTCGTGCTTCCCTATCACCTGCGTACCAGCGTTCTCGAACTACATGACGTACCTACAGCCGGTCACCTAGGCAGCTCTCGTACCTACGATCGTGTACGACGCCGCTTTTTCTGGCCCGGACTGTATCGTTCTGTGGTTCGCTACTTCACTGCTTGCGACCGCTGCCAACGCCGCAAGCGCCCCTCTGTGCTACCGTCTGGCCTCCTACAGCCCATTGACATACCGACGGAACCATTCTTCCGTGTTGGCCTTGACCTGTTGGGCCCGTTTCCTACGTCCACCTCCGGAAATAAATGGGTTGCAGTCGCCACAAACTACGCCACAAGCTTTGCCATCACTAAAGCACTGCCGACAAGCTGTTCCACTGCCGTCGCTGACTTTCTCTTGTATGAAGTCATTCTTCATCACGGCGCTCCGCGGCAGCTGCTTACTGATCGATGAAGGTACTTTTATTCACGTGTTGCGGATGACATTCTCCGCGCCTGCTCCACTGAGCACAAGCTTACCACCGCTTATCATCCACAGACAAATGGATTGACCGAGCGTCTGAACCGAACGCTGACGCAGATGCTGTCAATGTCATCATCATCATCATCCTCAGCCTGACTACGTCCACTGCAGGACAAAGACCTCTCCCATGTTCCGCCAGTTAACCCGGTCCTGTGCTTGCTGCTGCCAATTTATACCCGCAAACTTCTTAATCTCATCTGCCCACCTAACCTTCTGTCTCCCCCTAACCCGCTTCCCTTCTCTGGGAATCCAGTCAGTTACCCTTAATGACCAGCGGTTATCCTGTCTACGCGCTACATGCCCTGCCCATGTCCATTTCTTCTTCTTGATTTCAGCTATGATATCCTTAACCCCCGTTTGTTTCCTAATCCACTCTGCTCTCTTCTTGTCTCTTAAGGTTACACCTACCATTTTTCTTTCCATTGCTCGCTGCGTCGTCCTCAATTTAAGCTGAACCCTCTTTGTAAGTCTCCAGGTTTCTGCTCCGTAGCTAAGTACCGGCAAGATACAGCTGTTATATACCTTCCTCTTGAGGGATAGTGGCAGTCTACCTGTCATAATTTGAGAGTGCTGTCAATGTACGTTTCGCCAGTTCACCGTGACTGGGACAAAACACTCCCCTTTGTCACGTTCGCGTAGAATTCTTCATGTCACGACACAGCTAGTTATTCGCCGTTTTATTTGCTATTTGGCCGACATCCAGCATTACCATTTGACACGCTCTTTCCTTCGGCTGCCCCCTTGTCTACTGAGTGCGCCAGCGATGTCGTTTCTCGTGCCCATGCAGCCCGTCAGTTTGCCCGTGATCGGCTGCACTTGTCGCAAGCGCCCCAAAAAGACCACTATAACAGTCGCTACCAAAGCGTGCTCTTCTCGCCAGGGTCTTCGGTACTTCTCTGGACACCAAACCGCCAATTCGGCTTATCAGAGAAGCTACTATCACACTACCATGGCCCCTACAAAGTGTTACGACAACTTAGTGACGTGAGCTACGAGATCGCACCCCTAAACAATGCCTCTTCGACCCCCTCACTCCAGACAGACGTTGTACACGTTGCGAGACTCAGACCGTATCACCCTCCTCATTCGTCGCCGCCGTACTAAGCACCGTGACGGCGCTTCCGCCACAGGGGAGTGATGTTACGGTGCATCATCGACAGGAGCAAGCGTGGCACTTTGCGAAGATAGAAAACGCCTGTGTGTTAGGCTCTTGCACGAGAGGCAACTCAGCCATCTAGTTCGGCTGCCGATTCTCGGCGGACGCTATCCTATAATCCTAGAACTCTCCCCGTCACAATATTTTAGCGTTCCTTCATGATGTTTTGCTCAAGAAAAAGTAATAACACAGTCGACTTTCCTCCGCATGCTTCGCATAACACTGCTTCCCAAGTTACGTGTAATCTGCCAAATCTTTTAAGACAATATCCTTTCTTGGGGTACTTCAACGCAATAATTTTGGTCTGTCTGTCCGTCTTTCTGTCTGTATGTCTGTTCGCTTGTCTGTTTGTGAGCAGAAACGACTCCGAAATGGCAAAAATCCAACCCCATCCACAGAACCTACCAATATTGCTCAAATTTCAGCGTTCATACTTGTGCGATTGCCAATTGAACTGGAATTACTGCGCATATTTGAGGCACAATCTCCACATGCCGATATCCTGTATGTACTTCTCTTTACTGGAGAAGGCATACTTAAGTAGTTCTAAGGACCATAACGTTTATCAAGCTGAGCTGAAATGCAACGCTATGCACAAAAGGGCAAGTGTTTTCAACGCTTAGCTAAGACGACACGTTGGTGTCACCTGTCCATCGCTTTGAATCTTACAACTTATCGCCGGCGTGGACTTAACGTTGTGTGCGAGAGTGGGTGCCAATAGTCGTCGGAGTCTAGGAATTCAAGCTGACGCTTTGTGGTGAGTGATGCGAACACGACATTGCTTTTGTACGAAGATTTTTAGGGGCGAAGCTCCTTATAGTGGCACCTGTTCGTCCCTCGTAGCCGTTGTAGTATGTAACAAGTATAAAGTTTTGACTTCGAAGGTGATGCCGGTGAGAGATTTCTTCTGTGCGTTGTTGAACAATAAAAATAGTGCACAATGTACATGCCAATGGCTGCTATGGGGGAATGAGAGACAGGAGCATTTGGCTTTTAGTTAACGCACACGCTGCGATCCCTATTAGCAGCCATTGACATGTACATTGAGCACTATCTGACAAGAAAGGGTTGCTACGTTATACTCGCTGGGTGTAACCTCCTTAGTTTTAGAAAAGTTTAGCGAGCGTTGAGCCGCGCTGCAATGAATACAATGAACCAGTATATACCATGAACTCGAGGTGGTTAAAGGTGGGAAGTAGACCAGAAGCGCAAGCCGTAAGAAAGTGTGCGTGTGCCACCTCTCGTTTAGTCCTTGGAATGTCCGCTGAATGACGGTGCTTCTATACGAGGAATATATGATGAAAAGATGCGAGATGGTGGTACTTGGAGTGTTGAATAGATGGACGAACGGACACACAGACAGATGCATGGATGGATGCATGAACGGACGCAGGAGCGGATGCATGGACGAACGCAGAGATGGACACACGAACAGACGCACGCACGGACGGGCGGATGGACGCATGAACGGTCACACAGACGGAGTATGGACGAACGGAAGCAAGAACGAATGGACGGACGAATGCTTCGCCCCACTCTCCACCATTCACTCCGGGGATATGCTGCCGATTTGTTTCCTTTCGCCGCTTTCTAGAACTAGAAATATTCTATTACTCCTTTATTTTACGCTATTTGGTTAACTGTTCATGTAATTATTAATACGTATAGCTGACTCCCTTCTGAGGGCCACTGTCGTCTTCTATGTCTATTTACCAGAGTGTTCATTTATTTATTTACTACCCAAAAACGTCAGCAAAATAGGATACAGTCTTAAGGCAGAGCCTGCCTTTTTTAGCAGCTAAAAACTTTTAGAGTTTATTGTCATGCATTCCAACCACGCGCGACCTATATGGCTAACGTAAGAATGACATTAAAGTAGCCGATTAGTCGGAAAACAGGTGCACGCAAATCGTCAGTTGACAGGAAATGTCAAAGTAGGGGTTCGACCACTCAAAATCCAACATTGCAGACACGTTGAAGCCAACAATGTCAATATCGAAATATCGAGCGAGACAGGAAGAAGTTAAAATAAATCAAACGCGTGAGAAGGAGGGTCGTTCAAGGCACTAGTTCGGTATAAGCTCGCAAGATCACAAGTACGAAAACACACAGGGTGTTTTTTTAAATAGAGAAATTATATTGGCAGACATTTAGGGAAAAAAGTGAGGGGAGCTACGAGCCAGGTGAAGGTGCGAGCTTATAAGTGGTCAAGTGGTTTTCTACACCTACAGAGCTTCAACGCACAGGAGAAGCTCTGTAGGTGTAGAAAATCGAGCTTCGCCCACTCTCCACCATTCTCCTTTGGTGGAGACAGTGCAGCTTGGCTGCTGCACTGTCTCCATCTACTTGGAGACAGTGCAGCAGCCAGCTTGCCATAACAAAATTTAATTCATATACAGATGGTGAACTATTCCCAACTGTATATTTACTTAAAATGCATGAGGAAGGATTCATTAAAAAAAGAAGAGAAAAAAGGTCTGGGGTGTGGCCTCACTGGCAACCACCTCACTGGCGGCCACTCCCTCACCAGATCAGTATTGGCCACCCTGGTGCAGTACCTAGCCACAACCTCCCATGAACACAGCAGTCAACCCTTGACCCTCAGTCCCCAGCAGCTGCGAAGCAACTGTCCAAGGCGGTGGTCAGACATGTGGCGCAGCGGAGGGGGCTAAATTCCCTGGGTACGGACAGGCCCCCATTGAAATCTGAACATGGCTACCCTCCACATTAGAACACTATCAAGTGCGGCTAGTTTAGCTGTGCTACTAGAGGAATGAGAGGGTGGTAAGTGGGATGTAATAGGGCTCAGTAAAGTTAGGAGGACACGAGAGGCTTATACAGCGCAAAAAATGGACACGTTCTATGCTACCGTAGATTAGTTGACAGAAAAGAACTAGGAGTGGGGTTTCTCATACACAAGAATATTACTGGCAACATGGAAGAGTATTATAGCATCAGTGCGAGAGTGGCAAGTATCATAATTAAGTTTAAAAATAGGTACAAAATGAAAGTGGTACAGGCCTACGCGCTTACTTCGGACCATGATGATCATTTGGTTGATTGCTTTTATGTAGACATAGAGTCAGCCATCAAAAAGTAAAGACACAGTATACTATTTTTATGGGCGACATTATTGCCAAAGTAGGCAAGAAACAGGGCAGACACCATGCAGGGGGGGAATATGGCATCAGCTCTAGAGGGTAGTTATTAGTAGAGTTTGCGGAAAGTAATAATTTACGGATCACGAGTAGCTTCTACAAATACGGGCTAACCGTAAGTGGAGATGGCGAAGTCTTACTGAAGAAACTAATATGAAATTCGCTTCACTCTGTGTGCACACTCAGACATTTTACAGGATGTAGAAGTAGTTGGCAAGATTAGATGCAGGGACTATAGAATGTTAAGAGCTCGTATTCGCCTAGATTTAAAAAAAGCAAAGACAGAAACTGATACGCCCGAGGCAAAATAATGAGCTGGCGTTGAGAGGACAAATATAGGAATTCATAGTTTTGCTTCAGAATTGATTCGAGGCAGTAAATGAGATAACCGACGTTAGCGTTGATACAATGAACGATAATCTTACTAGTATCATCAAAGAGTGTGCAATTGAAGTTGGAGGTTCAGTCACTAGACGGGAAACTGGCAAACTATCCCAGGAGACAAAAATATTATCAAGAGAGGACAAACGATGAAAGCCCCAAATGCATCAGACAAAATAGAGTTTGTGGAGCTTTCGAAGTTAATCAATAGGCGTAAAGAAGCTGACATCAGGAGGTATAACATGGAAAAAATTGAGCAATGAAGCTGTAAAAAGCGGCAGAAGCCTAAAAAACTGCGAAGGCAGACTTGTGCATAGGCAAAAATCGGATGTATGCATTAGAATCAAGGAAGGCAATGCCATAACTAATTTGGATAGGATAGTGGAGATGGTGGAGGAGTTCTACAGAGAGCTGTACAGAAGTCAAAAGAACCAGGATGGTATTGTGAGAAACTATGATAGTCCAAGAGAATGCGGCATACTACCAGTAAAGGCAGCGAAGTAAGGAAAGCCCTAGAAGGAATGCAAAGAGGCAAAGCCGCTGGTGAGGATAAAGTAACAATGGACCTCCTCAAAGATAACGGAGAAATTGTTTTAGAAAAATTAGCCACCCTATATACAAAGTGTCTCTTGACGGGAAGGGTACCAGAATCTTCGAAGAACGCCTACATCACGTTAATTCATAAGAAAGGAGACGTCAAGGACTTGAAAAATTACAGGCCGATTAGCTTAATCTCCGTTCTCGACATACTATTAAAAATTATAGCTAGTAAAGTTCAGACGATATTAGAGTTCAATCAGCCAAAGAGCCAAGCAGGAGTTCGTACCAGCTACTTCACAATAGACCATATTCATACTATGAATTAGGTAATAGAGAAGTGCGCTGAATACAACTAACCCCCATACATAGCTTTCATAGGTCACGAGAAGGCGTCTGACTCAATCTAAACATCAGCAGTAATGCAGGAACTACGGGATCAGTGCATCGAAGAACCCTTCATAAACATACTGAAAGAAATCTACAGAGGATCCACAGCCACCATAGTCTTCCATGAAGAAGGCGAAATAATCTCAATAAAGAAAGATGTAAGGCAGGGAGACACGATGTCTTCAATGCTATTCACCGCGTGTTTACAGGAGATATTAAGAACCCTAGCATGAGAAGAGTTAGGGATAAGAGTTAATGGAGAGTACCTCAATAACCTGCGATTCACTGATGAAATTGTCTTGATGAGTAACTCGAGGGACGAATTGCACTTCATGTTTACTGAACTGGGCATGGAAAGCAGAAAAGTAGGTGTGAAAATACTACGCACAAAACTAAAGCAATGTGCAACAATCTCGGCAGAAAACAGCACTTTGTGATACGCGGAAAGACACTAGAAGTTGTAAAGAAATATGTCTGCTTAGGACAGGTAATCACCGTGGAGCCAAACTACGGGACTGAAGTAACTAGAAGAATAAGACTGAGGTGGAGCACATTAGGCAAGCACTCTCAAATCATGACTTGTAGCTTGCCGCTATCAATCAAAAGGAGGGTATATAACAGCTGCATCTTTCCAGTACTTACCTATGGAGCATAAACCTGGGGGCGTACAAAGAGGGTTCAGCTTAAATTGAGGACGACGCAGCGAGTGATGGAAAGGAAAATGGTAGGTGTAACTTTAAGAGACAAGACGAAAGGAGTGTGGGTCAGGAAACAAACTGGGGATAAGGATATCATAGTTTAAATCAAGAAAAAGAAATGGACATGAGCCGGACACGTAGCACGTGGACAGGATAACCGGTGGTCTTTAAGGGTAACTGACTCGATTCCCAGAGAAGGCAAACGCACGAAGGGTAGAGAGAAAGCTAAGTGGGCCGATGAGATTTAAAAGTTTGCGGGTATAACGTGGCAACAGAAAGCACAAGACCGGGTTGATAGGCGCATCATTGGAGAGGGGCGTCTCTCATAATCATATGGTGGTTTTGGGACGTTAAACCCCACATATCAATCAATCATGGGAGAGGCCTTTGCCCTGCAGAGGGCTTAGTCAGGCTGATTATTATTATTATAATATTATTGTGAGGAACTGGTTTATTCAGCCAGGCTCGAGCTAAAATCACGCCGGTGATGATATTTTCAGATGAAGAAGATGTACAGGTGATGATGATATCAAAGAGAATAAAGAGTCATTCGCTTGTCACGCTCACACTAATTCCCCCGCGCAGTGAAAGCGACTGCCTGGTCGCTTGACAGTATTATGAAAGGCGTCGCGCATAAGGCTTTAAACGAGATACGTGCACTACCTGTGTGTCTCGGCAACGATGATCAGGAGTAGCGCTAAGAGGAGAAACGCGGTAATTGACAGGAGATGTCTGTTCGACCACCGTGTGCGGCCCAATGAAGCGACAGATGAATTTGTCGCATAGGCCGGGGACGCGTAGTGGGGTCCATAGAAGAACTTCGTCACTAGGAGAAAAACTCACAACACAGCGAGACGAGTCATAGCGAGATTTTCGAGTGTCTTGAGAGAGGCCGGTGTTAACACAGGCCTGGTGACGGCAGTGTGCGAGACGAGATAGGAATTCTTCAGAGAAAGAAGCCGTCGAGGGTGCTGGGGCCGAAAGGAAAGAGACATCCAGATCAAAAAGTCGGCGAGCGACCATGGACGAGAAAAAAATGGAGAAAAGCCGGTAGTGCGTTGAGCAGCCGTATTATAGGCGAATGTCACGAAGGGTAGAATTGCAACCCAGTTCGCGTGGTTGGGGTGAATGTACATGGCGATCATGTCCGCTAGGGTCCGATGAAACCGTTCAGTGAATCCGTTGGTCTACGGGTGGTAGCTAGAAGTGGTCTTGTGAAAAGTGTTCGAGGCACGCAAAACTTGCTCTACAATGGAAGATAGGAAGACTTTGCCACGATCACTGAGGAGAATGCGTGGAGCTCCATGACGCAAAAAGAAGTGGCGAAGAAAGAAATCGGCGATCTCAGTGGCAGTCCCAGATGGTAAAGACGCTGTTTCTGCGTAGCGGGTAAGGTGGTCGATGGCCGTGACAATCCAGCAATTCCCATTGGATGATATAGGAAGAGGGCCATACAAGTCGATTCCAACGACTTCAAAAGGCGAGGTGGGACAAGGAAGAGGTTGCATTAAGCCAGCCGGAGCAGTTGTCGGTCGTTTTCGCCGTTGGCAATGGATACAGGAGGCGACGTACTTAGCGACGGCTGAAGAGAGGCCAGGCCAAAAACAACGACATCGTATTTTGTCGTAAGTCTTGTGATAGCCTAGATGAGTGGTGGTTGGATCATCATGAAAGGCTTCCAGAACTTCACGTTGCAAAGAACGTGGTATGACGGGTACCCACTTGTTGCCATCGATGTGGTAAATGTAGCGACATAAAGCATCATCGACAAGCTTAAATTGTTTAAGTTGTCGACGGAGTCTGGCGTTTGGAGGAGTAGTAGAGCCGGTCAAGCGGTCAACAATAGTACGGCAGTATGGGTCGACACGTTGTTGTGAAACAAGGACGGATAGGGTGGCAGGTGATGAACTTAGCGCTGCGATTGGAGAGGTGCTATCGTTTTGGAGTATCGATGGTGAGGGGCTTACGCTGGGCAAAGGACATCGCGATAGAGCGTAAGCATCTTGATGCTTCTTCCCAGATCTGTAGGCGACATTGAAATTGTAGCGCCCTCGTTCGGGCGGCGCGCAAACCGGAGAGCGCGCGATGGCGGCAGAAGAAAATAAAGAAGGCGCTAGGCCGTGGCACGTGAAGCCACGGCTCGCGTTCCTGGCTGGCATCGGTTATCGTTCAGGCGTGTTCTTTCTTTCGCTCCTGTGGCATAAGCCTACAAGTGGTGACCTCGGACGAAGACAATGACTGACTCGAATGCACCCTCAACCGAACAAGCCTCACGTCCGCAGGACGTCTCGGCCGTGCAACTGCGTCTCCCATCTTTCTGGCCACAGGACCCGCAAGTTTGGTTTCATCAGGTCGAGGCGCAATTCTCCCTGTACCGCATCGCCTCGGAAACGACACGCTACTACCACGTAGCCTCCGTCCTTCCTCCTGACGTTGCCAGCGAGCTCTCCGACGGCCTCTCCAACCCCTCGGACACTACGCCATATCAGCACCTTAAAACCAAGGTGCTGGAACGATTCATGCCTTCGGAACGCGTCCGCCTACAGCAGCTCCTTGCAGAGGGGGACCTTGGCGACAGGCGCCCCTCCCAACTACTGCGCCGAATGCGACAGCTTCTTGGGAAACACGACGTCTCTGCCCACTCAGCGTTGCTTCGCGAGCTCTTCCTCCAACGCATTTCTCAGCCAATCCGCCTCGTCCTCGCGGCGGCCGGCGACGTCAATCTCGACCGCCTGGCGGAGCTCGCCGATCAGGTTCATGAAGCGACCTCCCCATCTGTCAACGCTGTCTTACCACCAGCAGACACAGCGATTTCGCGCCTTGAGGCCCGCATCGACGAACTTGCCGCCTCCATTGCCGCACTCCGGAGCCCCCTGCAGGAGACTCGTTCGCCTCGTTCCGGTCGTCGAGCTCTTCCACGCACACGAGATGCTCGGAGTCCCAGCCCTCACCCCCTTTGCTGGTACCATCGCCGTTTCCGACACCGAGCCACGAAGTGTACACCCCCATGTTCGTGGCAGGGAAACGCCTGCCGGGATCACTGACGGCGGCGTGTGATCTCCCTTCTCGTCCCAGCTGCCTTTTCATGGTCACGGACCAGCTATCGGGCGCCAGGTTCCTTATAGATACGAGCGCGGAAATTAGCGTTGTGCCCCCGACTAAGGCTGATCGTTCAGTCACAGGGGCAAGTGCTTCGTGCTGCCAACGCCTCGTCTATAGCAACGTATGGGCTCCGATCTCTCACCCTCGACTTCGGCCTTCGCTGCATTTTCCGGTGGGTTTTCGTCATCGCAGACGTGGTTCAATCGATCATCGGCTTGGACTTCCTTTCATACTTCGATTTGGACGTCAGCGTGCGGCGGCGCCGCCTCATAGATGGTAAGACTCGTCTCTCCATCTCGGGAGTCCTGTCCGACATCGCTCCAATGGCCATCCGCATGCTGATACCTTCCTCACCGTTCGAAAAAATCTTGGCGAGTTTCCCGGAGTTAACTAAACCGTGCAACCTCACTCAGCCGCCTAAACATACGGTGACACACCACATCGTCACCCGGGGTACACCGGCAGCCGCTCGACCACGCCGCCTGTGCGGAGACCGCCTAGCTATTGCTAAACGGGAGTTTGACCACATGCTGCAGCTCGGCATTATCCGCCCGTCGTCAAGTGCTTGGGCTTTCCCGCTGCATTTGGTGCCAAAGCGTGATCCTGGTGACTGGCGTCCTTGTGGGGACTATCGAGCGTTGAACGCCAAGACTGTCCACGACAGCTATCCTCTACCTCACATCCAGGATTTTACATCGCGCCTCGACGGCTGCACAATTTTCAGCAAAGTGGACCTTGTTAAGGCGTACCACCAGATTCCTGTCGAGCCCGCCGACATACCTAAGACCGCCATCACGACGCCCTTTGGGTTGTTTGAATACGTGCAGATGCCTTTTGGACTCCGCAATTCGGCTCAAACTTTCCAGCGGTTCATTTCTGAGGACACACGGGGTCTTCCTACTGTGTTTGCGTACCTTGACGATGTCCTCATCGCCAGCCGCACACCTGAAGATCATGAGCACCATCTACGCGCTCTGTTCCAACGTCTTCAGCAGTACGGCCTCGTTGTGAACGCCTCTAAGTGTACTTTCGGCGCATCTGAGCTCGAGTTCTTGGGCCATCACATATCATCCAAAGGAATACGCCCTCTCCGGTCCCACGTTAAAGCAATCCAGGATTATCCTCAGCCTACAACACTGCGCCAATTACGCCAATTCCTGGGGCTTGTGAATTTTTCCAGGCGCTTCATACCACACTGTGCCGAACTGCTACGACCGCTCACCGACCTCCTTCGGTCGACCGCCGGCCCGTCCTCCGCCATTCCTTGGTCGTCAGAGGCCCAGGCCGCCTTTGCTGCTGCTAAGCAAGCGGTCGCTAACGCCGTGCTTCTTATTCATCCACGCAGCAACGCCCCTACTCGGTTGATGGTGGACGCATCCAGCGTGGCCGTCGGAGCCGTCTTACAGCAGTGCATTAACTCCGAGTGGAGACCCTTGTCGTTTTACTCTCGGAAGCTACTTCCTGCTGAGACCCGCTACAGCGTCTTTGGCCGGGAACTACTAGCCATCTACGCTGCAATACAGCATTTTCGGCATTTCCTGGAAGGATGCTCGTTTTACGTGCTGACTGACCATAAGCCACTGGCGTATGTTTTCCGCACTAACTCATCCAAGTACGTGCCCCGTGAACTCCGCCATCTGGCTTATATATCGGAGTTCACGACTGACATCCGCCACGTGAAAGGAGCTGACAACACAGCCGCAGATGCCCTTTCTCGTATAGCCGCGGTTGACTCTCCACCGCCAACCATCGACTGGGCCTCATTATCCTCGGCACAGCAGGATGATAGAGAGCTTGCCGCTTTTCGGGAGAACCCCCGTTCTCTCCGACTACGCCTGGTGACTCATCCATTATTATCTGAGCGCTTGTGGTGCGATGTCTTAGCTGACCTTCCCCGCCCTTTCGTTCCCACTTCATTACGACGCACCGTTTTCCACTCCTTACACGACATCTGTCACCCTGGCATTCGGGCTACTCAGCGTCTTCTCACCCAGCGCTATGTCTGGCCCGGAATCAACAGTGATGTGCGCGCTTGGACGCGCATGTGCCTGCCCTGCCAGATGACAAAGGTCTCCCGTCATACTAAGACGCCGCCCCAACATTTCCTTCCTCCCGGCCATCGTTTCGACCATGTTCATTTAGACATTGTGGGCCCTCTACCAGTGTCTCAGGGGTACCGTTATATATTGACCATGGTCGATCGCTTCACGCGCTGGCCAGAGGCTGTTCCAATTCAAGATATCACAGCCGAGACAGTTGCCCGCGTTTTCATTTCTACGTGGGTATCCCGTTTTGGCTGTCCTGGCACCATGACAACAGACCGTGGACGTCAGTTTGAGTCCTCGCTGTTTACTTGCCTTAATCGCATCCTCGGAGCCAGACATTGCCGTACCACGGCTTATCATCCCTGCGCCAACGGCATGGTGGAACGCCTTCACCGACAACTGAAGACCGCCTTGACTACCCGCCTCAATAGAGCCACCTGGGTTGATGCCTTGCCACTGGTGCTCTTAGGTTTACGAGCTGTCATCCGGGCAGACCTGCAGTGCTCAACAGCAGAGCTGGTGTATGGCACTTCTCTACGGCTTCCGGGAGACTTCTTCACGTCAACGAAGCTACCAGACCAGCCACAGCAATTCCTACAACGCCTCCTCGACTGCGTTCAAGACCTCCGGCCCACTCCACCCAGACCTTCCGAACAAAAGACCATATTCGTCCACCCTGATCTGGCCACTGCAACACATGTTTTCGTGCGCCACGACGCGGTCAGACCACCTTTGACACCAGCCTACGACGGACCATTCCGCGTCCTTCACCGCACCCCCAAAACTGCCACTCTACTTCAGAACGGCCGTGAAGAGACAGTCAGCTTGGACCGACTCAAGCCGGCGTACCTGGAGACCGCCCTAGAAAGCCTCTCATCTACGACTGATCTTCCGTTGGAACACCACAAACGGCATGTCACATTCCGACTTCCAGTCTACACGGGGGGCCCTGTAGCGCCCTCGTTCGGGCGGCGCGCAAACCGGAGAGCGCGCGATGGCGACAGAAGGAAATAAAGAAGGCGCTAGGCCATGGCACGTGAAGCCACGGCTCGCGTTCCTGGCTGGCATCGGTTATCGTTCAGGCGTGTCTTTCTTTCGCGCCTGTGGCATAAGCCTACAAAATCATACTCCTGGAAGCGAAGCGCCCAGCGACCGAGGCGACCCGATAAGTTTTTCAGCGATGAAAGCCAGCGTAGGGCGTTATGGTCGGTCACGACGGTAAAATGACGGCCGTGAAGATATGGTCGGAATCTTTGCACTGCCCAAACAACAGCAAGACACTCCTGCTCGGTGATAGTGTAGTTCTTTTTTGGAGCGGTAAGAGCACGACTTGCGTAAGCAACGACGCGTTCGCGTGAGTTTTTGTCACGCTGCAAGAGTACCGCACCAAGACCATGACTACTTGCGTCGGTGTGAAGGATGGTGGGTGCGGTGGAATCGAAGTGGCACAGTACCGGATCCGACGTGAGGGCTTGCTTCAATGCCTTGAAAGCGCTTTCGCAATCTTCGGACCAAATGAAGGGGACGTTCTTTGCGAGGAGTTGATGGAGCGGAGACGCAAGTTCCGCGAAACCACGTATGAAGCGCCGGAAGTAAGAAGATAACCCAAGAAAGCTGCGCAGGTCCTTTTGACGTAGTGGACGAAGAAAATCGAGGACAGCGGCAAGCTTCTCGGGGTCGGGCCGAATTCCTTCTTTGCTGGCAAGGTGGCCGAGAACCTTGATTGACTTGCTAGCAAAGGTACATTTCTTGGTGTTAAGCTGTAGACCGGCTTTTTCAAGGCATGTGAGGACTTCGTCAAGATGTTGTAGATGCTGCGAGAACGTGGATGAAAACACTACTATGTCATCGAGATAGCACAGACATGTTTTCCACTTCAAACCACGCAATACTCCATCTATCATGCGTTCGAAGGTGGCGGGTGCATTACAGAGTCCAAAAGGCATCACATTGAACTCGTACAACCTATCTGGCGTCGAAAAGGCGGTCTTCTCTTTATCAGACTCCGTCATTGGTATCTGCCAGTAGCCTGACCTAAGGTCGAGGCTAGAAAAATACTCTGCGCCCTGTAATGAATCCAGTACATTGTCGATTCGAGGGAGGGGATAAACATCCTTGCGCGTTATTTTGTTCAGCGCACGGTAATCGACGCAGAAACGCACTGTCCCATCTTTCTTTTGAACGAGAACGACTGGGGATGACCAGGGACTCGAGGAAGGACGTATGATGTTGCGTCGTAGCATGTCTGAGACGTTTTCCTCGATGATCTTGTGTTCTGCCCGAGACACGCGATATGGACGCCGATGTACAATACGAGAGCCATCAGTCTGGATGGTGTGAGTAGCGGTGGTAGTCATGCTGAGGGCGGGCGAGTTCACGTCAAATAGAGAACGGTGTCTATTTAACAGGGCGAGCAAATCTTCAATTTGATCAGGTGTTAAGTCATTGCTTATTGTTGCGGACACAGGTGTGGCAGAGGCATTGAATGGCAGTGATTGTGACTTCAGAACATCGTTGTGGTTGTTGTTCGGAAGAGTAACAATCGCAACAGGCTCACTGTCGGCCACGCAAGATACTGTTGAGCAACAGGGGAGCAGTAAATACTCGGGCGTTTGATTTATGGCGGTTAGGTACGTAGACCCATCGAAGAAGCGAATAAGCCCTGGTGTGATCACAGTGCCCCTACGTAGGGTATGACCGTAAGGGAGAATTAGTACGTCACCATCCACAATGTCGGTGCAATTAACACTTATAATTTCTTGGATGTATGGCCTAAGTACGTAATCTGACTTAGTGACAAGGCGGATGCGTCCATCGTGTTCAAGCAGAGAAGAGTCAGTGGCATTTAGATGCAGGAGGCGCTGATGACATGATATGAAAGCGGACGCCGAAGACAGGAAATCCCACCCAAGAATGAGAGCGTGGGTGCACTCACGAAATACCGCGAAAACAATGTGATGACGAATGCCTTCTATGCAGACACGAACGGTACACTGTTCAAGTGGACGAATAAGAGCGTTGGTCGCCGCACGTAGAGGTGGGCCGCCATAAGGTGTGGTGACTTTTCGAAGGCGGGAACAAAAATCAGCACGAATAATCGAAACGGCAGCGCCAGTGTCTACAAGAGCCTCAACACGTACACCTTCTACAAACAGTACTATCAAATTCGATGGCCGGTCTGGAGGAATTAGCTGTCCAAGGGATGCAGTTTCCCCTCCTAAAACTGCATTGGGGAGTTTTCCGCGTGGGCGTTCGTGGAATGGGAGGCGGGCCGTAGAGGCGACACTGAACGGCGACCTGGCGAAGGCGACCTACGGCGAGACGTACGGGAATTCCCCGGCATGTCCGTATGGTAAGTAGGTGACGGTGAACGGTAATAGGACAATCGGGAGGGTGGTCGTAGGTAGTTCATGGTCGGACGGAAGCTTCGATGTTCTTCGGGAGCGTAGCCGCGTTGCTCGTCGTGTTGGCGCCTTCGACAAAACCGAGCGATATGTCCTCGATAGCCGCAGTAGTAACAGGTTGGCCGAGGTGGGCGCTGAGGTGCGTAGTAAGGTGGTGCACGCGCTGGCGGTGATAACGAAGCCACAGGCGTATGGTCTGCTGTTGTAGGCACAGAAACGGTGGGTGCGGCAGAGAGCGCGGCAACTTCAGCGTCCGTGCACGTCTGGCGCACGCAGGGACTGTTGGAACACGTCGCACGCAATGCGGAGGCGATCTCTTGTTTAATCAGGTCTCGCAAGCTATCTTTTTTAGAAGGGAAAGTAACTTCCGCAGCACAGGAAGAGCAGCGCCTGTGCAGCTCTTCACGAACGATGTCGCGGATAAGCGCACGCAAGTCGAGGGGTGCAGGCAAACGAACGTCGGTGTTATCGTAGCAAAGGCGAAGAGACTGAAGCTCGTCAAGTCGCTGACAGATGGTTATGACGTCCTGGGTGGTGGCAGGATTTTGCGTGGCGAGGGCGTTAAAGGCGACGGTGTTGATGCCTTTAATAATGTGGCGTATTTGGTCGTTCTGAGACATGCCGGTGTTAACGCGCTTGCACAGTGCAAGGACATCCTCAATCTAAGAGGTGTAAGATTCACCCGGCAGCTGCGTGCGTTCAGCGAGTTTCTTCTTTGCCGCCTCAGTGCGAACTGCAGGGGCACCAAATATCTGACGAATTTGCTGCTCGAAAGTGTCCCAGTCGGGAAGATCCGGGTGGTGGTTCCAGAACCAAGTTTTCGCAACATCGGACAAGTAAAATGGGACGCAGCGCAACTTGTGTGGATTGTCCCACCTGTTCAAATCGCTGATGAGGTCGTAGTTCTTGATCCAGTCTTCGACATCATCGCCTCGGAGACCGGAAAACACAGGTAAATCATGCAGGCGAGTGTTGTTTGTTGGGCGGAAGCGGGTGAAGGTTGCCTCAGTAGGACGGCGACGTTGGATGGGCCAGGGTTTTCTTGGGCCGCCATGGCAGGGGGTTGTATGCGACGACCCGAGCGGAGCTCCAGCGAGACGGGTGAGAGGACTGGGGGAACGAAAAGCACAGTCCACCACTTGTGAGGAACCGGTTTATTCGGCCAGGCTCGAGCTAAAATTAGGCCGGTGATGATATTTTCAGATGAAGAAGAAGGACAGGTGATGATGATATCAAAGAGAATAAAGAGTCATTCGCTTGTCACGCTCACATTATTATTATTATTATTATTATTATTATTATTATTATTACTATTATTATTATTATTATTATTATTATTATTATTATTATTATTATTATTATTATTATTATTATTATTATTACGACCTTATCGCCACCAAGACCGGCACGCACGCCATCCTTCGTTTTCGAAGATAACTGCCAGTTAGCGCTCGATGTCTCACGTGCTTCGACGCGCTCGTTCGCCTCCTCTGCATGGATCGGGGCACTCTAACGCAGCGCCTCCAGAAAACAATTCATCAATTTTCTCTCACAGAACATCAAATAAACGTTTTGTGCACTGTCTGCAGACGCAAGACTATCGTCTCTTGACGACATTTGCAGTGAAACATGCAGATACGCGGCTGATCTTTTTATAGTACTTTCGTTTTACAGAAGAAAACAAAAAAACGTTCGATTCATAGTCACCTAATGTGATGGGTTATTTGATTTTGTTCTTGTACAAATGTTTGACAGTCTCGTTCTGAATTTCATAGCTGACACCACCATATACTTCAGATAGAAGTATGATCTGATATGCGATGCAGGTAAAGGTGGAATAACTGCAGCATCACACATGCCCCCATACGAGTTAGATCCATCGTTGTTCTTGTTAAAACATTCTCTAGCTCACGAATTCCACGAGGGTGCAGGGAGGATTCAGTCACCCAGTTTAGCGATGGGAGGGGGGGGTCATTTGAATCAACAGCTGAAAGTTGGCGTGGCTATTACTTTTCTTGTTTTTACTAGCACAAAAACCCTGTAATGGCATAAATGCCATTAACGTGTGCTCACAGTGGTCCCACTCATTTGTGCTAACTGGTGATAGCTGGTGGATGACAAGCACTGAAGAGAAAGAAAGGGCGTGCTGACTGGTTCGGGGGGTTGATAGCCCCCCCCTCCCTCTGGATCCGCCACTGCGAGGGTGCACGCGGATATTCGTCTCTGGAGCACGTTCTGCGACCTCGACTGATGATACATACCATTCTGTACGCTTACATTACCACGGCTACAACAGCACTTCCCGAATTTTTAGGCGATGTAAATACACCTCATTGTTTTCACCGATGATATTACGCACATCTAGTCCGAAGGACTGTCTTGCTGTTGGTTGGTTATGAAAGAGTGCGGTAGAAATACCGCAGCTTACCGTTGCATGTAAATTACCAGGAATGCACGGACACCCAGGAAATGCGCAGAACAGGATTGGTTGCGACGTATGTTAAAACATCATTGGACCACGTGGAACGACATGCTTGCATCATAAAAGGTTGCCATCACGAGGTTGCCATCATGAGGCGCACCTGGGTTGTACAGGTGGTGTGGGGGTCAAAAGCTCGCAGGTCACTATCCCATGTCTTCCTGTTCGTATGGGAGCGTGGCCTAGGAACTTGCAACCCCCCTCCCCCTCCCCTCTGTACGTAGAGAGAGAGCGTGGCACAAGTTGTCACCACGACTTACTTGGCACACACTCAAAGACACACGTCTTTTTATGACGCCCAGGTACTATGATCATGTGCTTCCTTGTAGTTTCCCATAATAAGAACCCCCATTTAATGAGGTTATAAAGTTTACACTAAAGAAAAGAGCATAAATTCAGTGAAAGATGGCAGTCTCAACGTATGAACATTCCGTGAATGGGGGATGTAGCTGGAGCGGACGTTTCGACAAGCGCACTTGTCTTGACTTGCAGCTTTAAAAGAGACAAGTTAACTCATTGAACGCCTCCAGAGGCGCGAGGTTTTAAGAAAAACAACAACGAAACAGATAAAACAAGAATAAAGATCCCAAAGTGTTAGGTGTTGCAACGAATCCAAATTTTTTTTCGGACTGAAGCGGCTGATGCGATGCAAACGGGATTAGGGATCACCTGCAACATAATGCGCAAACCGTTGAGCTAGTCGGCGTTACATTTTCATAATTAACAGCAAACAATTCGTCTATATATAAAAAACTAATGGGACAGACACTCTACTTTCCAGTGAGTTCCAAGTTTCTTCGTAAATATCATATGACACGGTGAATTCGATAATGCTGGTTCGTTGATAGATTAACGCTTACCTATTGGACGAGGCTGGTGATCAATGCTTTTGCTGGTCCATTGCGGCTCATAGTCGCAAGCCCCACCGAACTCTTCGAGAAGGCGCTTCCTGATCAAAGAAATCTCCGCGCTGAGGAACATGGCTTCCGAGCAGCCAGAGTCATGGGTGGCCGAGTACATGCAGTACTTCATCTCCTTCACCAAGCTACAGACAGAGGAAAGAAATGATATGGGCAATGTTAGCGACTACTCAATACACCCATGACGAGTTTTCTCTCTTTAACATTCACAGGGCACCGATCCAATAATATTAACGTGATAGCGTTAGAGAGCTCATGTCGCAGAGATTTCGCCGTCAGCGTCGGCACCATTGGTTGTGAGCGAAAAATAGTCCGTGAGCAAAAAATTGAGAAAGAGCAATTAAAATACAGAATAAAATTTTCGGTCCCATTGAGGATTGAGCCCGGGCGTTCGCGTGGCAAGCAGGGGTCCTACCCCAAAGCCACGGTGTTACCTGCAGCTGCTTTGGGAAAAAATACTACATGAATTCCAAGTAGTGGAAGGAGTCGCCCTAACGCATTTTGTTCGACAGGTGTCCCGACGAAAACGAGCCCGTTCGGCAATTTGTGACGCATATGGGAGGCCATCAAAGAACATCTAGAAAGGCCGGGACAGAGCAGCCATCACCACTAAAAACACACAGGAACTTCCAAACAGCTCTAAAAATGAACAACTATGTCCACCTAGCGAAAAACATATCATGCCTTTCCAGAGGCGTTGATCAAGCAAACAGCAAACGCTAGACAATGTACTGCCACTTGAGAGGCATTGTGAGACTCTTTATGCCCCTTAAAGAGATGCCACTTTAACAAACCACAGAACTTGCATAGATTTAGCTTTTCATTCTCACGACACTATTAAAGAAATGAAGTACTGCAGTTGCCATTTCGCCGACCATAAGGCGATGCTTGTTGTGGTTGGCCGGAAGAGGTCTCCAGAACAACACGTCGAACAATTTTCAGATAACTAACGCAAGACGGACAACAGAATGCGACCAATTACGAATACAAGTGTCCCGTGCAGGCGCATTCCATAATACAGGACCATGGGACTATATATCGCTGCACAATATTTTCATAAAATTGTTATAAAAGTGCTGTTAAATAGATCGAAAACCGGTACCATTAATATAAATACATTGCGCCTGCGCGCGCGCGTGAATGCGTGTGTAACCCAACATATCAATAAGTATGCACTCAGCGGTTGAAGGGCGCACTAGGTGCCAGATTTTGCTATTGCGTTAACTCTTAAAGCCGAAGCTTAAGCCCCCTCCCCCCATTTTTTGCATTACTTCAAGTAAGCGAGCGCATAGAGTTCCAATTGCTGTCATGATGAAAGGTCTCAAACGTGGTAGCGCTAAAGCCGTGGGCACGTTAGAGATTTCAAGAGGAAATCGTCCTCCAGTTTAGGCCTTTCTACAATACCCAGAATCGGTCATGACGTCAATATTTGCGTCTGCTCATGTAATCCCCACAAAATCTGTTTGTGTGCTCCAAAATAGGCGCGATCGCTTCTCTTCCTCCTGACACGATGAGAAGTAAAGAGGAGGGAAAAACGATGAACATAGCCTAGTTATGAGGAAACAAAAGGAAGCTTGCGGGGGAAAAGACCTGTGTAGTCTCACCATCATGGCACCGTTTCTTACACTTCTCACGTCTCTGTGTTTCTTGAAAACTTATTTACACTTGTGACACCACAACGCAATTTCGAGCTCTGTGAGATTGAGGAGCCCTTTTGGAGCCCTTAAAGCACGCAGTGTAAAGAACCAAGATGGGCGCTGCGGCATTGGAGCGAGATCAGATCGGCTAGTGGAAGGAAGAGTAAAATGAAGTCGGAGAATGAAAACAGCCGGTCCGCCGCAAGGGGCGCGGTCACCGAAAACGGTGCCTCAAACCCCCTGTGCTCGTGCGTTCTCCCTCTTCTAGAGCCGCCATACAGGAAACGCCGTTCACGCTTCTACGGCCATAGAACCCGTCAACAAACCCCCGCACCAATCACAGTTCGGGGACGGTGTCTACGCCTCCTCGTCACCTCTCAACCGCTTGGTGCTGCGAACGCTGCCTCGGGATAGTGTGATCCCGTGAACTTCACATTAAAGAGGCTCTGAAACACTTTTCGAGTAGTCATGGAATAAATTCACTGGAAAGCATAGTGCGTGACAAATTCAACGCCACAAAAAGTTTAAGAATCCGTCCAGTACGAGCGGAGTTACAAAGATTCACCACACACTGCAATCACATTCTCTCTTTTCTTGTCCCGACGAAAGCACCAAAAGCTAAGCAGGGAGGGATGGGAGGGGCAAACAAAAACATCACACGCGCCTCATAACCTTGAGCACTTTTTTAAAGGCGAAGCATTTCTTAGCGAACTTCGGCGACTTTGAGCGTATCTATCTATCTAGCCGCGCACGACTTTTAGCTCTCCTGGCCGTTTCGATAATAGTATCAACATCAAACTTGGCGTGGCATAACATGATTCTATGACGAACATATCTCACTAGTCATGACATAAAAAACATGAAACGTATGTCATGAGTGTCATGATTTACATTTCATAATCCTACAGCTCTTGCGGCGGTTTTGTTCACGTGGCATGGTGCAAAACTGGTATGGTATGACATGATTGCATGGCGAACACAAGCGACAGACCCTAACATCAGAATCATGACATGTATGTCATGTAACAACATGACTACATGCCACGCTGATGATGCGCACGCGGCCGTTTCGCTAGCGTCAAATATACGAAATTTGGTATTACGGTACATGAGTAAATGACGAAAGTATGGCACTTCGTCATTCCTTCATGTACCGTAATTCATTCATGTCATGAAACAACATGACTGCATGCCGCACTCATGATGCACTGGCGGCCGTTTCACTAGCTTCACTTATACCAAATTGGGTATTACGTTATACCAAATTTGGTATTATTTTGGCCACGTCACGCCGGGGTTGTGACGCCAGGCGCCAGTCCTGCCATATACTCGCAGGCGCACGCTACGCTGCGTTGCTTTGGCGCATACGCGTGGCACAGCGTCCAGCGTCCCTCCGTCACGAAAAGAGGTAGACGCAGTGTTGTCTGGATAACGCATCGGTGCGAATTTCGCGCCGGTTGCCGTCGGGCCGCGCCGACGGACGCTGGTCGCACCGGTCACGCCTGGCGTCCGACTATAGAGTTCTCGCGTTTTGCTAACGTAGCGTAGCTGTGCCCACCATGCGCGCGCGTCAACGCTACATTGTAGTATATTGGCCACTACATGATGCGCTCGCGGCTGTTTGGTGAGCTACCCATATACCAATTTCGGTGTTACGTAACGTCAATGGATGACAAAATATATGTCTGGGGCAAACATGTTAACCCTGAAATGCGTCTCATGTAAGAACATTACAACATAACACGCTAATAGCGTGGTCGCGGCCGTTTCGCTTGCTCCACATATACTAAATTTGGTATCACGTGATGTGATTAGATGACGAAGGTAGACACATCCAAACTCGATAATAATGACACGGAAGTCATGTATGACATCATTTACCTCCACCTCGTAGCGTTGTGCTGATTTTAAAGTGACATTTGAACCTTTGTTATACGTGATTCGCATATCATTGATTCCCACAGTACGTGGGATCTGCCATTTTTTTTCTTCTAATACGCAGCTCTTTCAGTGTGATCGTGCACGCTCGCGTTAAAAAGTGACGGCCTCTCGCGGCGGTTTCTGAAAAACCGAGTGCGCCATGTTTAAATCATCCAATGGCTGATAGATCGGCAATCTACGTGTGATTTTTGAGCGTCTTCCGTCATTTGTCGAGGGAAGCTAAAGCAAGTTATAGCTGACTTTGACAATTTATTGTCAATTGCAGGCCGCGTGCTGCGCTTTAACATTTGGTTTACGTGTTCTCGGGAGCCTGTCTACTACCATTCAGCAGCGTTTTCTGACCATGCTAAAGGTGTTGCGGCACCCCTTTAAGACCCATTCAGTCTCCCACGAACACCGTCCACGCGTCCTTGGCTATGGGTTGTGCCGCCATTAGTACCGGAGTCGCTGTGTCCCCGCAGATGCCGCCCCTGGCTTTCCATGCGAATCACCCGAGAGCGCCACGAAGCTGCAATCATGAGCCGTGATGCGCAACTCCGCGTCACGGCTCACGCCTTGGTAGCGTCGAGCTCGCAGCTGTCTTCTGGCGCCTTGCCAACATTGTGAACACTCAGGCCCATTTTAGCTGCGGCCGCGTCGCAAAACCCCGAGGCCAGGCCACCCGAGAAACGTTGATAGCTCCGGCATTCACTCACTGAGCTGTCAGAGCAAGTGAGCTACTTGGCGCGCGCACCCTCCGGGTTTTCGCCAGCCGTTCCGCTACACCGGCACTCTGCAAACTAACCGTGCTCCGCGATTTGAGGCTGACGTATTCAGGTGGATTGACACCATCAACTCAATCAGCATCCCCCATGTCTGGCCACGAGGTCGAAAATCGTAATCGTTATCGGCCACCTTCGCGGAGCTGCCAAAAGCTGCCATGGCTACGAAGGCGTCCAACTACAATCCTGGCCCTAATGATGTGTCAGGTTGAGGTATTTATTTCGCCCGCTTTTTCATGCCTTTGACCCAGACTCCACCGCGGATGAGGGCGGTGCGACACAAGAACTCGACGGTGCAGTGTGGCAGCTTGGGACGGTGCAGTTCGGGCGCCCACCAAGCTGCCCTGTCTGAGAATCAAGCTAGCGAGGCGCAACGCTCCTTTGGCACAGCTGTACGCTGTAGCTGCTCCATGGACAGCTTCGCAGATCACCTTGCGGTAGTCATCGACACTAGCCGTCAGGCATATTCCTCCATACAAA
This sequence comes from Rhipicephalus annulatus, assembly GCA_013436015.1. Classification (NCBI taxonomy): domain Eukaryota; kingdom Metazoa; phylum Arthropoda; class Arachnida; order Ixodida; family Ixodidae; genus Rhipicephalus; species Rhipicephalus annulatus. Next base: position 63,557 of record WOVY01016210.1, read on the forward strand.
TGTCAGCTTGTCCGTCAATACATGTTACAGAATCACCCTTGACAGAGACCAAGATCGCCTCCCAGCCACAGCAACCAGTCAGTCGACTTCCAAGCTGGCCAACGCTTGAGTGCCTAGAGGTGTCGATATCCTCCGTAGCAATGCCAGCTCCCTCCAATCCAGCTAGAGACGAGGACTAGCCACCACTTCCGGGTCGGTGCACATCAAGCAGCTACATCACCTCCGGTCATCAAAGCAGCCATATACCGAGTGTGTTGACGCTTGTCACTTGCAGAGTGCCGTATACATAAAAGATACCGAAGTGGCTATCACGCTTGAGGTTATTATCACGGAAGACCTGCTGGTACTATCCATGGTTGCACCTGATTATGAGGTTTCTGACCGAGACCACTTGACCACACATCACACATGATCAGAAGCCACCAGCAGTACGACGTCAGCAATTCCGCAAGGTTATGACCTGCCTCACAAGCCAATACGTGAACTTTGCCTTGCGATACCGCAGATGTCAAATGGGGCACCTCGTAGTCCATGGACGCACGAGGAATGGCACAGAAGTTTCCGCCCAACGTGTGCCCCATACTCTACATGTGATGGCATTCGTTCATAGCATGAACGAGACATGAACTGACTACTCCGACACAGTTGCCCAGCAGAATCTTGGAGAGTACAACAGTACTAGCCCCAGCGAAAGCACAAACAACAATCGCGGCTTAGAGCCACCAGCCATAGATGAATGATTTCGGCAGCTATTCCCAAAAGCCGCAGAGTGGCCGAGACCTACAGCCACAATGTGGCAGCCAAGCTAGGCCACCTAAGTATTCCGCGCTTCTGCAAAACGCATCGTGGCCTGCAAAATAACGACCATCGAGGCACAGTCAGTGTCGCCCACCATATATAATCCGGTTGCTCACCTTGCTACGTCGCAGTCATGGCTGTTTGTAAAAAAGCAAGATCAGCACGAGCTTGGCTTGTGAAAGGAAGATGAGAGTAGTGAGAGAATAAAAACAGACGGCCCGCCGCAAGTGTGCTGCCTCTTGTGTCTTTCTTTACAGCAGACTACTTATTAATGTCCTGTATCAAGACTGAGACCAGAGGAGTGGCTGACGGTTGGAAATGAATCAGTAGTAACAGTTTATTATTCTGTTGGCATGCCGCTACTGACATGCTTCATCTAATATGTTTCTATTCACCGAGCATGTTTATCAAGGTCAGTGTTTCTTTAGTCTAGCCCTGCCTTGTGATTTTGATTTACAGGCCCCTGTAAAGCTGCAGAACGCAGCTTTCAGCCCTGAAATTCATTCCGAAAGTACTCGAAAAATAAATAAATTTGAATTTAACAGCTTGTTATGAGCTAGAGACCTCGGTGGTGAGGTTGTCGTATGGGAAAGACCCGGCGCACAATGTGACCAGTCGCATAAATATTTGTAGGCGCTGTTGTCTAATGAATAACAACTTCTAAATCGTGCACTTGTCGGCAATTTGGTCGTTCTAAAGACGGCAGTCTTTCTTGGGCCACTTCAAAGCAAAAATGTTGGTATGTCTCTGTCTGTTGGCGTCTGATCAAATATTCAACCACTCGGCGAAATGTCCACCCTTTGTTCAACGCCCATCCATATTTATCTGGTCACTGCGTTCATATTTGCGGACATTGTGAATCAAAAAGCAAATAATACGCGTATTTGAGGCACGACACAAAGACATGGGTGTTAGGAAGTGTGAATATTAGTTTTGAAAATACACTATTCTAAAGACCGAAGTGTTTATTACGCTGCGCTGATAATTCGACGCTATGAACGATAGACCATGTGTTTCCTCGGCTTCGCTAAATTCCACGAAGGGCTTTAATAAAATTACCCGGTGTTGCCACCTACCAGTGACTCTGCGTTTTAAAGAACTTTCGTTTCTTCACATCTCTGCCACATGGTGCCATATTCAATGTAACACCTTCAGAAGGAAAAGTATCTTCTTTTGACTTCCGTTGCAGCAAAGTACCGAGATACGCTGTAAATTATTTCATTATACAATGTATCTCTTAATTAGGTTAATGGTCATCTCACTTGCCACATTTTGTATTTCCCTGAAACATTTACTATATCCCGTTGCTGTGCCAGAATCGGGGCGCGAGTGATGAGGTATGAGGCCAACTGAGTTAGCACACCCTCACGCCCTGACCACAATCCATCATGATTAGGAACGGTAACAAGCGCACTATGAGGCACGCACGCGCATACGTGCGCGCACACACACACACACACACACACACACACACACACACACACACACACACACACACACACACACACACACACACACACACACACACACACACACACACACACACACACACACGCGCGCGCGCGCGCGCGCGCACGCACGCACGCACGCACGCACGCATGCAGCTGTGTCCTCGTTTACTGTTCTTAATCATGGAATACCAACGAGCCCAGATGTTGACCTTCGTGGACAATCCATCATGGCCGTTCACTACCACATGGTAGGGAAATATTGATTGATTGTGCGATTCTAGAAAGAAGGAAAGAAGGCATCTAATTTCTGTCTGCCTCTTGGGCGACACGGCGCAGTGCTTATAGGGAAATGCGTCGCACACACTGCATTGACTTCGTTTTGGTTCGGAAAGAAAGAAAGAAAAGAAGGAAAGAAAGAAAGAAAGAAAAAAAGAAAGAAAGAAAGAAAGAAAGGAAAGGTCAGGCTCGCACACTTAAGCTTTGCTCACTCTCTTTATTCCCGTAGGGAAATGGCTCCGCAATTTCTGTTTAATTGATGAAAGAAACTTTGATATCAGTAAAACTAGTTTCTTCTAAAACCTCGATAACGGCTTTTGGACAGGTGATGGAATGCATTTTGCTCAAACTTGCTCAAAAATCTATTACTGGTTAAGCTGTACTAGCTTAGCTACTTATGCAGCCTGTCCACAGCGCTCAGAAGCGCCTCAAGGGCTTAAAAAAGGCTATAGTGCCTCCACAGCCACGTCGTTCGGGTAGCAGCGGAGAGCCTTCACCCCCCCCCCCAAAGTGCGATCACGGATGCTACGTGTCACCTGAGATCAATAGACGGCTTGTACCACTGTACATGTCAAGTTCTATAGACGGCTTGTACCTTTGTAGGTGTTGAAATCAATAGACCGCTTATACCTTTATATGTGCTACGCTGTTAGCGCTTGCATCTCGTTGCAGAGGTGGAAAGCACAAAAACCACTCCGCTTCTTGGAGAGACCGTAGTACATTTCACCAGCGTAAAGATACAGCAGACCAATTCTTTATGGAGTTAATTGTATGCGTCACTTCGTACAAAATTCGAATTTGTCGCTATCGCATTCACTTTACCATCGCAGCAAAACCGTGACTCAGAATCACCGACCAAACACTTTTTTAAGGTGGAAGTCAACTTCTCCCGTTAGTTTAGTATTTTTTTTATAAATCTCTCTCACGTAATGTCTACATTATGCGTATTTACGCGCCAGAAAAATAATTTACAGTGCACCTTCGGTTTAAATTTGAGCGTCACAATATATTCTAATTAGGGGTCCGCAACCTTTCGTGGCGGAGTGCCGTGGCATGAAGCTGACAATGGCGGCGGTAGCATGGAAAGCTGGGAGAAGGTGGGCACTTTGCTGGCAAAGGAAAATTCGGCAAGTTGCCAGAAACATTATAAGCTTGTATCAAGGTATACAAATAAGTTTTTTTTTTCAGCACACATGTCGCAAAGTTGCAATATACAAACGCAAGATACAAGCGAAACTTCCATTTGAGGTCAAAACTCCATTTGAGGCTTCTAGATAAGTCACAAGAGAAGGCGTGGATACCTCGCGTCGACGTCGTGTCGCGGGCCACATAACACTGTCCCGTGGGCTGCATGTTGCCGGCCCCCGTTCTAAGTCATAAATCTCAAAGCGGACTCCGTGCGTCTCTTAGAGCACGGCCTTCTTTACAGCCAGTCTGTGCTACGACGAACTCCCGGTGGCAGCAGACCAATACATATATACTCACGGGCACAACGCTGCCACTGTATCGTTGCCTGACTTTGTCCATTCTACGAACGGGGAGCCGTTGCCAGCTGCATTTGTCGAGGGGAGCATTCCGTGAAAGGCAACGCCACAGAGCAACAGCCTCTTCACGGCACTGATCTCATCACACGAGCTCTGGTGTGCGGCAAGAGCCGTACGTTTCTTCGATATACCTGGAAAATGATAATTGCTTTGAACACACTGTTGGGTGTGTCGTTATTTCATTGATTTAACCTGCGTGAAAAAAAATTATGACACAGGAAAAAAGCGAACGACACAGGCTCGTACTAACAACAGAAAATTTATTAAAAAAAGGTCACAGTTTCTCCGCAAGGGCAAAGCAATGAATGTGATAGCAACAGATTGTTATGTAACGCTGCGAACGGCAAGCAGATCGAAACGTGCAGCGCACTGCTCACGCATAAGTGACGCACGAAAACAACACACACAGGACGAAAGCGAACCAACAACATTGACCACTCAACTCTTAACGCTCTGTTTAAACAAAAACGATGCACAGAACGTAATAACAAGTACAGATGAGTGCAAACTAACAGTGTCCCAGTTGTTATATTTGGCTGAGCATGGAAAGCACGCTCTTTTCGCAGACGGGGCCTGTGCAGTGGAGCAAATTGGTGACCTTTGCATGCAGGCCCGAACACTAATGCAATTGTTCTGGTGAAAGCCGAAGAGACACGATTCATCTTACAAAAGGATCCCCCCCCCCCCCCTATCACGGGGCAAAGTACGCGTGGGAGACAAGCGCGCATCGGCGCATCATGACGAGCTGGGCGCCGAGCGCAGGCACACTTTTTTCTTTCTATTTTGAGTTTTCATATATACGGATACGTATACATATACAGTGAACGACGGCGGCGGTGATGGCAAAAAACCAGCAGAGACTGTCCATATAATAGCTATCTCGATAAAAGAAAATGCATAATATAAAAAGTCATAAAACCACGTGTGCAAGAATAACCACTAGATATACCTATATGTAACCATTAGAAATACCTATATATAAATATCTAGAAAAACCTATATGTGCGCATAAAGCTACCCAATATCTGCTTTATGTAACGCCACTGAGAGCTTGGCTGCACAGCCATCTCGAGCTTTGAAAATAAGCTTATACAGCCTCACGTGTAGTACGATCCATGTGTCTTTCCAGAACACCCCTTTCTCAGAAAACTGGGCAGCACATACAATCGCGCCCATGTAATGACAGGCTAGTTGAAGGCCATGTTTTCATTGATAGCCTATTGTCATTGAATGTCTCCTCGATACAGCGGCCAATCTGCCCGATTTACCTGTTTTCACAGGAGGGTGGAAGTTTAGCGTATGCTGTAGAACCACTTATGTAACGTGCAACCCACTCTCTTCTGTTATTCCTTGATTGGTCTTTAGAGTACAATAAGTGAAGTGAATTGGTGACCAGAACTTAAACCGGCCAAAAGTATTATCATTTTTTTTCGTAGGAAGCACGAAAAATTAGTTCACGGTTCTCAACTTCCTTCTCATTGTGGGTCATGCACTGTCACTGAAAATGGTCCCACGAGGGTTACAACAGAGGTTGAAGTGGGCTGGGGTTCGCATTTTTTTAGGCAACATCTCGTATTGTTTATGGCGAAAACAGAGGTTTCATTGATTGATTGAAGATGATGTAAGCTATGTTGCCATTCAACAGCCATTTCCCACATCTCATATGGACAGTCAAGTTCACGAACATGATTTGACGTTAGGTTACGACAGATATAGATAACTACCTTCACATTGAAGAAAGTGTGAACTCCGTATATGAAGCTTATAGAGCTCTTGTTTCGCGGTCATGTCTGGACAAATGGCGACAGCATAAGGTGCCTAACGAAAAAAAAAACTATTTTGAACTTTTCACGCGTGCCTAGCCCACCCGGAAGAAACCTTTTCTTTTTGTTCAACCATTTCTTGCAGTATTTTTTGCACTATTTGCTTGAAATCATTTTTTCTTCGTTTTCTGGCAATATGGAAAAAAGTGATGCAAGTACCATTCAGCTGTTGAACAGCCTTTTGATTGCGAAGAGCGTTATAACTGTTGAATTTAAATTTGAATGAGTTGGCTTGAACCCGACGCTGTATTTATCCGCGATGTTCTTCGCTGGTGCGGGCAGCTGTTAATCGCAGAATAAAAGATCATGCATTACTTGTTAAACTATATATTTAAACAAAGATAGTCATATGCGGGCCCGTCTACTGGCAAAGGGTCTGTGGGCCGCGCGTTCAGCGACTTCTGACGCAGTGAATGAACAACAAAAACTGAAGTTCGTGATGCTCACCCGGAGGGATCTTGCAGCTCAAGCTGTGCTTGTTAATAACCGTGACCAGAATGTAGTCGCGCACTTCCCTAATGCTGGCGAATAGCTTGGTGTATCCGCAGCTGTTTTTTAGCACTCGATCGTAGACGCAACCCACGAAATCGTCTAAGATACTGAAATGAGAAAACTGCAGGTTAGTGCCAGCGTTTCTTTTTTTTTTGCCATTTGTGAGCAAGAAATCGGCGAATAAAAAAAAGCGTGAGCCATACTTGCAGATTGTTGGAGAAAGGTGAAGGTAGGTCAGGTACGCGTTGTACGAATGGCAGTAAATCAGGCCGCACAGGAAGAAGTTCTTCAGCAAGGTCAGCTTGTTGCAAGTATCTGCGGAAGATTTCAGCGGGAGCTTCATGCCAAAAACATAATACCGCAGCTTTAAAGTAATGACAGCAGTTTTTTCTCATGGTAATATTTATATCGTAGGCACATTCAAATGAATCGAATGGGAAATCACACATAAGAAATCATCATCATCATCATCCTGCCTAGACCCACTTTAGGGCAAAGGCATAGATTGCTCTGATTGTTGTCTTGAACCGTGATGTAACCAGTTGTGACGTAAGTTTAAACGAACTGAATCGGACAAAAAATTGCCTCTTCAGTCGACTGAAAAACCTAAATCACTTCAGACCATACCGAACTACCTGAGTTATTCTCTAACGCTTTAAAAGTTTTTACTAAAGGTTTACAGCGGGAGACTATGCGTAATTACGCCATAGAAGAAATGAAATGACATTGAGTTAAGTGAAAGATTAAATGATTGTAATTGCAAGTATATTTATAAATTATATGCTTGTAAGACTCGCATAAAATTGGTATGTCTCGTAGCCTGTAGCCCAAATTACATGAAGCTAGATTACGGTGTCCTCTTATGCACACCACAATTAGTGCTCTGGGTTAAAGTATGTGTGGGTAGACGTAGTTTTTTCGAAGACAATGTGTGATGGCTTCAGGTGGTCGATGGAGACGCGGACGTCCCTCCAACGCATTTGAAGGGTGAATGTTTTGTTGTCACGACACATGACTTTGTAGGGTCCGGACTAAGGTGTTTCACGTACTGTGTCGTCGCGGAGAAAGGCGTACGAGCACGTTGCAAAGTCGTCGAACACGAACAGGGTTGGATTGGTGTAACGTGCTGCTGGTGACGGGTGCAGAGAGGTCATTGTGTGATGCAGCCGGGTGACAAAGCCTGTAGGGTCCGAGCTCGTGATGGCTGGAGTGGAAGCAGAGAGAAGTTTCCCAGGTAGGCGAAGCGGCTCCCCATAAACAAGTTATGCAGGCGGTGCCTGGATGTCTGGTCTGAGAGTGGCACACAGACCAAGAGCGACGGCCGGGAGAGCATAGAGCGAAGTTGGTGGTAGAAAACATTTTATGACAAAAAATGTACCAGAGAGTTGCGGCATATTGCATTGAGTGGCAAGACTCTATTCCGGAATCCCAATGGAGTTGGCTGCTGCTCGAGCTCGCCTTGCCAAGAAGCGTTGAGCATCCAAGGTCGAGCAGCCGAGCAGGTGCTCCTCCCAAGCCTTTGTAGTTGGGATAGGAAAAGAGGGTGAAAAAGAACGGGTATTGGTGGGGCGCGAAGCGACGACGTGGTAGGTGCTTCATAGATGGCGAGAATCTCTTTGTAGTATATAGGCTTGCCATGTTGTCTCGGCAGGGACTGAGGATTGATCAGGGATGCTTGTAGACGAGGTTGTTTTTGGGCTAGAGAGTGCCTTCAAAAAAAATGTCAACAGGCACCAGTTGGGCCCACGCATTGCAATAGGGAGGCTCCGACAGCGGTGCTAGAGCCATCTGTGAAAAGACACAAGGAGCCTTTGGTTTCGGGTGCGAAAGTAGAGTGGCGTAGTGGAGGGAAATCTTGCAGTCTTCGAACGATTTGGTTAGAAATGGTGTCCAAATTACAGGACTGTTGCCTCGTCGGCAAACCAGCGGGTCATGAAGAGGGCCTCATATGTGGCCGCTTTAAACACCAAGCGCCTGTAAAAGTTGAGCATGCCCAGGAAACAGCGAAGGTCTTTCACCTTTACGGGCCACGCGTAGTTTTTAAAAACCAAGATTCGGTCATGCAAGGGTGTATTCCCTTCAGATAAAATTTGATGGTCGAGAAACGTGACGACGGGGGCGCCAAGTGGGCTCTTTTGGACGTTTATGAGTAAGCCGGGTCGTCGAGACTTTGAAACAGCTGGTGAAGATGTTGGCGGTGATCATATTTAGTTGGGGGAGAAAACCAGGATGTCATCTAGCCCCGCCATGGTGGTCTAGTGGCTAAGGTACTTGACTGCTGACCCGCAGATTGCGGGATCAAATCCCGGCTACCGCGGTTGTGTTGTAGATGGAGGTGAAAATGCTGTAGGCCCGTGTGCTCAGATTTCGGTGCACATTAAAGAACCCCAGGTGCTCGATATTTCCGGAGCCCTCCAATACGGCGTCTTTTATAAACCAATGGTGGTTTTGGGACGTTAGGCCCCACATATAAAATCAAATCAGGATGTCGTCTAAGCAGACGAAATGGAAGTCTAGGCCACGGGCGACCCTATTGATGAAGCGTTGGGAAGTTTGTCCCGCGTTGCGGAGGCCAAAGCTCATGAAATCAAATTGGAATAAGCCGAAGGGCGTGACGATCGTGGTCTTAGGGACGTCAACAGGGTTAACAAGAATAGGTCTTTTTCAAGCAACACAGCACCACCCGTGGGCGCCCAAGTGATTCGGGGAAATGTGGATGTAATGCACTGTTCAGTTGCGTACCTCCCGGGGACGCCCGCCAGTCAAGTCAGAAAATTATGCGAGGATGGTCCAGCAGCAGGTTCGGCTGAACCTAGAGGATGGCCTGAGCGTGAGAGAGCAAATGTTCGAGCCACATTATTTGGAGGACGGAACAATCGAAAGGCGTGCTGCCGCGCTGAGGGCACGCATACCGCGCAGGAGCTGCGATGGTTTGCGGTCACCGAGAGATTCGCGCTGAAGTAGTTGACCTCTGATGGTGAAAGCCGCCGAATCTGGTTACTCTTTAAGTGCAGATTGCAGTCGTCGGCGGGGGGATTTGCGAGTATGTCGCGGAGCTCGGCTGCGTAGCGACAATCTAAGTGAGCGACAACGTAGTCGTCGGTCCTGGGTGATACGTGCCAGGGAAAACTGCTCCTTGACTTGCGCGAACAACACCTCGGGTGACTCTGCCAAGAACGGGGGGAGCTCGACAGCGATGCGACAGATGTCCCTGTCGGTGGCAGGAGTGGTGGGGCTCGCGCGAGCAGCGCTCTGGAGGGCGTTGTCCGAGTGCGGCTGAGCAGGAGGATTGTTATATGAGTGTGGTTCATGTCGAGTCCGTTGCTGCTGTTCAACGATTAGCTGTTGTTGGGCCTGCTGTTGCTCTAGAAGTTGCTCTGCTTGTTGAAAAAAGCGACGAGAGCTTCGTGGTCAGCCATGGCTACCACGGTAAATTTGTTGTCCGGGTCACCAGAGTAGGGTACACATCACTTTACCGTGTCCACAGGAAAAGTACTAGCAACAACGGCCGCTTGTTGCTGGTAAGAGAAACAAGCGGCAGCACACACAGTTTTTGTATCTTCTGGTGGCCGGGAGTGTTCTTATCACCCGGCACTCCGTTGGGTAGCGTCGACGCGGTGCGCATGCGCAGAAGCGGTGTCGCACCGTGCCACCACATATGTAGATTATCATGAAACCATGCGCTATATTGCACTGCTTAATTCGAAAAACTATGGGCTATCTCCCCGAAGGCAACCCTGATGGCATGCGAAACAGCAGTGGCGCGCACAGGGTTGACCTGGTTGAAACAGGCGTCTACGGAGATGCTGCAAGAACGGTTTGAAGCGAAATTCGGTGTAGCGTTTACTCGAGTAAACATTTGTTTGAAACGCAAAAAGAAGTGAGGCGTCACGCGTTGAAGACACCTGCACTTGGCTTGCTTGGCTCGCGTCTCATCTGTCTTACCCGCACTTCGTCTGTATTCTCGCACACAATCGGTGTTCTACACTCACACCTCGTGGGTGTAGCTGATCTATCTATCTATCTATCTATCTATCTATCTATCTATCTATCTATCTATCTATCTATCTATCTATCTATCTATCTATCTATCTATCTATCTATCTATCTATCTATCTATCTATCTATCTATCTATCTATCTATCTATCTATCTATCTATCTATCTATCTATCTATCTATCTATCTATCTATCTATCTATCTATCTATCTATCTATCTATCTATCTATCTATCTATCTATCCGCCTACGACTTTTAGCTCTCCTGGCCATTTTGATAATGATACCGATACCAAACTTGGTGTGGAATAGCATGACTGTATGAAGAACATATTTCACTTGTCATAACATGAAAATCATGATACGTATGTCATGAATGTCATGATTTACGTTTTATGGTCCTGCAGCTCTTGCGGTGGTTTCGTTCACATCTCATGTTGCAAAACTGATATGATACGACATGATTGCATGGCGAACGCAAGTGACAGGCCCTAACATGAAAATCATAAAATGCGTGTCATGTAACAACATGACTACATGCCACGCTCATGATACGCTGGCGGCTGTTTCGCTACCTTCACTTAAACAGAATTTAATATTACGGTACGTGAATGGATGACAAAGGTATGTGACTGGTGCAAACATGATAATTATGAGATGCGAGTCATGTGAGAACATAACTACATGCCACAGTAGAGGAGCCAATGCATTTAGACGTGCGGGCTCACCGGCGTTCATTTCGTCGTGTCACGCCGTCGTTGTCAGCAAGGCGCCGGTCTTGCCATATACTGGCAGGCGCGCGCCGCGCTGCGTTGCTTTCACGCATGCGCATTTCAGCACATACGGCATCCCTCCGTCACAAAAACAGGGAGACGCAGTGTTGTCTGGGTAATGCATCGGTGCGAAATGCAGCATGTCGCATTTCGCGCTGGTTGCCGTCGGGCCACGCCGACGGACGCTGGTCGCGCCTGGCGTCAGACTACAGAGTGCTCCAGTTTTGTTATAGCGTAGCGTCGGTGTGCCCAGCGTGCGCGCGCATCTACGCCACTGGAGTGTATGGAGCCCTTCATGATGCGCTCGTGGTCGTTTTTCCTGCTCCACATGTGCGAAATTTGGTGTTACGTGACGTCAATGAATGACGAATTATATGACTGGTGCAAACATGATAATCCTGACACGCGTGTCATGTAAGAACATGACAACATACCAGGCTTATAGCCTGCTCACGGCCATTTCGCTTGCTCCAAATATACTAAATTTGGTCTCACGTGACTTGAATAGATGGCGAAAGTAAACGACACATTTAAACATGATAATCATGACACGGAAGTCATGTACAGCATCATTTATCTCCACCTCGTAACGTTGTGCTGATTTAAAGTGACATATCAACATTTTTTATTCGTGCTTCGCATATCATCGATTTCCATTGTACGTGGGATCTGCGAATTTTTATGTCACATGAACAAACTACGAAGTTAAATGACATGTTCAAACATGGTAATATTCATATGCGTGTCATGTAAAACATGACTACATTCTACGCTCATGGCGCACTCGTGGCCGTTTCTGTAGCTTCACATATGCCAAACGTGGTATTATGTGACGTGAATGAACGACGAAGATAAATGACACGTTCAAACATGATAATCATGACATGGAAGTTATGTAAGGCATAATTGAAGTGCACCGCGTAACGTTGTGCCGATTTTAAAGTGACATGTCAACCTTCCTCATTTGTGCTTCGCATATCATTGATTCTCACAGGACGTGGGATCTGCCATTTTTTTGCGCTGTTCATAACTATGAGCGAACATTAACTCGCCCAACTGTCAGTGATAATGAACACGCAGAAACGGCGCGCGAACACGGCTCACAAACAGCAACCATTGTAGCACTCCCTTTCCGCTGTTTAAAGCCCGTGTCTTGTGTAGGACTTCACAGATGAAATATAATTTGGTTAGAAATGTTTTAAGGAAGTTTTACACACTAAATCTCGCGATTACACACTGCGACCTGTCAGTTTTTGCGTCGCACTAAAAGAAAAGATTTACGTATAACACTAGACTTTGCCTGTCGCTCCATTCAAACGTTCTTAGAGCGAAACATTCAAACCCCTCACCAAACGCGAAATTTCACCGTCGGCGTACAATGGGTGCGCGGAAAAATGATGCAAGTATTTATGATTGCGTCATGATGTTATTATATCACGCCACTGTGGCGTCACAGTTTGCGATTTTTTTTAACGTCACAATCGCGTAAAGTGGAGTGAAATCGCATAGTGACGCTAACATATAATACCGCAGGTTCATCACAGGTGGTTCAATCACGGAGGGAATGCAAAAACAGGTGAAGTACGTGGCTCAGATCTTGGAGGCATAGCAAATTCACGTTAGCTGCAGTAAGCTTTCAAAGCATAGGCGAAGAGTACGGGGGTGGGGGGGGGGGAGGTAAAGGGCTTTTTCGGGCTGCATCATAGAAGACAAAGCCCTCCCTCCTCCCCCATGGCGTGAACCCGGGAAGTCTTTTTATAAGCTTGGCTTAGGCTCAGATACATTGCCCATGCACGAACCGTTAAACATCCTGTCTCGCAGCTATTTCACAAGAGACTGTCTATGCCAGCTGCGTTTTTTTTTCAGGCTTGTAAATTCGGATCATGGGGCAGTGAGAAGTAGGGAGTCTGGCGCAGGGGTCGCTTTGAGAACCAAGTCACAGGATGACGCGTATGAACACGGTGCTTGTGCGAAGTACGTACTTGATGTACGCATGCGCATCAATAATTTATGAAGCGTGGAAGCTTGGGCAAGTTGTAGGACATAACTGTATTTATGAAGAGTTATATACAGGCTAACTACGGAAGCGAAAAAACAAGAATAAAAAAGAGCGCTCCTTTCTATCCCCATTTTTTCGCTTCCGTTGTTACGCTGTAACTACCTATAACTTTTGCTGTTCGCATATTGAGTCGTGTCAAGTAAATGAAATTCTTTTTTGAAAGAGTGACAGAGATATATAGAGAAAAATGTGGAAGAGCAAGTCGGGCACCCTGTCCCCTCCGTGAATATGGAAATTGTCCGCCTATGTTTCGAAGGGTGGCGTGCATCATCAATACGTTGACTGTGAAGAGAAAGCAGAGGGTTTTCGCCTTCTAGTCATCTTAAGCGATGCACAAAGGATCCTGCAAACTTTCTTTTTCTATGAGGAGGAGTTGTATGAATGTCAGAACACATGACAATACTCACAGAGCGGTGTATTTCGCACGTGAAGCAATCAATTGTGGAGTTAATCCCCCAAACGAGCTTAGTTCAAGGGATGCAGAAAGCAAACCAGTTATCTTATAGTTATTTCTACTTAGGTGACCAGAGGGGGTGGCCGCCCCTCCATAACCCCCCTCCCCTCCAATGCACACGCGTATGCCAGGTAGTCCCGGAACCACGGTGAAAATGAAAGGAGAAGTGCGCGATGTGGATGGCGGCTTTAGTTGTGCGGCAGAAATACTCCACAAACATATACCATTCTTCGTGAGGGTGTAGAGAAATGTTACACTTCATCGAAGCGGTGCTAAAGTCGGCGACGTGAGGCCCGGCACACGGAGACCAAATTTGGCGTATACAGCTAAAATGTGAACAAGTTTACAACTTTCCGAGAACGTTCTTCCAAATGGGGAATACGTCTTGTAGTTTCGAGGACGTCTTACTGTGTCAACGCTTTCGAACAACAGGTGAAGCAAAGCGAATATCTTCAAGAGAAAAATAAAAAAAGGGTGAGAAAATGTCACCCCCCTCCCGCTTGGCAAACTCTGATCGATCAACGAACCTGGTAGCATTTAGTGGGGTTAGATGAAGTGGGAATGAACAGTGGAATGAAGTAAGAATGACTTCGCATGGAGTGGTCAACTGAAGAGGGAGGAGTTGCGGGAGCAGTAGTAGCCATAGTGGTGAGTTGTCAGAATAGTGGTCGTGGTGGGAGGCGTGAGACATTTCTGTAGTGAGATTTAACCACCTCCGGAGGGTAAATCGCACTCCCGACTCACGATGGTCCCCAGACATGGGAGCGCTTACCAAGAATAACTTGGCTTGAAAAAAGAAGTGAAAGCGATCCTTACCGGAACAGCGCAGAGACGAATCGCGAAAGATAAATAAATAACACGAGCGCTGTGACAAAGGAAGATCACTTCGTGGTTGGTAGTCAGCGTGATACGTGATCTGAGCACTTCGGAGTCTTCCTGAGTGATTCTTCTCTGTTCCAATATCAACACAAGCTAACTAGCCCAACTCTCGCTTTTGATGCTGTGAAAACGATGCATAAAACTTCGTGAAACAGGTTCCCCGATATGAACATTGAGAAGCATGTACTCACCACTTACGTTATGGCCTTTGCAAGCATCTTTATAGCCATCGGTCAGAATTTCCGAGAAATGATTAAACGACACCAAGAGGTCGCTCTGTTGCCTACAGACCACAAGTTCTTCTACGCATTTCAAAAAGTCGTAGTAAAGCCTGCAGGTAAAAAAATAAGAAAAGAAGGTACAGTCGGAACGTGGTCATATCGAAAGTAGAGTTGAACTCTCAAACGATTTCTTACAGTACGTTCTTTTTTTTGCCTAATACGCATTTATTTTTATTCCCGGTCAGCGTCTCTCACAAATAAAGCCTTTTCGTGCGTTGAATATTACCACAACTTTGCCCTAAATTGGATAATACGGCCTCCAAAGTGGACCTTCACAAACTTATCTAGAAATCTCATGTTTATTATCCGGTATATTAGCTCGAACTGGACGCGTTCCAACAAGGCACGATGTATATGTTGCACAATAACTGAGGCTGCAGTAGCGTCGTTGTTGGGACAAAAGATTGCTGCCTGGCCTGGCGACTTCGCCCAATAATGATGATGACGATGAATCAGACCATGCACCATGCCATCTAGTGCAACATAATACTAATCGAGTAATCAAGGAATAACTTGCTTAATAAAATTGAGTTGCTGATGGGGTATGCATACTTTTTCTTTTGTTAACCTTTTTGGTTAACGCAATTTTGAAAAATACGTTTCCTTTGCTGATTCGCGTGAAGAACGTATCGAAGACATTCCACTGCATATTCGTCCGCTATATTCGATAGGCTTTAGTAAATATGAAAATGAGCTCCACATAGTCGATAATCTGGAAAGAGCAACAGTTCTACATAATATAAAAGCGCAGTATTCTAGGCCTTCACTTGAGGATAATTACGAGTAGGGATAACTAATGAAAATATATTCCCAAGTTTCTGGATGAGCACACGCTTTTCGTGCGAGTGGCTGGAATCGTTGCCGGGCAGACCTCAACGACGAGCGTTGTTCTACGTCGCCTCTGTGAAAAACCACATTAGGACACACGAATGCCGCCGTGCGAGTACCAATACAGCACACCAAAGTTAAGGATTAGTGTCTTTTTTGCAATTTTATCATTGATAGATTGATTGATGAATTGACTTTACTTGCTCCTCAAATACAGAAGAGACCATAAACATACAGCATTGCACACGTACTCGGCGTTGCGGCGCGATTTGCATGATCGCTGGAGTGTTTAAGAAGGCCACATTTGTTCGCTAATGTAGGATCGGTAGATTCAGTGCACTACGACACAGAGTTTCCTATATATACTCTAGAGGAAATTCTACCGCTAGTGTCTACGGAAGCTGCAACGTATGGCGCTTCATCGAGCATGGGAATCATGGGTAGTGCCCAGATTTGCCTAGTCTTCGTACTTTACGTTCCTTTTGGCTTCATGTGGCTTGAAACTGTTTTGTCACAAGACAATAATCGGCTAAGGTTCAGAAGTTGTGCTTTACAACCTGAATCTTTTAGGCTTATCATTTAAAATCGGGTTGCGAAGTTCAAAAAAGGTCGTTCTTTTCTTCGAAACGAAACTAAAACACAGCACTAAACAAAGCCATTAGAGCGATTCGCCACAGGCAAGTACGTGGGCTAGACAAATCTGTGTACTACCCATAATTTCCTTCATCGCGGAACGATCGGAGCGCCAGAGTCACCTATAGTAAACTTCAGGAACTTTCTGCACTATATACGGTACCTGTGCTCCGCCTCAATCGGAACATAGATGCTGCCCGGCACTCGAATGAACAACCTTGGGAGAATAATTCTACGGTGGGCAGATTTATTGCACAAGCAAAAACCTATTTCACTCATGCAGTTTAACTCTCTCTCTCTCTCTCTCTCTCTCTCTCTCTCTCTCTCTCTCTATATATATATATATATATATATATATATATATATATATATATATATATATATATATATATATATATATATATATATATATATATATATATATATGATCTGGCACAACGGGAGCGTTGTCAACAAGGATAAATATTAATAAGAGTTTCGGGAGGGGTCCTCCCTTCATCAGGGAATGAGTTATACAAGCATGAACTTCCAAACTTCATTGCTGCCGCGTCCCTCTCGCCTTGAAAAATGCTTGCGAGAGGGAGGGAGAACTAGAAAAAGAAAGAAAGAAAAATGAAGAAAAAAGAAAAAGAAGAAAAAAGAAAAGAAAAGAAAGAAAAAACCACTGTGAACACTGAGTTCACAGTGGTTTTTTCTTTATTTTTTCTTTCTTTCTTCTTTTTCTTTTTTTCTTTTTTGATAATTTTCGAGCGCCCAAGCACTTGGTACGCATGGTTGACAATAGAAGCAGAAACGCATGTCCCCTAAACGATGGTTGATTGATATGTGACGTTTAACGTCCCAAAACTACCATATGGTTAGTAGAGATGCCGTACTGAAGGGCTCCGAAAATTTTGACCACCTGGGTTCTTCAACGTGCACCCAAATCTGAGCACACGAGCCTACAGCATTTTCGCCTGCATCGAAAACGCAGCCACCGCAGCCGGAATTTGATACCGCGACCTGCGGGAACTCACGTACAAAGATGTAGATTCTGAGAATGTTTCCATTCAATTCATGACTGCCATGAAGCCGGTCGGACGATCAAGCGTTCGATGCGATTGAGGCTAAGCGGCCGGTTGAGCAGCGCTCTAGGATGTTCAGGCCGTCTAAATAATTATACACGTGGACTCAGGTTTAGCTACGGTCTTGATTTCATAAGGAGCTTGGCCGGAACTAATCTGGAAGGCCACTGTGCCGATTATTTTCAAGGGTATTAAGGGCAAACAATAAAATCTTCAATATGAATTTAAACAGCGCGTGTCTTCAACAATTTGATCAGTAAAAATGTCTGACACTTTCACTGGGCGAGTGCACTTCTTCACTTAAGTTTCACTTAGTGAAATGACAAACAAATGAAGGAAGATGCCCGTATCGACCATCTTAGTCGTAGGGCCATGTTCTATCGTAAATATGAACGCCGCCAGCTGAAGGGGGTGAATTTCACTTTTTCGTGCTGTAGGCTCATTCAAAAAAAAAGGAGGGAGGGGTTGCCAGAGTTCGGTAAGATACCGAATTTCGCCAAGCTCGGGTCATCTTGCGCAGTTATCCTGTGCAAAATTTTTTATCAATGAATCCTTTTTACCATGTGAATCTAGAAACAGTGAATAGCATTGGAACCAATGTGTCGACATAAGGAGATTTGTTCGTCGTGAGAGGTGAGGTCTTGACGATGGCCACTTGTCAAAACCTTCGGTTCAGTGAAACAAAACTGCTAGCTGGCTTAGTTCGAGCGGATTCAACGTTTAGTACCTCTGCGGGCAAAAAAAAAAAAAACAAGGGCGAAAGAAGAGAGAACACCCGGACAGGCGTGCGCTTGTCTGTGTGTGATCTTTTCTTTCGTCCTTGTTCCTTACGTGGAAAGACACGAAAAGATGAACTCGGCGTAGTTCGCTCGACAATAACATCTGACCTATGAAAGTATCGTTCTTAGCATGAACTCTTCTTGGTATTCCATTATCAAGTGCAGTATCGCTTACTTGCAGGCTTCGCCGGTAGCGGGACGATCAGGATACGTGCCTCTGAGGAACATGGTGCCGCACGTGAAGTACGTCGAGGCGTACTGCAGAACGTGGCAGTGGTGCGCGGATGAACGGTGCTGTCTTCTGGCTGCCGAAAGAACCACGACACACTCGACATTAGAAGGCGGGAGAGAGGAAAATCTTTTTGCTGAACGCTTCTCTACAGCAGAATTGTTAGGCTCGAGGTCTGTCAGGCTTGAGGTGGAAAATTCGTTATCGTTATAATGGACCAGAACGCAATCAAACACCCTTCAAACAATTGGTATAGGTTGTCAAGAGAAGCTGCAACCTACGGCCCTAATTCGGCATTCGCTGCTCGCGTTTTCCCTGGCTAATTTTCAGTGGGCCAGTGTGTTCAGTAGCGAAGACAGGTCCATTTCTGCGGTACTATAAGAGTTTACAGCAGAAATGTTGTAGCCGAGGTTTTTCTCAAAGACTAGCGAAAAAGTGATGAAGCCATACGAAAAAAAGAAGATACAAGTTAACACGTATCCGCGAAGTGAATGTTCTTGATATTGCGAAGCAGTGTGCTTCTAGTCATGAATCGTGGCCTTTTGTACTGGTCAACAGCGTTTTGTTTTGTTCTCGTTAATCTTTTGTTTTGTCGTGAGGTTAGATTAATGGCTGGTTAATTGTCGGTGTTTCACCGATACTGTGGCATTTTGGTTAAAAGCATTTTCACATTCTTTTTGTTGTTGACGGGCGTTCCAATTTCTAAATCCGCTGTACACGACGGGCGGCGTTTATGGACGGAGGAACCATAGTACACTTTAGCAAGGGGTAGGAAAGTGACAGGTGGGTGAATAAATAAAGCGCAGCCAACACTTAATGGCTGAGATGCCCGCTCGCTCTATTGTGCCACAGCCTTGAGCGATTTATTGCTGGATGTGCAAATTTTTTCTACTTGGGTGTATAGCTACTCGAAGCTGTAAAAAATCGTCTTGAGTCCTGCTTCGTTCTTTACAGTGCTGAAACTTTTCAGCTATTGCGTGGCATAACGCTCATCCCTGACATGATGTTCAGATAGTTAGTGAGAAATAAAAAAAAAACGTGGTTGATCTCTCTATACAGCAACCGATATAACATTAAAGCGAAACGTATTTTTACAGAGTGTAGTTGAGCGTCTTTTGTGCATTGCTGCAGCAACAGCAACAAATTTCAAAGACACGCTAAGAACTGCAAGAAGATCGAAACTTTCAGAGCACACCTCGAGTGGACAGCGCGCACAAAATTAGGATACACTGGACGAGCACGGACCTACTGTTCAGCTCAACAATTAAAGCGCGCTGTTCAAACAGAGACACGCACGAAACGACCACACAAGTATGCACACGTCAAGCGCGAACAACTGTCACAAATTGTCTTGCGGTGTGTGTGAGCCGCACGCACCTTCCATAAATGCGGCCATGGCAGCGTCCGAAGTGACTTTCGTCCACTCCCGAATTACTTGTCTGATAAGTGCGCGCGCACGGGAGACCACGCTTCGTGGAGGCGATGACCTTTAGAGCACACCCAATGCGAGCCTGTCGCGCCATCTCACCACTGATAACGAAAATGCCCTAGAGTCTCAGAGCTCTGAGGCCTGCCGAACATTCCAGAGAACATACGCTTTGTGGCGTAGTTGTTAGCGCCGCGAGCTGAGTATCAAGAGGTTGCAGGCTCGATTCCGCGCGACACAAGCTTGCCTTCTGTTTTTTTTTCTTTGCAATTTCTTAATGTACATTTTTCTACGTCTCTTCCGTGACGGAAGTACATCAGCAGAGCCGTAGTGGGCCCCGGCATGAAAGAATTTCCTGTGAAATAAAATGGAGGCGACCGTATTACATGACGTGGGCATGTGCTATGGGAACTCGCACGCTGGTGTTCTTTCACCCTGGTGTATTCGTTGGGCTAACTTTTGCCCAAGCGAATCCCAGTGGTCACGTAGAAAAAGCACGTGATTTAGATTTGCTCCGCCTGTTACAAATACTACAGTATATTTCCCAATAACAGGTCAAAACATAAAATAAAAAAGCGCTTAACAGTTAAGTATAAATAACCGAGTGAACCAATCTCACATACTCGTTCCTTTATCACTTGGTGAGACTACATTGACGGCGAAAGCTTTTGCGTGCTGATTTGGTCTCACTCATGATTGCTCGCCTCTTTTCACTGTGTTATTATTACGGCGAAAACCTTAGATGCCTCATGAAACATGAAATTTGACCTACTGCGTCGAGCGGCATGGAACGAGTGATGCGAAATTCATCTCGGGATGACATCACTATGATGTCACAGAACCGCAACATTTTTGACGCCATCGTGATGTGATCACGTCTTCGATCTTGACGCAGCTATGATCAGTTTCACTATTTACCGACGCTTCACAGCGAATAAAAACAATTGGTAGTTTGCACTCGACTTGTACAAGTGTTCTTTCTTTGTGGTGTCTTTTTTTGGCGCAATTTTTTCCTGCATAGAATGAACTAACTAGCCCCTCAAGACGTCCTGATTAAGTAATAAGTGTGTTTTTCATGCTTAAGGACACTCATCAGAGCTTGTAAACTATCAAATTTGCTTCGTTTTGGTTCATAGCACAGGTTGATGTTTTTATATGTGCCTATGAAAAATGAAAAATATTTAAACGAGCGGAACTTGAGTTAGGAGTGTTCGCGCAAGGCATACCTTTTATAAAAGTTTTAATTATCAAAATTGATATAAAACATGACGTTGCTTTCTAAAGCTCCCACGTGCCTAAAAAGATGTGTTTTGTATTGCAAAATGTTAGGTTTCAGTGATTATTGCTTGAAAAAGTTTCCATCACTTGGGCTCATACCTTAAATGAGTGCATAAGAAACCGAGAGAGGCTATAAGTTACGTATCAGTTTCCTTAGTTCCCACGAGCTCTTAGCAGTTCATTTGAATTTTATCAATGTGTACCCTATTCTATTTTGAAATAGTGATAATATTATCTGAGGTTATAAACCCGAAAACCCTGATATGATTATGAAAGTCTTGGGAAGTTTTGACTATCTGGTGTTCTTTAACGTGCCCCTACATCGGCCAGTACACGGGCTTTTAAAATTTCATCTCCATCGAAATGCGACCACCACGGCCGAGATCGAACCCGTGACCTGCGTTTCAGCAGCTGAGCACCCTAGTCACTGATTCACCAAGGCAGATTCTTACTCTCTTTCGTGTGCATTAGGTATGTGCACGCTACTGTAAATGCTGGTAACAATACTTATAATGATCAGGACAAAGATGAGGACGAGAATACTGATGGTGATTGAGCCTTTCGCTTTTCTTCACAGCGTTTGTTGTCTATGCCAAGGGACGGTCACCTACCCCTTTTCATGAGGCACTTAAAGCTTCTGCTTTAATCGAAAAGCTGCCTGACAGTCGCTGTCAGGAAGGTAGCAAACGATGTAAAGTTAGGTTACTAATTGTTTAGGATGATCGGTCTACTTATACGGCTTGGTTTGCTTGTAACAATGTGTCGTCGTAAATTAAGAATACCGAAAAAAAGCAATGAGGACTGTTTTCTTAACCTTTCCACAGTCCCGAGGTATCGACAGCGCGAATACATCATCAACTATCAGTGATAACAGAAATATATGGTTCTAAAAACATAGACAACATACCGATGCGATCTCTCTTGACGGCGGGGCACTTGACGCCGGACGGAGCGTGAAGTTCGCTGTCCACATATTCGAGAATCTTTGAAATGCCTATCTTATCGGGACAGTTGGGGGTTGCCATGGCTGCTTCGACGCACAGCTTGTGGGCACGGATAAGGCTGCGAGTAAATATATTCCATCGTGATCTGCGGTACTACAAAAACAACAGAGTTGAAAGTAGCGCGATCTGAAAGAAATTATTTATAAAGACTCTGAGCACGAAACGCGGACCAAGGGCGAAATCTATTGAAACTTTTGTCCCTTATCTGCGCGTTAAAATGAGTACATTTATTTATGCGAGAAAAGAAACATGATTGATAACTTCGTCATAGAAATAAGTACACGAAAGTAGAATGTGTCCTTGCAGAAATAGTTTATTGTTTTGTGTACAATGATATCAGAGAACTTGCACAATGTCTATTCATATTTTAACGTGGACACACACACGTTGACGCTTGGTCATAAATGTTCACCCGGACGACAAATATCCATTAAGAATTATGAACAAACCTGTATGGTTTGTTTGTTAGAGAGGACTCTGGCGCTGCAATCGTTCAGCGACCGTGGGAATGATAGGTATACCTATCATTCCCACGTATAGTGCACAGATTCGTCCAATCTTCGTGCTTGCGGCTTCAAACGCACTTGTGCCTTTGTTTATTGTTGTGTTTTAGCCTTTTTTCATAAAAGAATTGATCGTTGTAAGCTTCGTGAGCTGATTTGAATTGGTAAGCCCAAAAGTTTACGGTGTTGAACTGAAAGTGCTGCACATTTGTGGGACTTCATCTTGGGACAAAGCGGCTACAGGCCTCGCCGAGCTGAACGGAGCCGAAGCATAGAAAAATCCGTGGGCTACCCATCAATCCCATGTTCGCTGAAGTACAATGCGTTGCTCATTCTATAGACACCAGCACCAGAGTTCCCTCTAGAGTGTTATTAGGAAGCTATATGCTTTTGGTAGCTGTATAATAATAAACGGTGAGAGCGTGATGAGACAGCGGAGTGACCACCAGAAGAGCGTCGCCGACTGGACGCAACATTTGTGCTAAGGTTGGCATCCCGCGGCTACAGGGAAACGCAACTTTCTGAGCTAGAGGAGGGGTGGGAGCGCGTGTCGCATCCAGCTCGGGAAGGATGGATGGATTCTGTGAGCATGGCCGTGCTGTGGCTGGGGCTGCCTACGACGCCTGGGCTAAAGTCCCTACCTAGCTGGGAGCAATACCAAAATTAGTTGTCTCCACCATGAACAATGGTCAGTGCAAAGTATCTCACTACTTGTGCAAGGTGGTTTCTTCGCTTAGGTTTCTTGTAAGTATAGTTTTTTTTGTTGAATACTTAAGCAACGTCCCCAGGAAGCACCTACGGGAAGACATAGTAGACATCGTTTTTATATCCCAGCTCAAAAAAAAAAAAACAATTTACGGGAAGGATCGGGAAGAACTGTACTGAAACGCGTCAAGAAAATGTTAGTTTCACCCAGGATTCAATCATTTTTTGTAACGTTCACACGTGCACACTACCTGTTAAAGCATGGCTTGGACAACGAGGTATGTTTGTGCTGTAGCAAGTGAATAGCCGCTCCCGTAACCTAATCATTTCGAAATTGTCATCCTCAGTGCAGCCGCGAGCTATTTCAGGGCTGCTTGTTTCTTAAGAGACTGAAGTATATACTCAGCAGGCAAAAAGTACTATATACAATTGCCTATCCTTGCGCAAGGGCATTTTTGACGGGCCGTCACTGCAAGTGAAACTTATGTAACATCTTCTTATTCATTGTGAAAGCTGATGTGCATGAAGGAGGATGAGCGGGGAATATATAAAAATATCTAAAACAGGTTTTTATTATCCTCGTCAGAAGTTTTTTTGCATACTCTTTTCTTGAAGATATAACGGTTTTATTTCTTGATTGAAAATCGCTACTATACGCTTCGGAAGTTTTATATATATGCATGTTGAGAAAGTAGTGCACAATGTTTACCGCTCTGTCATAGACCCTTTTTGAGATAAAGGCCCGCAAACTAGGCAAAAGAAAAAGCAACCGTTTTTAGGTCATATTTGAGAATTTTTATTTAAAAAAGTACGCTACGTACAGAATCGAAATATAATTATTATGAATGGAAGTACGCCTATATTAAGCTCAACAAACGTGAGGTGCGTAGTTTTAAGATTGATCAATTCGTCCCCAAATTCGAAAAGAACAGCAGAGCAAGTAAGCGTGACGTTCCATCTCTTCGTTAATATTTATGTACTGTGTCACGAAAAAAAAATTCTGATCTCTTTTTTCCACTGTTAAGGCAACAATATATGAAATTTTGAAAGAAATTTAAGAGGTTTGTTGAATCTGCTTTGTTCAATCTTACGTGGAATCACCCTACTTCACTAAACCAACCATTTGCACACGTATGCCTATGCGGTAACAGTGTCGTTAAAAAAATTGCCCGCAGCTTCCCTCGGGGGAACACTGAGGAGGATGCGGAGCATATAATTGGTTAACGGGGTGTTAAAGTGCGACTTACTTGGGTCGATGGCTAAATTGGTTAACGTGGTTGTGAAATGGGGTGTTAAATTGCGACTTACTTGGGTCGATGGCTTAATTGGTTAACGTGGTTGTAGGAGGGGGTGTTAAATGAGTGAACACGTACACACGTATGCGAAAGGACGGCGCTGGTCGAAGGGACGTCGATCATTGTGTTTGTGGATTCGTTGGAATTCATTTCACCGCGACCTTGGACGTCGACGCGCCGTACAAACCAACCGACGAGCGGCAACTGAGCGAGCGAGCGCCGACCTTGAGTATATATACAGCGCGACGGCGCATGCACTGTCAGCTGTTGAATGTTCTCGAAGCGCGACGGCGCATGCGCGTCCACTGGAGAATCAGGAGAATTGTAGATGTCGAACGCGGTGTGTAGAGGAGGAAGGGATGCACAGATGGTGGAAGAAGGAGGAGGAAGCTTGCGGACGGCGCCGCACTACAAGCCTCGAGTATTAGATGCTCCGCATCTAAAACGTAAAAAAAAAACTGCGAAGATGTGGCCCAATGCGGCAGCGTCGAGATCGATGTAAACTCTATCACAATAATAATAAATGACTCGGTACTCACTCACAAGCAAGGCTGTTCTGAGCCGAACTATTTGGGAACATGGCATCTCGCAGGTTGAATATGAACACCAGGCCGCAGTGAAAGTACTTCTCTAACTGCACGGATTCGCTGCACTTTGCCTTGGTCGTTGCCGACGTTTCCGGCGAACTTGGTGCAGTGGGCGTCGCCGGAGGAGCGACGGTGCTGTTATTCTTTCCGTACACGAAGCCGGAGCAGTAGTCAGAGTACGGGCTCAACAGTACGTCCAGCACGTGCTTGGAGTGCGTGTTGAACTCCGACTCGTTGCTGCACTGCAGATCCTTGGTGCACTTATCCAGGTTCACGTACGCCCTGAGTTCACACACCAATATACAAATATGAAATCTGGCAAACTATAATTCTGTGTAGAAGACGCGGTTCACATCGACACTAACCGGATTCATTTTGCCATGTTTGTTAAGACTATGTCACTGTGGATTCGCTTTTGCCATTTGCTGTTTTATATCACGTATTTGTGCAGATTGTGAAATAGT
Organism: Rhipicephalus annulatus; assembly: GCA_013436015.1. Classification (NCBI taxonomy): domain Eukaryota; kingdom Metazoa; phylum Arthropoda; class Arachnida; order Ixodida; family Ixodidae; genus Rhipicephalus; species Rhipicephalus annulatus. The sequence goes on from WOVY01016210.1 coordinate 89,179, forward strand.
CTTCTGAGGCACAACGTTCGTATATGTGAACACAACTTCTTTGTCGGTTGTTTTGTATAGCCAAGGCAGAGCACGATATACTACACATATACTAACGTTATACTGACGAATGTAGCCTCCTGCTTAGTCAATGTTTTTTGAGCTTCCTATAAGGTTAAGGCTTGGGCGAGTTGGTACATAGGGCAAAGAAGGAAAAAGTATTGCTATTTTTTGTTTTTTGCCAAAGACACAGGAAGATACACACACACAGGAGGCACTTGTCGTCGTCCGTCTTGTGTGTTTTTCAAAAAGAAAAAAAAAACGGCTATTTTTTCCTTACTTTTGGAGCTTCATTTTATTTCGTATATTTTACCTGCATGCTAGATGCATTGAAGAGAAGAGTTATGTGTATGGAGTGTGTTACATCGAAAGCTTCCATGCGCTGCGTATGGCTGCAGCCGATAACATTGGTGAGGACGATACATCCGCGATGGGTCATTCGACGTGGCTCGTTACAGGACCAATGCATAAAGTAAAATTTTTATTTGCTAGAGACGAATACAACTAAAACAAATCAAAATTAATTTTGAGTCAACAACTGTATTATAATAATGTATAAGTGGCGTACGACTGAGTGCGAAATAAGTAGATTCAATTAGTAACTCAACTACGCGCCAAATATGCCAAATAATACATCTCATTCACATCAACAAAGTTATTTTTTAAGTTATGATAACCACTGTCTGTGTTTGTGCTTCGACCGTGCTTTACGTTTCGACCATGTTTGCTTTCGGGAGGTTAAAGGGGTCAAAGTAAACCAATTTTGCCGTCCCTTCAATCTAAAGAAGTAGTTTAGACTCACGTGCATAGCTTTTCCTTTGGCGGATCGCTGCTCACGATCACGTTGAACAGGAGGCCGCACGTGAAGAACTCCCTGACTGCCTTATCTTCTCGACAGATGGTGAACTCGGGACCGAGGCTAGAGTCCGAGGAACCCAGAGCGCGCAGAACCTTTACTTGAGAACAAAACGCACGTTCGCGCAGGTTTAACCATTAGAGATCTCCTTTCCTTACGTCGTGGAATTAAGTCGTTAACTATGTGATGTCGCAGGAATAACTTTGCTAAATCTTGCGACTTATTAAATTCCGTGCTTAGTGGTAAAAAAACACCCCGCCGATTCTGCAGCTCTCAGTTTGATCTTAGCACTGTTGCCTTCGCAGTATTAACCAGTTCACAGTGTCTATATTTAAGAGTTGCTATATTTAATATAGCAAAACTGAGTTCTAACGATTCCCACATTGCAAGGAAAGGGTTATGAAAAAGATAATGGGCCACTGCCCAATCGTATGGGTCTCATTCCCGGAGCAGGACACAATTTTCTTTAATTAGGAAGCTGTACAATAAATATGTATATTAATTTCTTTTCGTCAAAAAGGAAGAGTTGGGCTTGATGTTGATTTTAGTTCATACTGAGCCAGCGAAAACACGAAGCCAATGATATGAACCTTTGTGGATTGATTGATACGTGGGGCTTGACGTCTCAAAACCACATATGAATATAAAAGACGCCGTAGTGGAGGACTCCGGATATTTCGACCACATGTGGTTCTTTAACAATCTTTGTGACTTCATGATGAAAACGGGTGTAGGTGTCCACTTCCTCTTCCACAGCCAATATCCTTCGTTAAAAGAAATGCTGATACCGCTTTCACAATATTTTCGAACCCAGTGACCTGGTAGCATAGGCCATCCGGATTAATTACAGACCGAGTAATAGATCAAGTAAAATGTGCCGGTCATAAGTTACACTAACGCGGCACCATGTTTTCAGCTGCCCATATTTCAGCAAACTCTAGCGACTCAGAAACTCTAGCGACCGATACGATTTGATTCCCAGCGTTCTCTACTTCCGGTATGAACATCTTTGTATAAAAAATAATACTCACCCTGCTGCCTTGTTTTTACGATTTGATTCCCAGCGTTCTCTACTTCCGGTGTGAACATCTTTGTATAAAAAATAATACTCACCCTGCTGCCTTGTTTTCGTTTTCTGTTTTATTTTTTTAAGTTTTTCTTATCCATGTCTAGTGCTCTCGCGAGAAGTGTGGTCTGAACGTTCCCGGTGGAGGCTTACCTTTGAGCTGTCGGGCAGTGAGCCTCAGCTCGGCCGAGCACAAATTGTGGTACTTGTGGGTGAGTACTCTGGGAAAATACTCGACGGGACCCATTAGTTCCGCGTCATCGTCGCAGGATTGGTCGTGAAGCACGGTGTCTAGGCAGACGTAGAAGCGACTCACCGAGCTGCATGAAGCAAAAAAAAGAGAAGAAGTCACAGCTTTGCCACAAAGGCGAAGCAACGAATGCGACAGCAACAAATTGGAAGGTCATACGCAGAATGGCAAGCAGATCTAAACGTGCCCCGCGTTTGTCACCCACAAATGATACATGAAATGTACTCACACGTACAGATTAACGCGAATAAGCGTCTCGGTTGTTACTTCACTTTGTCTGAAAAGCCCGCCCTTTTAGCAAACGGAAGCTATGCAACAATTGTAGTTACCTTTGTGCGCCCCATAACTACAACACGATAGTTCCAGTGCAAACCCAACGAAGCCAAGACGTATGATCCTCCCACCGGGAGATGAGGGTGCGTGCGAGATCGTCCACTCCCCACCTCTCCGCGGGTCAAAGTACGCGTGAGAGATGAGTGCCGCCGCGCCCTCATTGCGCCACCTTGCTGATAATTCTGAAAACATGAAAGCACCCCCCCCCCCCCCCCCCCCCCCCGATATGCTCGCCTACAGCGCTAAATGGTAGATATAAATAGCTTGCCGTTTGAAAACTCAAAGAGGTACCGCTCGGTGGCTCAGTGTTTAACGCTTCGCATTGATGACGCGCAGGTCCCACGTTCAATTCCGCACGCCGGAGTCCTTTTTCTAACTTTTTTCTTTCTTGCGTTTTCGTATATATAGATACGTATACATATACGGCGCATGACATTGAAGCCGACGCCGATGGCGAAATCCAGCCGAGAGTGTGCATAGAATTGCTATCGCAACAAAAAAGTTAAATTTGTGCGAGTGCAAGGGATCCGGGCGCTTGATAACCAAATAGTGTGGTCTACGCAAGTTGTGATTACATGCGCTGGGTAACCTACAACCTATGAACTCCTTTCGAACAATTCGCCTAACTCTAAAAAAATTCTTGAATAATGCACATTATTTGCAAGTATGTGTAGATATTCAGGTTCCACAAAGCCCAACGGGGATCATACCCCTGACACACGAGCTCAAGACTTATATTGCAATAAACTCATGTTGTTTCTTTGAAGACACATTACAAAAAAGGAGTTGTTCTAATGACGCGCAACACACATTCGGCTAGGCGCTATTACGCTGCGATTTGGATTGCAAAAATGCGGACACCACTTTTGATCAGTCAGTGAACGCCTGTCCGAGCCGAATGTGCACCCGCTGCCAAGCGCAATGAAAAAGCTGATGAGAAAACATGTCAACGCATCGTCTATTGCGTCACGCATTCAGATCTGTCGGGTGCCGAGGTCAAAGCGAGAGCGACTCCAAGCACAGGTGGAGGAGCGCTGGCTTCTCCGCCTCTTCACCAATACTTTACTGTGCCCGGCAGTACTGAATTATTTCAATGCGGCATTTTGAGGCTCACGCCTGCACTGTGTGGAAGATTCTTGTGGCCCCTATCACACGATGTGACATAGCCCTAAAATTCCACCTCGTCACCCCACCCCCACCCCCTATGAGAGGACTTGGAAGCTGTCCTGCTCGGATGCTTTGACCTACAAGCCCAACAGGCATTGGTGGCTAGATCGGAAGCCACCGCGGCAGCTCCGCTGATACCGGACTAAAGATCCCTGCTAGTGTTTATGAAACGTGGGCCCTTCAGACTCGCCTTATCTATACCTCTCAACGTAACTATAATATAAAATGTTTTCACCACCACCACTGTGAGTCGGAGCTCTGACAAAAAAAAAAGCCGTACGTACTCAGAGCACTTAATTTCAAGGAGCCGAACATGACGTGCCTTGCGAGGGCGCTCTAGAATGTTCAAAAACAACCAGTACGCCAGGTGGTTTATGGCGAGAGTGAATGACCTCGATTGCTCAAAAAAAAAAACGCTATTGAAGCAGCAGGACATACACCAATTTAGAAACCACACTTTTTGTGGGGGCTTTTGTTCACTGCGGCCATTGTGCTGAATACGTTGTACCACATATTAGGCAAAGCAAATGGCAATGCCTGAATTCGGCATGAGGCTGCTAGTGACACGCTGCAGGCGTGTGAGAGCATAGATATGGTGAATTTTTACGTTTGGACAAACCGAATCACTGCATTACTTGCCCGTTCCATGCGAGTACACAATCTCTTCGTCTCTTCAGTCTGCAGCGTTGAGTATGAAGTGCTCAGCTCGGGCTGCCTCTTTCTGGACAAGTCGTCAGACCTTGAACACACGTCTGGCAAGCAGTTTTTCATCATTTACGTGCTAGGACTGATAATATTAAATATGCACTGCTGTTCTTTATTGCGTAAAGTTGCTTTGCGGCATCGTTACATAATAAACAAAATTATGCAATTTTGTTTCCTCCATGAAGTCGAGAATGGACCTGTGGGTCAAACCGTAAATACAGTTCCACAAGTCAGGTGGCCTGGCGTGCTGCTTGAGTCCCGCACGTCGCAGGTGGCGTCGACGAGCCGCTTGAAGTCCTGGGCATGTCTATAAAAAGTGGTTTAGGTATGCTTCCCACACCGGCGCGGGACAAAATTGTCAGCTTGTGGTTGTGTCGGTGTAGCCATACTTCGCGCGGACAGAAGGCATCATGGCTACACTCACGCGAACCCTTCGGAGCGATACCTCCTTTTGACGTAAGTCCACACGGGAGGACATGACCATGCGGAGGTATTAAAGCTCGCGTGCTGCACCGAAAATTTTCTTTGTGAACGTCCACAGTGTCAGAAGGTAGCAGCAGGAGCAAAAGTACATGGTGGTTACAAGATTACAAGCGGCATCTGCCGCGGTGTGAACCAGAACGCTAGGTTGGCGAATCAAGCACACTCGAACTGAGCACGGATAAGCTGCAGCACAAAGGGGAATTAGCACTAATGCTACAACCACAGAATGGTCAACGCGACGGAGTGCACAAACAGCTTGCTTCGAGCCCGTGTGAAGGTTGACACTTCATGGGTGCTGCCTCTCGATGAGTGGCTGAAGTGCTGCAAGACCATCGCAAAGAGCAACCAGCTCTGCCAGTACATATGCGATGGGGATCTTGAACGCGTAAGAACAAATCTGCTCGACATGCGGGTGAGCAGGGCTCACCAAGAAAGTGTGCAGTTTCGATGGTGTTAACCCGGTATCAACATATGCTCTCAGTTTGAGTTTCTGAGATTCTGAAGTTGAAGAGTGCAAGTGGGTATACCGGGACAGATTCAGCTTTCGATGCAGACATCCCAGAAACTTGTTGGTGCTGACTTGATAGTGACCCCACGGTGCCACTGACAAATAGGTTCATCAAGCGAACGGGCTTCACTGCTCCATGTAATGCGCTAAGGCAGCAGCCGCAGGAAAACTGCTGTGCTTTATCGTCCTTGCTTTGAGCCTTTGATGAATGAGCTCGTCCAGCGTATTGCGTTGTGATTCTGCCTGCAGTGTCGAAATCGGAGTGAACCTTGAAAAACCTGTGATCACAAGCTTGGGTTTGCGATTGAGAGTTTTCAATCTTACACATTCTGCTTTGGTGAAATGCTGGAACTGGGCTTGGTACACTAACCGAGATTGCAATAACGAACATACCAGTGGCCGTGCGATAAAAGTTTGTGCTCGGCCACTTCACTGAGTGATGCGACGAAAAAGATGAAGCGTGCTGGAGGTGGCTCTGCGTGCAGATCGAAGCCATAGTGGGGGCGATCCTGAAGCAGAAAAGTCTACCCCAAGGACAGGGATTGTAGACGGCTTAGTTAAAATACGGCCATAAAGCATACGTTGTACAGACGTTCGGTAAAGTTTGCGGCAGCCCCAATTATTGGCAGTACTCATGTAGGTAGCATTTTCTTGTAAGTGGGCGAGTCCCACTGAAGAACAGTAGGCAAACGTGGCATCGAGCGCTGCCTGCAGTGCCCGCACTTGATGGTCCGTTGTCATAACCTCGCAGTACGTCCTTTGCAATCAGAGTTCGTACACGGTGCGAGTGGCCACCTGAAAGTATCGCAGAGTCGAGCACACTGCCACGTCATCAACATACATAAAACGTTTAAGTCGGGAATGTTTGATAGCTTACACGCCATTGGTAGTAGTGCGATTTAAATTTGAATAATATTGACGGAAGGACTGAGCCCTGCGGAACTCCGAATTGCATGTTGAAGTTGCCGTAGCTTTTACTTTAGATGCGGACGGAGAAAGAGCGCCCTTGAAAGAAAAGACCTTACGAATTCTCGAACACGACCAGGCAAAGGGATATATGAAAGAACCTCAAGAATCGCTTCGTGGCTGACGTTGTCATAATCTCGGTGTACATTCATTTCAATCACAGTTAGTACCCAGTGTGAGCAGCCACTTGGAAGTATCGCAGAGGAAAGGTATTCTTGGACAACCTCGGTTCCAAGTTGGGGCCTAAATCTAATCTGGGTGGGGTGTTACTAGCTGAAGTGTTCCAGCCCCCATGCAATTTGCATAGCCACCTTTCACTCCAGGAGTTCACACAAGCCTATGTTAAGCATAATTGGTCACAGGTAACCGAGAACGCGATGGGGTTTGTTTGTTTTCCTTGTTTCAGATGGCTACAACAACTGCATGTTTCCATGAGGTTGGAACTTCCGCCAACATCCAGAACCTTTTAATGGTATCCAGAAGCCCCGTGCGTGCTGGCCGTTCCATGTTCTTGTACCCCTCACATGGGATCCCATCAATACTTGGAGCTGTCCGAGGTTTAGCCCTGTCGATCGCCGCCAGCAGCTCAGCCATAGGGAACGATGACTCCATACCTTGGAGATTATCGGGGCTTGTCACTACTCCGGCCTGTTTTCGGATAAAGAATGACCGTGAAAATGCCGTTGGCGCACTGTCAAAGTTTCTATACAAGGATCTCGCAACTTGGGATGCAAAGAGAGGAGGATTTTTACAGACGCTAGGCATGGTTTGGATACCGAGTCGGGTTTTCGTGCACCTTGCTCCGTCGTTCGAAAGGTACGCCAAACGGAATCAGTTGTTGAGGAAGGGCCAAGCGATGCACACGAGTGTGCGAATGTTCACATGTGATTTCAATGAAGAACACGCCTTCTTCAGCAACTGTATGGTCCCTCTAGATTATTTCCTAGAGTTAGTGTCTTTCTTCTTAAAATTCACCTATGTTCCAAATAATAAAGGGCTGTCCACACAGAAAAGGAGGATCTGAATTACTGAATTGGTTCTAGGGTAGCAACTGTCCTTTGTGAAATATGTCTTAGCTTTGTAGACATGAAGTTGATGCAAGTTTTGAATGAATTGGTCAAGCATGTCTCGCGCTATGTTGATGACTACTTGGTGCTTTTTGATACCCGGGATTATTATCGACACTTCGTGAATATTTTGAAAGTGTTCCGAGAGAATGACAGTGGCCTAAATTTCTTGATTGAGTTGATGACAGAAGGGGCGCTCCAGTATCTGGACTTGAAGTTAGGTTTCCTTCCTACACAAATGTGTTGCACTTTCATTCTCGTTGACTTAAGCCACTACTAGATTTCACATCAAACCATTAAAAGATAATCAAACAGGGCATAGCTGTGTCATGTCTTCGCTCTGCTTCGCAGAAATATTCTCAGGTCGGACAACAGATTAGCTTCAGCGAACAGGTGGCAAGACTCAGGTTTTCCGGAACACATGATTGCGCAAGCCTGTGAAAAGATGCTGAAACGTTTGAAGCAAAATCTCCCAGAGACGGGAGGCGACAAAGAACTGGTTACGAGAGCCAAGAAGTACACGGTCATTCCATAGACTCATCGTGTGGCTCAGAGTTTGAAAACCGTGGCTCAGCTTTGTGGCTTTCACTGAGTCCCCCCCCCCCCCCTCCCCACATAAGCTGGAACCCATGTGCACAAAGGTGGAGAAAAGCACCGACACCCAAATCAGATAAAAAAGAGAGTATTTGCAACAATTGCGGCATCAAACACACTTTTCAATTCATTGGTTGCCAAAAGGCCATTGTCAATCGAATCCAATTATCATGCGAAAAAACATACATTCGAAAGAGCAGAAAATGCATCAATATCCGTCTTAGAAAGCATGAACAACCACTATCAGGCACCAAATTATTTTCACCCGCCACCCGTAGTAAACAATGCGGTTCCACTTTATTCTTCGCCGAGACCAAATTACGGTCACGTCATAAACAACAGATAGCAAGAGAGGCCATCGAAGCGTTTCACATCCAAAGGAAAGGACAAAAATGTATCAGTGTACCTCCTATCACGCTAAGTGATGCAGAATTCCAATACCTAAGCAGCATGCACCCTCACAGGTTGATTACAAAGATTATAGGTTTTGTGTTCAGTTTCTTTTTACCTTTACAGTGGCATGTTTTTTCTTATTAGAGTTCAGTTGCGGGTCAACGTTCGTGTTTTGCCCATTTTTTCTTCTTAGTACTCGTCCCCCAGTGAACTGCTAAATTTAAGATGAATACGTAGCAACTTGCTCAAGTTTCAGTTCACATGACGTAACTCTTTTGCGACTTTAATGCCATGATAACGCTGCTTTCGTTCTCGTTCTCGAATCCTCAAAGGAGAATTCGTTCGTTGGAAGAAATTCTCGTTCGTTTAGAACCTTTTTTTCTCACCTCCTGCTATCAAATTGTCCATCTAACAAAATTTTTTGCGATGATTTTTCTACCTAGTACCTATTACTGCAACGAGTTTACTGATATTATGGTCTACAAAACGACAAAACTTCATTTCGTCTATTACAAATTTGATAGAACTGCTTTGCTGGAAATGCCAGTCTTGTGAGTGACCAGAAGTTGGTGTCCTGCACAAGGGCTGTTGCAAACGTAAAATTAATATCAGAGGCTTTACGTCCCAAAATCTTGATATAATTATGAGAGACGCTGTAGTGGAGGTCTCTGAAAAATTGGACCACCTGGTGTTCATCAACGAGCGTTGACGTTGCTCAGTACATGGGCATCTGCCATTTCGCCTTCATTGAAATACGACGGCCGTGGCCGGGATCGGACCCGTGACTCTGCCGTTAGGAATAGACGTACCGAGGGAAGTCAAATCGAAAGAAACGATAGACTTTAGCAACATGGAATGTCACAAGCAGCCTCGTCAAGGGCCGCAGGTAGGCAAAACTCCCTCATCAGTCCATTGACTCTGACTCAAGGCTCGATCGAAGTTCGAGCGAGTCTGGGCGAGTAATATTTTGGCGGAGTTTCGCGGAATGGGCACCTCCATTCCATTTCATTTTCCATTCTAGTGACTTAGGACTGGCCGCCATTACATTCCTTTAAATCCTTGTAATGAAAAAAAAAGCTTGTTCATTTATACTTTGGGAATGGTCAGGTAGTTTAATTCATTCCTTGAATTCCTTGATGTAGGAAATGCACCTTGACATTTTTTTAGCTTATAATGTAAGCCCCCATAAAGCTGTTGTCACGAGATGCCATGTAATAATAGATGCAAAAGTACGCAGAACAGGTTACCAAGGCCGAGGAATAGTAGCTCAGTGGCATATCCCATGTGCTAATAACACCCTACTAATTCCCATAGGAGCAGTTCTTCCGCTACACATAGTATTTGCAGGCTGAGCATATTTGAACGAAAGTGTTTCATAATGTTTTAAGCTTGAATGCGCTAATAGTGAAATGACGACATAGCGTATATTTATGCAAACATCTCACCTGAGACAAAAGTAACGTTCAAGGAGGCTAAGCTGTTTAGTCATGCGTGTGGAGCGGCCGCGAGTAAGAAGAAAATTAAGATTTACTAAAATTTTGTTAATCTAGCACGAAACCTTCTAGATCTGCTATAATTAGTAGGGACAGTGCGCAACCGCTCGGACACATTGTAATTGTACCTTTGCATCGAATACGGAACATTGAGCCGCACTGCTCGTCAGCACTCACGCTTGTCAAGCGGAATTCGCAAACCTGGATGGGGGAGAACTTTTTGTGTTCGCCTGTACGCATCTGTGCAATGTCTTTCTTGTCACAAAAGTTTTTGCGTTTGTCAGGTACTAAACTGCTCGTTAGATGAAGATCAGACAGGCAGTGTTGGGCACCAACGTGAACATACTTGCAGAAATAATTAGTTTCTCTCTGCAGTGTCTGTTGGGTTAATACATTTGATTGTACGCCAACTTATACCTTGATTTTTTTCTTACAAATCGGCAGATTCGTCCCACTTTTACACCATACCAGCCCTTGGTTTGACAAGGTAAAGGTGGACCAAAAGAATCCGCTGTGACCTTCTACTTCCATAGAACAAGTACTCAGGCCTACATAACTAATTTGAGTGTAATATTGCAGTACTAGCTATTAGGGTGTAACAAAATACTTTCCTCATCAATGTCTTCTTTGTTTGGCGATGCGAATAAGCATATATGCCGAGTCGTGGAAACCGAGCGATGTTGTATAGAAGTGTGGTAGTTTGGGCTAGCTGGTATGGTATGACGGTAGTAATAACGCGGGAACAGAACGACGGCTATGATACAAGAAGAACACGAGCACTACGACACGTTTCCTTGGCTTGCGTTTTCGCTCTATCTAAACGAACGTCAGCACAATATTTGAAAACAGAGCCAATAGCCATGACCGCCTTTTCTTGGTACAAGCGAATTGAAAGAACAGCGAAATCACCCTCCTTATATGACGGGACGACACACAGTTCATTCTCTCTCAGAAACTTGGCCGTATTCCACAATGGAAGGCTGGTGCTAGTATGCTCACCCCGTAGGAGCACGTCGACGCCTTTTGAGATGTATCAATCCGAATCCTCTGGGGTGGCGCGGTCAGCAATAGAGCGCAACATTGAAAGAAGCTCGGTTGCAGACCCCTTTTGGTCGACGGCGAACTTTGGACGCAGGGTCAGGGTGTTGTGAACGTTGTCTTGGAGGATGACATCACTGCAAGAGTGGACCAGACCCAATCGCCGGGACTTGGTTGGGCACTGCGCACAAAGGCTAGTTAGCTCACGTGACTACAAGCTGTTTGCAGTGTTTTCGATTCGGTGGCAGTACTCTCGCCATCTTCTTTTCTTCACTCCCGGTAGAAGATCTGTTTGTTGAAGCTGGACAAACAGGGCATCATGGTACGTGCGCTCTTGTCGGTGCCATTCAGAGCTCAGAATTTCGCACACCCGTATACAATGACCGACGGAGGGGTGGTAACCTCCAAACAAGGCTTTAACGTCCAGAGTCAGGTGCTTGGTGCGAATGCAGAAAGTGAAGGGGCGCGCAGGGCAACTGTAGGACTGCGATATGAGCGCTCGTGTCCTTCTTGTCTCTTTGTCGTCATTCTGTTCTTGCGCTATAACTATCGTCTTGTAAAGAAGTTGTAAAAAAGAATGATGGTAATGAAATGATCCCACTCGGGGAAGTGGGAGTGCGAGATGGCCAGCTCTGAGCTCAAAATTCTGGAATGACTAATTTCCTGGGCTTGATCTCCCAAACGCCTTATCTTTCGAACATGTTAGGCAATTGGTCACTAGTTTTTTAGCCACGAGGCTTACATCATAAAAAAAAATGCTTAAGCGTCTTCGTGATACGCGTTATATGGGCACTCTCGGCTGCATTTTGCCACTGGCGTCAACGTCTGCGTGGATGTCGCCATCACCCACTTATATATATATATATATATATATATATATATATATATATATATATATATATATATATATATATATATATATATATATATATATATATATATATATATATATATATATATATATATATATATATATATATATATATATATATGAAAATGCAAGAAACAAAAAAAATTACAGGAAAAGATTCCGGCGCGCGGAATCAAACGCGGGACTTCTGAAACGTGAGGATTCTGCTGCTGTATTTCCGATCGACCACGGTTACGCGAAGAATAAGGGCATACTTCAGAGGAACGCAGTTGATATAAGGACAGAGTTGCAGTAGGCGCGATGCTTATAGATGTACCGCTCCTGTAATCAGCCGCACCATTTAAAAAAATGCTGCTTTATTGTGAAATTCGAGGCTCTAATTTACTGCCCTTTGAACTTTGAAAAAAACCACGTTGACGAAAAACATGCTCCATTTTCGGAAAAAGAATCATTTCATTGCTATTCAGTTCTGGGCAAAATGTGTTTATTTCCATTCCCATACCATTCCTTCAAGCATTGTCCCCATTCTTTTCACATTCTATTCCGGGGTCAAACAAATGTGAAATGATTCTGGAATCATTCGACTTCTAGAGTTTCAACTCCACAACAGTGTAATTTGGTGAGGCTGAGTTCTAGTGACCACAAAATGCAAAATACAGTGAACTCCACCTTTTATTGGCTATGTCCGCAGTGCTCCACTCACCTGCAGATGTCAAGTGCCGTCGCGTGGGTGTCGTCTTCGAGCTGCTCCACGTGAGCATAAAATCGGTTGGCACACAGGAACTGCGCCTTCCAGGCTGCGTCCTTTGCGCATACCTCGGTCACCACGGTGGAGGTGTCGGCACGCGCTGAACCTGAGGACGTTGCAAGAAAATTGGCAAACAACCGAGCAAGTTCAACTACGAAAACATTTCCTGCCACGCATGGTTTATGAACAGATGCAGTGAAGTAAGTAAACTGCGACTAATTTAGACTTGGGACGCACCAGTACCAAATCGCTCTGCGATTTGAGCATCAGCCGAGTAAGTTTCAAGTAATCCACTGACATTCACTAACTCGTTCATACACACTACCGAGATGCACTTAGAAATAACCTTCACTTTTTATAACACCACGTTTATATGGAACAGGATGTATTCGATCCCGAAAGCACAATACCTGCTTAGAAATAACCATGCTTCTAGATGTGAACCATCTTATGGCGAAGCTCAATCCGTGTGTGTAGCCACTCTACTACGCATGTGCAACAGCTGACCCAAGCACTGCCAGAACGCACTCACGCAATGGCACCTTCCGACCTGTGTAAGGGGCTGTGTAAGAGGCTGTGGCCTCTTCTCCTTGCACCCTGTCTGCAATCACGTGATGACGTTGGAGGCCCCGCCGAGGTGGTCTAGTGGCTAAGGTTCCCGACTGCTGACCCACAGGTCGCGGGATCAAATCCCGGCTGCGGCAGCTGCATTTCCGATGGTGGCGGAAATGCTGTAGCCCCGTGTGCTCAGATTTGGGTGCACGGTAAACAACCCCAGGTGGTGGAAATTTCTGGAGCTCTCTACTACGGCATCTCTCATAATCATATCGTGGTTCTAGGACGGTAAAACCCACAAATCAATCAATCAATAGTGATGACCTCGGAGAAGGAGATTTTGCAGACACTGGATGACAGTTAGGGATGAGTAACAGCAATGAAAACCACAGTGAATTCATTATGTGCTCCACTTGCAAGGACGCATTAACGTCGGGGAAGCTACCCATGTACTGCTTCGCATGCTGCTTATGGTCCGCTTTAGAGGGTGATTGTTCAATTTTTTCTAGGGGCCAAGTTCTTTAGGGTGTAGGTCAAAACTTCGTAGTATAATGTATTGTAGTAGTAGCCTAGTTAGTTTCAAAATCACTCACTAGATGGCGCTGTGCGTATGTGTCCTTGGAGATAATATCACAAGATAATATCACGCACTTGAAATCTCTTCAACCTGGATCCACAGTAAGGAGCACACAAACTTACGCAGCGTTTCATCGGCGGGTGTCACGACGTTCTGGGCGTAGGCGCCCAGCGTGACTGCCAGAAGACCGAAGAAGGTCCTCTTCATAGCCGGATGTGTCATGCCCGAGGGCCAGTCCTGTAGCGCATTGAGTAAGTGTTCCAAATGACTGAATTGCGTAAGTCAAGTGTATAACATAGAGTTCAATAGACGTGGCACGCAAACATGGGCGCAAGAGAGAAGTGGGGGCACCAGAAGCACCGACTAGCGACTGCAAAGCCTCACAAAAGAAAAAAAAAGCAAGGAAGGCGCGAAAAATTATCTGCGCATGTCCATTCTATACGCACCGTGCAGTGTTGTTTAGCATTGTGACTGCAGCGGCAGAACGTACAGCCTATCGGATAAAAAAAAAAACAATATTCAGAAGGCGCTGGACAATATGACGCGATGTGCACGCAAACTTTACGTGGGCGTGCTGCGCACGCGTGGCTAAGGACAGTCATGTCTTTCATAGTTTGTGTATTGTTAACAAAAAAAAGAATAGCTTTGAGAGCAGCCCCGCTACGGTGTTCTAGTGGCTAAGGTTCCCGGCTGCTGACCCGCAGGTCGTGGGATCAAATCCCGGCTGCGGTGGTTGCATTTCAGATGGAGGCGCACATGTTGTATACCCGTGTGCTCAGATTTGGGTTCACGTTAAAAACCCCCAGGTGGTTGAAATTTCCGGATCCCTCCACTACGGCGTCTCTCATAATCATATGGTGGTTTTGGGACGTTAAACCCCACAAATAAATCAATCAATTAAGCTTTGCGAGCACAGTTCCTAGCGCCCTTTTCTGGGTTGGGCGGCATTGCCGACATCGTAACTGGCAGAGTGGGCGAATACGAAAATAGGCCAAAGTTGATATACGAAAAAAGCATATGTGAAGTTTAACGTCCCAAAACCCCCATATGATTATGAGAGACGCCTTAGTACAGGGCTTCGGAAATTTCGATTACCAGGGGTCCATTAACGTGCACCGAAATCTAAGCACACGGACTATAGAGCAATTTCACCTTTATCGAAAAGGCAGCAGCCGCAGCCGTGATTCGATTCCTTTACCTGTACCTTAGCCACTAGACCACCACGGCGGGTGAAAATGGGCGAATGCGGAGCGCACCGGGGAATGAAAGACTATGATGGCGATGGCAGCTCGAGGAGGAAGGATTGACAGAGGCAAGACGACAGGCTCAGCGGTCGCTAATTGCAGCGCCAAAGTAGCGCATGCTGTCTTGCGTCAGCTGTGGTGGAACGCAGCTTCGCGCTGCATTACGCGGTCTCCAGATTAGCGAGGCAGTCGCAGTGCGTTCTGTCCATGGAAGATCATGTGAAATGGGAAACTGCGCGAAGTCGTCCACACCAGTCACACTACTCTTCCTAATGCAAAACGTGTACCTATATACAAAATAGTCGCAGCTAGTTCTTTCTGAAAAATGAGCGAAGTAAATGGTGGAAGAGCATCGTCTCTCGCTACTGCCAAACGAGCTACACGAGCCGTGACTGAAGGCCATTCACAAATTGCGCTCATTATTCACACTATACGCCGTATCATAATCGTCGCCATTTTTTTCTGCAGAAAAAATGAGAGCTGGGCTAGCTGGCTAGAGCTCATATTAGAACAGCTCCGAGGCGACTCACAAAGGAAGACTAAACAGCACGAGCGCACTTCCTGACAACTGATTGCTTTCATGAAGCGAAACGAAAGAGCTAACAAAAAAAAAGAAGTGCGCACAGCCTATGCACGTGACAAAAAAGCTGCATATGTACCATCATTAGGTATTTTCAGAATACGTCAGATTGCAATCGTAAAGCAATCGACGGTGCACTAACACCTGCGTTCCCACTTGTGCAAATAGCAAAGGCGGCTGTAGCTATATGTCTCTTATGCGAGATTCAGTGTGCGTGGTGGCATTCCAGAATTTCGCCGCCTGACCACCGTTTACAGGCACACTCAACCTCGCATAAGAAAGATAGCTGAAGCATTTACTATCTGCAAATAGGGTGATGCGTGTGTTATAGCACCATTTATTGCATTATTTGATTGCGAGCTGACATACTTGGAGAAAACTTAAAGATGGTACATATGTAGTTGTTTGTCACGTGCATAGGTGAGGCATGCATGCTTTGTTCTTCCTTTTTCCTTTTGCTTTACGATTTCGCTTGAACAAAGCAACCAGTTGTCAACCAGCGCTCGTGTTGTTCAGTACTCTTTCGTGATTCGTCTCTGTGCTGTTTCTATACGAAGTTTTTCTCCCTGATAGTACAATTCCCACGTACATGACACGAATGTTTTAAGCGTGCGATTTTGCCTTTTTTTGAGTAGAAAATTGGTTAATAAGCTATGATAGAAAACTTGCAGCTATACGAGGGCTTCTCCAAATACAAGAATAATTATTCCATGATAATGATTTTGAGCTGACTGAACGTATAATCAAGTTGCAAATTTCTGACAAACTTATTGACATTTGATCGTGGGCTAGTTAGAGCCCATAATTAAGCGAAGTTTTATATAGGAAAACATTATTACCGCACTTGGAAATGTAGCGCAACAACATGCGTGGATTTCTTTGTGAACATGCTGGCTGGGTGGATATTACCCGACGCGGTGGATGCAGTGAATACAAGGCTCGGCTGCTTACCTACAGGTCACGGGAGCTAATCCCAGCCACGGTGGTAGCATTTCCGATGGAGGCAATAATACTTGAGACCAGTGTACTTATATTTAGGTGCGCTCTAATGACCTCCAAGTAATATAAAATTTGGCAACCCTCTACTACAGCACGCTTCATAATCATATCGGGGTTTCGCTACCTCAAAACCCGGTAGTTATTATGAATGGATAGAGAGCCTGCACCCAATATTGATGCAAAGCAACTAGTAAATTGCGTAATAGTATTGGAGGGAAACAGTGCGAAAGAAAGGAGACCAAGCAAAGAAGGATACATACAAGAGCGCTGACTTAAAACAAAAGTTTATTCCTCAAACCACGCATTACATACCTGCTCAGTTCAAACGAACAGAAGAAAAAGTAGTGACAGTGGGAGAAAAATGAAAGAGCAATATCATCATTAAAAAATGCTGATTACACGTGCATTCAACCGGGTAAAACCACAACCTCCTTTTCAAAAATGGCAGCTCAAGGCGTCTGTCGTTTTTATGATAATGTTGATGTTTCATTTATTTCAGACTGTCATTTTTGTTTGTTCTTTTCGTGTCAACTGCGCAAGTATATAATGCGTGCTCATATAATGCGTAGGTAATGCAATCAGAGCCACTGTTTCGTGCGGTGACACCTAGCCGCCATAGCAGCGGGTCGGGGTGGACAGCTTTCATCACGACGGAGCAGAATACTTTCTTCTCATGGACTAGAGGTTCCCCGAAGTGCTGTGCTGGACGGCGTCTGCGGCGGTAATATCTATCATCAAAAGTGTCTTTGCAAGCCATGTGATCCCTGATACACTCGTCAGCGACAACAGACTGCAATTTTAGTCGGCAGGGTTCCGCGCCTTCTCCCAAAGTTACGCCTTCTCTCGCGTTAGCAGTATTCCCAGTTACCCTCAGTCCAACGGTGAAGAAGAGCGCATGATGAGGACAGTCAAGGAACTTTGAAAGAAGTCGCCAGACTGGCCCTGGGCCTTCATGTCGTACCGCAATACAAATGACATGACTGGCTACAGATTTGCTCAGCTCCTGATGGAACGCAGCCTCCCCATCAGCGACACTGCTTCACAGCTACACTGCTTCCCAAGTCTCCTTCCGCTGCCGACTTCAACAGGTGCGACATGGCCCGACGTCACCGCGAGTGTAAATATTTCGACCGTCGGCACGATATAAAGGATTACGACCCCTGCAGAAGGGATATAGAGTGTAGATTCATGAGGCAGTGTGTGCGGGCACAGTGCTTATCCCAGCGCATGGTCAAAGCTGCTGTGGTACAGACGAACGCTGGGGCTCTCATTCGCAACCGGAGACATCTAGTTCCTCAGCAGTCTCAGGGGTGATGGTGGACATTCGGTTCCACAGAAGAACGCCTATCCTTGAGTGTCTGTTCTTGGCCTGTCCTTGCTTTTTTCCGACCATGTTTTCTAACGCGCAGTATACATCGATCCTTTATCGCCAACTGTCCCTATCGTCCACTCCACAGCAGAGTCAGCCGTCAGTTGATGGTGACTCCAGAAGCCCCAATCCACTGCTTGGAGGACACCCACAATCCCAGCAGACTCCCACTCAAGGAATGCCTGGGTGCAGCAGTCCTCCGCCACCAGCTGACGTCATTACTTCACCACCAGTGGCGTCTCCAGAGGTTGCCCCAGCTACTCCTTCGGGACCGCCAGCGTAGGGTGTGCGCACAAGGTCGGGGCGTTGCGTTAGGCCAACTTATGCGGCTGATCTTGCGGTGCGTCGTACAGACATTACTGTTAAGTTTAATACCTGGTGGTGAGGTATTGTTTTTTAGTGTTTTTGTTTATTCTAAAAGGGGGGATGTAGAGGGCACGTGAAATATATCACTTCAGCTGGATGGATGAATGGATTGATGGGGCTGTACTCTTTAGATAGGGCGGTGGCTAACGCAACCTAGCCGTAATACTTAGTGAACCAACAATTAGATTTATCTTTTTTTCAGCTGTGTTGGTTGTAGGGTGCCCTCTGACGGAATGTGTAGAAAAAGAATATTCTGCTAATGAACGGGGTTACTTGTGTTGGAAACGTGGAGCATGCGTCTCGTCACTGTGGCCCTTGGACTTCAGCTTGCGTGCCTGGCCACCTCGGCTCAAACTCGCCCACTACAACAACCGCTCCAGCTGTAATCTTTGTTTCTCATTGGAGTGCGTGCGCTCTATCACTCCCGTTCAACAGCCGCGAGGCCAGGAGACCTTACTTAATACAGCTTGGCGAAATAGCGCCAGCAAAAGCGTTGGTCTGGCTCTCAGCCTAAGCTACTCACTCAGTTCGTGGCTCGGCGCGGCCCAATTTCAGATGAACCATGAGATGAGCCCGTCAGGTTCAGTCATTTCCTTAAGTCAGCAAGATGCCACCCGTCGTCCTAGGCGCCAGACTCAGAGTGCCGCCTACACGACCACAGCGTTTTTTTCGCTCTGAACGTCAATGGTTTATCTGCTTGCTCCACACTACATGGCGCTTACCCACTACAGGGGAGTTATGGGCAGTTCAAAACACCTCAAGTATTCATCGGTTCAAAAAGAGGTTGAAGATCGGGGCCTGTGGCATAGAGTTTCTCACAAATTTACTGAGAAGCTCCATGGCTTATGGACAGAGCTACAGCCTGGCAGGACGGCCTCGTGTTGCTGTCGTGTTCCTCGACCACTGTGCTGTTGTTGGCTAAGTATTGAGTGGTCTTAACTTTGAATGTTTACTTTATAGCCTCTAGTTGATTATTTGCTTTTGAATTTATCCAATATATTGTGATTAGAGGTGCGAAATTTCCGAGAGTTGTGAGGGGTTAAAAAACTATGCATTTTACGTTTTTTTGGCATTTCAGAAAAATGAAAAATAGCAATGTTCTTCGGCATATGGCAATAGTTTATTGCCATATGGTATTAGTTGAGTGCCAAGTGTCAAAAGCAATAACTTTCATTACGTAAATAACAGAAATTAAATGCTTCTTTACCTTTCAAAAACGAATACAGCATTCAACAGATCATTACCAGGACAAAAGCATCACCTCAAACTCATTTAGCGCCGATAGTTATAACGCGAGATGAACGACGACAAAAAGACAAGAAGGACACGAAGGACACTTGTCTCTTTGTCATCATTCTGTTATCGCGCTATATCTATCGTCATGTCATACCAACTAGCCCAAGCTGCCACACTCATTTAGCACCCTGTGGATGAGTGCGGCTTTCCAGAATTGTCATGGCAGATAAAACAGATAAAACGGAGAACCTAGAAATGTCTATTTCCTCGTGACTTCAACTATGGAAACATTGATTTGGATGGTAAAAAATGACGTCAAAGCTCTCGGAGTCAGTATCACTCGCTTTATCTGTAGCTTTTCTTCATCGTGTTAAGATGTCGCATTAGGAAAAACCCTGCTGCTGGTGCACTGCTTACAGACAGTGAGTCCCCGTCTCTCGCCACTGGTGTCTTTGATCGTGAAGCACATTCATACCAGACACTAGCCCGACCATTGTAGAATCTGCTTGCACATGGCTTCGTAAGGAAATTTCCGCCGCAGGTCACGGAAGCGCATAAAGAAAATCTAAAAGTGTACAATAACGGGCACCAAAACATCATAAACTGTCCTCAACATGACCACACCCGAACGACGAAGCTTAGTTAAGACAAGTTAAGCTGACCCTGAAGCTGACTTTAGGTGATGTCTATAGTGAGTAATCAACCGTCGTTGCTGGTTTGGTATTATCTGCAATGTTTGGTTTCACGTTTTACTCTGGGTGTTGCCTAAGCTTTACTTTTTTACCCTTTACTCCACGAAAATTTAAACCAATTTTTGCAACTTGACGAAAAAAAAACAAAAATTCAGCATATTCACGGAGTGAATGACGATGAGTGGGGCAAAGCGTCCGTCAGCGCATCCATGCTTCCGTCCATCCGTTCGTTCTTGCTTCCATCCATGAGTCCGTCCATCCGTCTGTCCGTCTGGTCGTGCACCCATCCATCCGTACGTCCACGCGTCCGTCCCTCTGTCTGCCTGTCTTCCAGTCTGTCTGTCCGTCCATCCATGCGTCCTTCTAGTGAACACTACCCGTACCGATATCTCGCATCCCTTGCCGCACATACCCGCTCCGCGCGTCCATCTATCCGTCCGTTCGTCTGCTAGTCTGTCTGTCCGTCCATCTATGCATCCGTCCGTGCGTCCATCTAGCGAACACTCCAAGTACTGCCATCTCCCATCTCGCATACCTTGCGGCACATACCCGCTCTAGAGCGGGTATGTGCCACCGGTGGCTACGCATGACAACAACGGAGGGAGGACCGACCCACACTCTCAGAAGCTTCGCTCCTAAAAAACTGTTACTTTCCGAATCGTCCCGTTTTTTCACACTTTGCATCTCTAGTTGTGATGATGACCATTTTTACTGGCCAGGCACGAACTGCCTGGTTATCGTCATGGTCACCAAATGAATTGCCGTTAGAATCATTCTTGTAAATGTATGCTTAGGGCGAAGCTCCTAAAAGCGTGACTCTGTACATTCCTTGTATGTACGTGACCACCTGTAGATCTACCTTTGCGAACTGCCCACTCCTTTGTCCTTGCAAACATCCTACTACACCCCATCACCGATCAACCACTTCACCGACTATTAAGCAAATACTGCTGAGAAGTAGCCAATATAAAATGCAAGATGGTCGTGTACTCATATACATTTGCACGTCAAAGAACCATTGATTGTCCCATTGTGTCCATCCCTTGTTTGTACGTCACCACCTATAGTTACACCTTTGCAAACTGCCCACTACTTCGTCCTTGCAAATATCCCACTACGCCCTATCACCGATTCACCACTTCCCTGATCATAAAGCCGTTGTAATGAAGGGGAAACGGAAGTGACGTATAGCTACAGCTGATGCTGATGCTGATGACTTCAGATGGGTAGCGCTCACCCACAGAGGAGGATAAACCAAGAACCGGGCGGCAGGGACTTAAATGAAACTAAAATGAAGTAAACCCAATCTGAAAAAATAGTTTACAGATAAAACTACCAAGAAACAAAAATGGTTGCTGAGCAAGCGGTCAAACCATCTCTTGTTTTTGACAGACATAACTACGAATTATAAACTAAAGATCTGAAAAGGTTAGGGTTCACTAGCACGGTAATTTTTTAGTTGCGTTGATGTAATCAAACACAGTGGAGCATATATCCCTGTGGCAGTAACCAAATGAAGTGCCGCCAAGTGATAAAAGTACTGGTACATTTACTTGTATTCCTAACTTCTGTAATGGGGCTTCTAAAAATCTTTTTTCTTCTGATAAGAGTAACGACTACAGAATAAAAATAAATGGCCACCGATGGTTCATGGCTTAGCGATGAAGCCCTCTAGCGCTTCGCCCAACTCATCATGCACTCCGTGTATATGCTGCTATAATTTTATGTGTATATCAAGCTCAAACGCTCTAAATCATATTGCATACCATAGTGTAACTCATAATAATTTCTACGCATATTCACGCTTATTTTGCGCAATTCTGCTTTTCTTTTCTTATTTTCTTTGTGTATTTCATCACAAGACGTCACTCCACCTTCCACCCAGATACGTTCTTCCGCAGTGGGTTCAGCAACATTCCTGTCATACTGGTGCCCACAAACGGAAGTTTAATCAGGCTCACGAACCCCCGGGCTGTCCGAAAATAACTGAAAGCCACATCTAACCACTTTTAGACCATCATTGATTGATTTGTGGGGTTTAACGTCCTAAAACCACCATATGATTATGAGAGACGCCGTAGTGGAGGGCTCCGGAACTTCTTTTAGACCATCACTGACGTGCACTGATTCGGACGAGGTGGCATAGTACCTAACCAGACCTGTGTGCGGGATCCACTTAAGTGTACTTTGTTCGCGTCAACCCCGGTTAGTGCTTTCATTCGGCCTCACATTGCATGCACTAAAAGCATCGTAAGAGGTAGCGATTCCGAATTAAGTCCAGAAGAGGCCCAAGACAGGCTTTCCGGAGCAGGCGCAATTTCCGTTTACCGTTGCAGTCGTCTGATCAGTAAACAGACGATACCAACAGAATCTGTCATCGCTACAGTGGTGGGCACAGCTTGTCCCGTCAGAAATAAGGCTATGGCCTCTGGTCTTTCCCGTCGAGCCCTCGCTTCCCGTCCAGGCTAATGTAAAAACTGCTGGAGATTCCGCCGCAGTGTGGGAAGATGCAAGTCAAGGCTTTGTTGCCACGCCTGCGGCGAAAGCCACTCCTTAAATAAGCGAATGCGCTGCAACGTCAGAAGAGCGCTGCATTTATTGAGGAAATCACTCCGCCAACAATTCGGAATGCTCTGCTCACTCCCAGGAAATGCATACCCTAGGTATTATAGACCACCGCAGCTGTTTCCCTATGGAAGCTCTTGAGATGGTTAAAGACCGGGGCTTGGGGTATTTCGGTGCAGCAGCACAACGCAATTCCAATATAGACTCCAACAAATAACAGGTCATTGAATCTGCTGCTGAAAAGGCAATAGCTTCGGCAATGAATCAATTAGTGTCTAACCTATCTAACGAAAATTATTCAAACTCAGATGACGGAAGGAGTGCAAGCTCAGGCTCCAACAGTTCCCCAGCAATCACATATCATTATTGACGCGACTTGACTGCATAGCGTAGTGCTGTAAAAACTATGTCAATGTGTAAATAAGGCTAAGCAGGATGTTTCACAGGTGTTGTCAAGACCATAATATGCATCACCCAAGCACAAGGGATGCTACAGATATGTAAATTGAGATCTGAGCTCATAAACGTATGAGATCGCCTATCTTTGCGGGCCTAAAGTAAAAAAAAAACTAAAAAGGAACGATTCATTGCTTGCAAGAAAAGATACCAAGAAGGATGAGGGATGTACTTCTGCGGTGCACTCAGCTCCGTTGTAGAATTAAAAGTATAGTTCAGTGGAACTGCCGTGCTATATTCTACGCCTCAGCCGATTTAACTTACCTTTATAACCAACTAAACCGCGATAATATTGATCTCGAAGAAGCTTGGCTCTCACCTGATAAAAACGTTCATTTTACCGTGAGGATTTCATTGTTTTCAATTAGATCGCGAAACACGTGGTGATGGTTTATTGATACTCGTATCAAGTGAATGATGTCATAAGGCTAAAATTGCTTTCAGGACGTCAGACCCTCATTGCGAAATTATAGCATTAGATTTGTAACTTCCAGAGTACTACCCTTTTCAATCATAAATTATTATTTCCGCACTGATGTACAAAATACAAAGCACCTTAACAGCACTTTGGCAGCCTCTATAGAAGTAATCATGATCACAAGTGACTTTAATTCTAATCATTTGTCTTATGGAAGAAAGACAGACCTGTGTGGTAGACTGCTGTGAGAGTTGCGCACTGACGAAAATTTCACGTGTACGAATAAAGGGCACGAAACATTTGTTCGATGTCACACTCGCTGGGTGTTATATTTGACGTCTTGTAACAATGCGACAAATGTTTCGTCTTTGTCCGTGGCTGAGAGCAACTTACAGTGACCACCTTCCAGTAGTTTTTCCCACTGAATGTATAATGGCAACATTAGAGCAGCAACCACGTGTATATGTCAACCATAATATTATTATATTTCAAAATTGTCTGCGTTCTAGCGTTGCGAAACTTTAGAATGACGCTGGTCGGAATAGATATATAGATCAAAGTGAATATAAGTTACATACTAGAGAGATGTCGAAAAAATTCCCGATTTTGCTATCCCACCGAGTAAACGGCCCTCCTCTCGTTGGTGGTATGCTGAATGCACACGCGATCGCAGAATATGGGGTGGGGGAGTGATTTTAAATAAAAAGAAGAGAAAAGTGAGCCCCGTAACTGTCTCTCAGGGGAAGGACACCTCAACAGTAGCTCAGGAGGGATGGGGTTACAAAAGGTATTAATAGGATAGGAATAAAAGGTAAATAGATAGAGCGAGAGAGGAAGGAGAGAGCAAGGCGCAGTGACAGCGAAGGACGGAAGTGAGGAGAAGACAGGAAAAATTGACATGGTTGGAGGAGTCCGAGGACGGGGCACCACTGGCGAGAGCTTTTCTCGGCGTCAGGAGATGGCGTAGGGCCAGCCCAGTCGACCAGAGCTACGTTGACGTCGGAGATCGCGAGGGCACAACCAGTCGGCACGAAATCCACTGAGCGAGTTCATTGCAGAAGATGGAAAGCCGCTTCAAAGAAGCATCTCTATAATCCAGGCTCAACAAATTGTAAAGACTACCGATATTTTGCCGGCATATTTAGGCACAATGCGAACCGCATGAAAGAAGATTATGACAGTGGACATTCCGATTATCTTTCCAATTCAAACAATAAGCGTGTTTTCTTTGTATATCTACGGTCAAAAAAAGTACTGCAAACACTTTGAACATTCGGATAACGTTTGCTAACACCACAAGAAATGAACGCCTTGGTAAAAGAGACAGCCAAAGGCTTACAACGTTGCTTTAGTAAAACTATTTCGGCTATTGTCAACATGCAGGTATCTTCACAGGAATTTACAGAAGTTTCCTTGTCTGAATCAACTCAAACTTTACTATGTTTACCTACGAGAGCCGCTCGGCCAGATACAATTACGAATTCCATGGTAAAAGCCTTGCATCAAGAATCTCCAAACGTTCTTTCCGATATTGTAAAATATTCGTTAAAGAACGTTGCAGAACTTAGACCACTGGAATGTAAACTTGGCAAATTTATATTGTTCCTGAAGAAACAAGATGCAGGGTACATAATAGCTAACATAGGCAAATTGCCTTGACCTCAGATCTCGTGAAATTGTTTAGTTATCAATGCTCGAGCAAATGAATTTATTGAGAGGCCGATTCTCAGCCCCTGAAAAATCAGGTTCAGGTCAAGGTGAATATGGAATGCTCATGTTGATTCAGAAAGCCGTATACACTTAGAACGACCGCACAACAAATATGCGGCTGTATAGTTACTTTGAATATCGGTAATCCATACGACACTTTACGGCAAGGTATTCTTATCGATTGAACTCCCTCAATTTTCCCGCGTTCATCGTAACGTGGCTTCACAAATTCCTTATGGACCGGAAGTTTCGCTGTTTTAAAAGCGGCTTTTCATCGATTATTCAAACACAAACGAAAGGAGAACCGCAAGACTGAGTGCTGTCCCCGGTGATATTTAACGTGCTGAGCATGATTGCACGTAACCACGACATAACTTAATTTAATGCAGACGATATCACCTTTCTTGCAACGGCAGACGCCATTCAGACCTTATATAATGACGTCAGCAATGTTTGCACAGCAGTCAGATAACGTGCCAAAAACGGCCGGTTGTTGAAGAATGCATGCTCCATTAGGCAGAAAAATATGTTTGTACAACGTGCCAATGGAGTTGTACACAGCATACCCTTCCCGTGTGCATGCATTTATACAGGTTAGACGGGTCGGTGTGTGAACTCGAAACTGAGGAACCTCCGAAATTCCCTCTGGTGTATTGTATCCTTGGCCATGCACAGCGGCACTGCGGGTGGGATGCAGATTTTTCGAGAACGGTGGTTCTTTTTTGCCACCGTGACCAGCTGAGGAGACAAATATTCGAAGTCCACAGAATTAAAAAGGCAGGGCGAAACTGCGTCAGTGAACTGTCTCTGGCTCTCCATGATAACGATCTGCGCCCGCCTATGCTAACGATAACAAACAGTAGCAGAATGTATGTGCGACATTTTCACTCGAGCATTCGTCGACATTGGCATGCTAGTTTCATGTAGTGACTGCATTCGCTGTATAAGTGCCCCACAAATACACCACTGTGAACCAGTTCACGGTAGTGAAATGTAAATTGAATGGACCTTTAAGCACATTCAAGAAAAAAAGAGAGTAAGTTGACTTTTTTTTCTGGGTTTTCTCGCTTGCCACGTGTATCACTGTTGAAAGAGGGGAAAAAGTGTAAACATAACGGCTCGTTTTTCTTGTTCGAGCTAATATTAGTAAGAACTAACAGACAAAGATGCCGAGTGAAGATGCGAAGGCAAGATGCAGAAACTTTTAGACGAGGCTCATCGACTGTCTTTACAGTTGTGTGATCTACGAAAGAGATAATATGCCCCTTCAGAGTCATATAAGTCGCAAGTCGGGACTATACGAAAAGAGTCACATATACTCTTTTTTTTCTTCTTAGAGCGCTGTATATCTGATGTTGACACGATAAGAGAGAAACTGGTTGCGTCATTGGAATATTCATTGAGCTGTACCAGCTTTTCGGACTTTGGCACTGGCCATTTCAGCTATACAGGGAGAGCTTGAGAGTGGTTGTTTGTGTTTCCCCACCTGCTCGGTGGTTCGGTGGAGGAAGGCGGTGACGCAAGCTGCGACGTCGCGAACACAAACTGGTTCGCATTGAAGCGCGTGGTTCAGGATCTCGCTACATATCTATATTGAAACAACGTCGATTGAAAATTATATTGAGATCGGGGACCGTCGTAGCACCATGACTCGCGCGTCGTATTCAGAACGCGTTTTAGCCATGAATCTAGCAATGTAAATCACACGGATTACCTATGCGGTCACAAACAGCAGACCAAAAGACGAAATTCACAAACTCTAACTACACTCTACTGAAACTTGGAAATAAAGGGTAAATATAGCAATTGATAAAGTGTACTCTGTTGAAACTTGGAAATCAACGGGTAATTATAGCAATACAGCGAAAGCTGCTCAGAAAGCAACAATCGGTGTTTTTCGTGGATGCTGGAGGTCATCTGAAAAACATTGGGTCAAGTTGTTACTAAGCATCTAACTAAGCCAACAATTTTATAACGGGTCCGTCAGTTTTCCTCGATGTCACGTATCGTAGGTACCGCGCATTTTTATTTGTAACAGCCAGTCTGTCTACCCTACCGCCAGGGTGCGGGATGGAGGGCTACGGCACGTGCTACACCAGCGACCGCCAACAGAGTCCAGCTGCTTCCGTACAGTGGTGAGCAGGAACATGTCAAGAACCCGAGCCGCCGGAACCATTCTTCGTTGCCGGTGTTCGGGTGGCCCGGAGCGAGAGCCGGACAGTGGTGCCTGCCGGCCGAATCGCGCAGGCACTGCAGGTAGCCGGAGATGTCGCTGAAAAATAGGGCCATTAAACTTTAAAATGGCTCCCACGTGGGAGTGGCTTGTAGGGTTCGCATTAGGACTACTTGTCATTCGCATAATACGTGAAACAGGAAAGGACACAGTGATGATGATGATGACTGATGACGATTGTTATTGCCCCACTGTTTGCAACGGGCAATCTAACGGGAAATCTGGATCTGCCACAGACGATGGTAGACAGACAGAGTTGCCTGTCGTTTTTATGAAAAGGGGATTTGGGCTTCATTTTTTGCCGAGTCGCTTGTAGAATTTTTTATAAGATTTCTTAATTTGTATGCTTGCTTTCTTTTTCTTGGCATATATTGTTTAGGTTAAGTTAGGTTAGGTCAGTCAGTCAGTCTCTCAGCCTTGAAGGCAAATAATTGTGGGGGAATCGACTAGTAACGTTCATAACTCACTGGCAAACGTACGTTCTACCAAAATAGAGATTATGCGGCAGAGACTGTTACAAAAAATTTATGGCATCTTCATGTCAGAAAGGTCAAGCTTTATGAAATCAAGAGCAGAGTTGGGTAGCCTTCTACGTTTCCTTTTAGTTATTTGACACTTTCCTCATCTGTTTCTTTTTGTATTTTTACGTCTGTTTTCCTGTCTGTCTTCTTTCTCTTCTTACTGCTATTCCTTTCTTCAACCCATATTGCATACTCGTTTCTCTCTTTTTTTGCGCTTTCTATTTTTCTACCTATTTTTCGCTTTCTATACAACAACTTAAGGCTGTCAAGAAGGCGCACAATGTCGTGGTGAGGCTAGGCCTCTCCGTTCTTACGTGGCGGTGGCCCGCAATCCTACCCCTATGAAACGAGGATCGAATCCTTCACGACCCCAATTAAGTTCTCATCATTCTAGTTTTCACGCTCGGTTCCTCTTTCCTTTGTAGTTTTCACATCGTTATGCATTCTTTATTCCAGGCGACGACAGCATAAGATCGTAGCAGACGGTAGTGCTCCGCACGTGATCCACTTGAGGTATGCATTCATTCATAGTCGCTCATATTTTCTTTGTACAAAATATTTTAGATGGTTTTTGAACCTCATTTCATAATTGGCCGCCACTTTTTTTACTATACGCAAAATAAATATTTTCTAGAACGAAATCATATACTAAGAATGAAATCATATACTAGAATGAAATGCTGTACTAAATCATATACTAAAAGAGCAGCGGGCTTTGCAAAAGCGCGCAGCTCTTTTGGGGACCTCTTTTGTGATGGTTATTTGCTTGTCGGTCCAGTAAGATCTAAGCACTCTTTACATAACACGTATTAAACTATTACTGCGAATACCATTAGTCGCCTCTGCGATAGTCTATATTTTCTATTATTTTGTAATCTTTACCCTACCAGAACAGCTGGGCGCCATCTGATTAAAGCGGACAAAAAGTAAAATGTGCAGTCATATAGCCGCAATAGTACGGGTGCAATCCCTCCTTCGAGACCTTCCTGTCTTTTTCAGTTAAATAAAATGGTGGCACCGATCTGCGTGACTCTTAAAGTTTTGATCTTTGGGCATTCATCAGCTAGCCAGTTGTAAAGGGCGGGGTGGTGTAGCGATCTCTCCTTTCTTTTCATGACTGCTCACACTGCCCCGAGAAGTGTAGAAAGGACGAGTTGAAAAAGAAGACACACACAGGGTCCTTTCGTCCCATACTTGTCACTTCGTTAGTTTTCGGCAGCGCGAACAGTTATGAAGTCTCGCCAATTACAGGCCCTCCTAGCAACTTTACTCCGCCCCCCCTCCCCTCCCCGTAAAAGACTAATTCGGGCCCGTCGCTGCATGTATATAAGTAACGAAGATACAACACGAAAGTACAGCACGAAGCGAAAGCTCTCAGTCCATCTGTGACCTTTTGTCCTGCGCTTCGCACTGTTTTTTTTAACCTTCTAATTATATCTAACTTGTACCTCAATCGGACATTGTTGAAATTATTTGAAAGAGCAGCGTTTGATTATTCATGTTTTTCACGAAAATGATCAGTGATGTTACATACGAATAACTATATTTACTTGCCGCATTTGCCCGCTGAAAGCTGGGGTCGATATCAGGTCATTGTGGGAAGCGCGTCAACGCTTCATCGTCAGCTCTACATCCATCGCGAAGGTTCGTCTTTTCTCTGACATAACCAATAAGGTCAGAGAGAGCTTCGGCGACACTTCGCTCCCCCTAATGAAGAACTCATTGCACGTCTAAGGCCATACGAACGAACAGGCACTCGGCACTATGAACCTTTTTTCTAAAGGCTCCGTGGACGCCGCCATAGTCCTCCGTGGGCTGTTCTTAATATGCGTAGTCCTGGAATAATGCACTGCATGGCGTCGGCTTTTGTGCTTCCGTGCAATAGCCCAGAAAGTAGGGGATCCTTCTCCCCGTTAAAAAAATATATATATATACGCGTGCAAACGGAAAAGAGGTAGTGGGCAGTGGTGACGGCCGCTCTTTCTAGTCACCTCAGATGTGGGGGGGGGGGGATGATGTAAAGTCTGACACATACATGGAATTAATAAAGAGTGGGGTGCTGCAACGAACCTTCGCATGCATCCCCCCCCCCCTTGAAGAAGGAGTATGGACATGCTCGGCATCGATACATCTCTTTCACGAGCAACGTTTTGTGATAAAGTGACGCTTTGGTAACCGCAATACAGGAGAAGTTCTTCTCAACAATATTTTAAGGGTACCAGATAAAGTGATGACCTAAAACGTCAAGCATAGTCACAAATAAAACTGCTGGCACCGCATGCTGCGATTGAAGAAGGGCTTCCTAAAGAAGGGCTCGGGAAACGGCTTCGGCACTATTGAAAAGTAGATCAAATTCGCCCGCATGTCGTCGGGTGAGAAATACAGCGTTGATAAATCCTCAAATAACCCACTCTGTCTATGCGTAAAACTTCTAGTAGGTCACCTGCAAAACCTTTCTCGCTGACGGTCGGGAGCGGTAGCCTCGTTCTGTAGACCTGTACCATTTCGATACTTGTGGTTCACTTCGTGAGCTCTGTCTGCATCACACGTCTCCCATTCCTGCGTGAACTCCTTGAGCTCGCAGCCTGCGGGTTTGTATACAATAACAACACTTGGCTTTCTCTTAAGAAATTTCTGAGTGACGAATGGGGATTAACATTGCAACTTCAAGGAATGCAGCCTTCGGTTAAATTTCTTAACCACATACGTTTAAAAGACATCAGTTTAAGAGATACATACACAACGCCTCCCCTTCATATAACTTATTGTTAACTAAAGTAGAGGCGTCGTCAATGCACTTTAATAACCTAGCTTAAGGATCACTGGATTGACAAATAACTTGTCATTACTTCCACGGCAGCCACTAAGGAAAACGTTGCTGTTCACTCTGTTTCACACTTAGGGGAAATCTCATTGCGCCTGGCCTCGCGATGCGGCCATGCTGCCGCCAGCGCACACCAGCAGCAGCTTGCGCATTTGCTTGAGGGGGGCATTGTGCTAAACGGTTGAACGACGTCGTCGGCTACGGCGGAGCACGCTGAGCGCATTGTCAAGGAGCCGACGAATTTCATCGTTGCTGCGGGTGCTGGGCCGATATTGCTTATCGCGTCGCAGTGCGCCTTACTGCCGTTCAAAATGAACGTCGTCATCGCTGCCCCTGGGGACATGATGGTGTATTAAATGAAATTAGAAGCTTCACGCAAGGGGGCATTTCGGTGCCGGCTAGTGAGTGCAGTCTCAAGTAATGAAATGCAATCGAGAAGAGCAAGACGTTCAGGCCGGTATCTTAAACTGCTACATACTCATTAACTCGTTTTTGTTTGTTTTGTTGTGTCGAACCCTCATAGCTGCACGGTAGTCGCTGTGAAGCTCTTCGTGTTTTTTTCTTTAGCGTGAAATGAATAGCCCGCAGAGTAAGCGCTGATTACGGCATTCCTCGTCGCAGCGCACTGTGGTTCACACATAAAGAAAAGAAATGTACGTGAACACACTCGTTACCATGGCGTTACGAAAGAGCAACCAACCTGTGCTCTCAAATGCTGCTTCCAGAACCTCATTATCGCCAATGAAGGCTCAGAGGTTGGCATTGCACAACCTTTGGTACAGAATATAATTCTCGCAGCAACGATAAAATCAGCAGGCTGCCCGACAATGTGGCTAGCGCGCACAGCCGTTGAAGACGATGCCGTTCAGTAGCACGTTCCTCAGGCGTCTTCGCATGCGCAAGCTGCTACCGTTGCGCGACTGCTGCGGTGGCCGCATCCCGATGCCATGCGCTCCGAGATTCGCCGTAAGTGTGAAACAGACTGAATCTATAACTTGATGATGAAGGTCGCGAATAGTATGACGAAAGATGAGCGTAAACAAAGTGTGACTTCTAATTCTAGAACACTACTCGCGATGCTATGAAAAAAAACAACTACCGACCTTCCCAAGATTCTTCAGAGGATGGGTCTGTTTCTCAGCCTATTAATCAGCGAGCTTCCTTACTGCTTGAAAATACTTTCATAGTGTCTAGTTGGTGCATATATTGGCAATGTTATTAATTGCAAGAGAACAAAGGTTCTTTCAGCCCCCCCTCTCTCCGTAACGTGATCCCATTCTCAAAAATGTCGACCCGCTTATGGGCTTGCATCCTCATACCGTAAGCACCAAGAACGGCCGAAACTTTACGGGGACACACAAGCTCCAGAACTGACAATAACAGTAGTATCAAATGGTCATGCCATGTGCCAAACCAGAAAGAGGTGTGTCCAAGGTGAAACTGTTTATTTGGCCGAACTAGTTGCCGTGAAAGGAAAACACAAGCTACAGCTCGAGGCATTGTTCAATGATAGCAGCGAACAGAGCGTCATCCGTTGATAATCTGGTCATTGTTAAGGCGCACTGTCTTTCATACACAATGCGTTGATTGATATGTGGGGTTCAACGTCCCAAACCACGATATGATTATGGGAGATGCCGTAGCGGTGGGCTCCGGAAATTTCAACCACCTGGGATTCTTTAACCTGCACCAAAATCTGAGCAGCACATGGGCCTACAACATTTCCGCCTCCACCGGAAATGCAGCCGCCGCAGCCGGGATTTGATCCCATGACATACGGGTCAGCAGCCAAGTACCTTAGCCACT
This sequence comes from Rhipicephalus annulatus, assembly GCA_013436015.1. NCBI lineage: Eukaryota > Metazoa > Arthropoda > Arachnida > Ixodida > Ixodidae > Rhipicephalus > Rhipicephalus annulatus. The sequence goes on from WOVY01016210.1 coordinate 121,907, forward strand.
AGACCACCGCGGCGGGGCTATAGAATGCGTTGAGCTTCTCAGCTCTATCACTGCTCACTAAAGCCCTGGAATAATCTTAAGTGTTCGCGTTCTTTGCGCGTTGCCCCGCCGTGGTGGTCTAGTGGCCAAGGTACTTGGCTGCTAACCCACAGGTCATGGGATCGAATCCCGGCTGCGGTGGTTGCATTTTCGCGATGGAGGCGGAAATGTTGTAGGCCCGTGTGCTCAGATTTGGGCGCACGTTAAAGAACCCCAGGTAGTCGAAATTTCCAGAGCCCTACACTACAGTGTCTCATAATCATACGGTAATTTTGGGACGTTAAACCGTACATATCTATCTATCTGTGCGCAATCTAAAGAAAATGATCTACTACAAACGTGAAGCTTCTCGAACAGTGAGGCGTGACCTGAGCCGAATATTGCTCACAGTCTTTGCGGGTTTCAACCGAGCACGCAAAAATAACACACGTGGATATTGTATGGCTAATGTCACAAATGCAATGTTAAAAAAGATGTGTCATAGGTAGCACAGCAGTAACCGCAGCTTAGCAGGTCCGTAAACGCGCAGGCACGCATTCTGGCAGCGCCTGCAACACTAAAGTTAGCATAAAATCAGCAATGGCAAGCCCCAAAGAAGAAGTGAATTCCCACGGCTAATGAGGGCGAGCAGTAAAGCAAGAGGGAATAATTAGTTGTCCTTTTTATCGTTCCCCGTAACTGCCTCTCGCTTGAGCAATAAACATGCGCTTCGCCCTTAGTGACCGGTGCCGAGCGTGGACCAAGTGCAGAGCTGGGCAGCGTTCTTTATTCGGTTTTATCTACCCTTGCTTCCCTTTGTCTTTCTTGTTTTTTTCCAGTTATCTATGGTTTTTTTAATTTCTATTTGTTTGTAGTTCCCTGCCTATTTATTTTCTTTATTGTTCTATTTCTCACTTGCTTCCAGTTTCACTTTTCGTACGTGGTTCTCCTTGGGACGTCTCCCTAGCCTTATAGCAGTAATCTCCGCAATTGATATGATCATCAAGGCGCCCGATAACAAGAGGAAGGAAACTTCGCTTCGATGCGAGCGCGTGCTCAGTATGCCACAGCAGGCTATGTTATGCGTTGTTTTTCCTGCGTAACGCCAAGTGATCACGACAACATGTGACCACCCGGCCCCATAAAGTGCTAGCAATGAATGTGATAGCAACAAATCCTACTGTTATCCGATGTAAGGCTAGCGGTTGTAAAGGCTTCACGGAATGAATAAGGCGCAAACGAGTCGAGCACAAGAAGAGACATAAACGAACTCCTTTCTTTCATTCTTGTCTCTTTTTGTGTTCGCCTCATTTGCACCTTATTACTTCCATAAAACATGCATCAACTTGCCCATCAAGAAGTTCTCTGTATAAACGTGTTTTGGTTCGATCTTGCGTAACTCGACTAAACGCTGGTGTAAAAGAATACGGTCCCTCCTGGTAGAGCTGTAGTTTCCATAGTTTCTTCGCTTTGAAAGAAGAGCATGCAGACGGGCACACGAGGCGTCGGCTGATCTTGCCCTCAAAGCACGTGCCAGCGACGGCGACTGCGCCCTATCAGTCAAAGTTCATCGCTGCTACCTGAGCGACTCCCCCACGCCCCGCGTGTTTTCTCATGCTCTTACAGGGTGGGCGGGCCGTTTCCTCAATAACGGCAGCTTTCGCAACAACGAGTTGTATTCTACGCCATATTTCGCAGGTGAGGTTAAGATATCGCAAGCGCCTTCGTTGTTACGAAGAATTGGTCAGTTCGTTTCATTATTGTTGCAGCCTCGCTCGTCGCCCCCTCTCGTGTGCTTTTTCCCTTGGGTAGAACATATGATGCAGCGGTGTGATCGGTTTAGACTTCGTACGAAACACGACAGCGACGATGACGGCGATGCAGAAAATTGCCGAGGGTGTATTGCTATCACAATAAACGTAGCGGTGACAATATATCTTAAGAATATTTTTAAGAAGCAATTTAACGTCTGTATGTCAATGGTAGCATTGCGACCGGAGACAAAACCTGGAAGAGCTTCCAGCCTACGGCATGCTCAGACAAGTGCTCTCGCAGAGATTTCAGCCTCAATACGCAAGAGTTCACGTGTTACAAAGTGTTGAACCCTGTGACGTAAAGGTGACATCATAGGGCGATATGATCAAGGTGACATCATCAAGGTGACATCATCAATGTCGCCCGTGATGATTTTTTGCTTCCCTTGATGTTGACGCGGATGACGGTCGCTTTTCGCATACGATGAAGCATCTAGGGCTGTCACCTTAATGAACTGTAACCGAACACTAACACTGAAATATGCATGCCTAGTTTAGCTTGAAATACCTTGACGATCTTTTGCAGAACTACTGCTGTTGCCACCAGGGGAAAGCGTGTCATCGCAGTCGCCTTCGAACTCCGCGAGGAGTCGCCTCCTGAGCAGGGAAACCTCAGTGTTGAAGAACAGTGACTCCGTGCATCCAGCATCCTTGACAGCCGAGTATATGCAGAACTTCATCTCCTTCAATAACCTAGAAGTATCCGAATACAATACAGGCATTATTGATATGATGGTTGGTGCCAGGCTTATGGATTATGCAATATAGAAGATTTACTCTCCTGACGTTTTTCGCTGCACCAAGGGACAACCCTGAATATATTCTTCACCCGCATATAAACATTCGTAGAAAGTGACTTCGCAATTCAGGAAGTGTTTATGTCCAATTCAGTGACATCCTATTGTCACTTTTCGTGTCTAACATTACCGTGTACCTGTGTCAGTCATGGAACAGCATGTGTCATTACCATGGGCCGGTGAACTCACTTCAGACTCAGATCAAGCTGAGAGTCTGAGTCTGACTGGGCCCAGGTGGGTAATATTTTGGAGATTTTGAGTCTGAGTGAGTCAGGCTGAGAAAAATGTTGGTGAGTCCAAAGCATTAGATATAGCGAGTCTGAGTGAGTTAGCCGACCTAAGGTCATATCAACTCATCTTCAAGGTTACTAGCAGCGTCACCTAAGTTCATATTTATACGCACGTCTACTCACATGTGTTGAAAGGCAGTGCCTTTCATACATCATTTCAATAGTTATTGATCGGAAGTGTGAATTATGCAGGAGTAGGTCTTGACTTCCCTCCCCCCCCCCCAAATTCTCCGAGGAAGTAATGATAAATATATATTATGTTCTCATCTCATTCAAGAAAATGGCCTCCTTGGTTTTGGAGTACTCATAATTCGCATTCGCAGGTACTATATCAAAAGGCGCCAAGAAGAACACCAATTATGCGGGATATCGGTGTTATAAAGCATTCATACCAGGGTCGGGAAAGCTAATTCTAGAGTGACATACTCCTGAGCCGACTCACTGGGACTCACACAGACGCAGATCGAGCCACGAGTCTGAATCTGAGTGAGTCCGATGAGAAACGTTTTGGATTCTCATCGCAAAAAAGTTCTTGGGTGTGTCTTAGTATGCTCCACAAGTTTTGACGACAAATGATCATAACTTCGTTTGTATGCTAAAGTAAGATGTTAAGTAGTGATACATTTGTCCCGGTGCAACTACGAGAAATATACAGGCCAAGATAACCTTGATATATATATTTAATTTGTTCAATCAATGCAACAAAAGTGTCTGAATAACGACACGCTGAAGCTTCAGCGTCATGCGTTTTATAGCATACAAAACCTGCAACTGGCAATTGCATTTGCAAGTTTTTTTTAAACGTTTCTGCCAAAGAAGCGCAGAGCAGAATCAAGCATATCGAAAGGAGCTTCCATGTGTCGCCATTCTGCCTTGTCACCTCCCGAGCCGTACACCTCCGTGAAAAACAGCTTATACATTGCCTCGTAAAGTAGTTGTTAAAGCAGTTTTCGGGGCTGCTCAGACGCATTTATTTATTCCTTTCTGATGCCTTAAGACTGGTGTATCAAACGTATTGGAGCTATAATAAATGACAAACTTTGAATGAAAATAGAAGTTCCACCCACAGCCACTCTTATCCCACCAAAAAAAAATAATTTTTATAGCGATTCATCCAATCACGTATAACTAATTCCGTGAATGAGGTACTACATAATAGTGCGAACAAAGAAAGCACAGATCAGAGAAAAGAAGCATAACAGAGCCGTGCTACCTATTTTATATTATCCTTGTTTTCCGAGTTCGCGATGCTATATATGTACCCCATTGACGTTAACCAACTCACTCAACAAGGACCCTTACTCGACCTTGTCGAGCCGATGGGCCCTTATCTGCAACACGCACGGTGGAAGGAGGGCGAGGAGAGCACATGCGCATTGCACATGCGCGGGACGAGCGTGGGCATCCAAAAAATCTACAGGGGGCGGGAAAACGGCAGGCGGATAAAGGGGCTGATTCGACGAGCCCAGGGGCTTTTCGGTGGTATGCAGGGGAGCGATGGGATACTGTGCCGGTCGCGCTAGGCGCGATGGGTTTTTCCTCCGTGCGTGCAACAGAGCTGAGGCCACGCGGGTGCTAAAACGAGTCGATGGCTCGTATTCTATGACGTGTTACGTGTGCGTTTGCTTTCCTGCTGCTATGTTTCGCACTGGCTTTCCTGTCGTTATGTCCCGTGCCGTATGTTTCCTTGACCGCCTGTCTGCGGGGTTTGTTCGTTCCAGGTTTTCGTGTCCTCCTGTGCATGCTACTGCTGAGTTGTGCCAGTCCGGAAGGCTGGTTGTGATTATTTAGAGCGGCGATTGGCGGTTCTTGTTCTCATCGTCGCTGGCTGGTGTCCTGCGAATTTTTCGCTGACTGGCCCTCCTGAGCGAAGGCAGGGCCTTTAACCTTATTTTCATAACGTCCGCCACTTTGAAATGTGTGAGACAGTTGGTGTTCCCATACAGACATGGTGGTGTCACTGATTCAAGTCGAGTCCTAATCAATGTTATCAGAAGTTCTGGCATCAGGTTGTAGTCAAGGGTCAGTGGGAAAGGCGAAGCGCTGTTTAATATTAGTGCAGAGAATGTACAGTACCTAAGAAAGCAACATTGTTTTTAAATAGTATAACGACTGGTATGCGTAATAGCTGGAGGTTAGTACGTTACGTCAGAACAAATCTGCTTTTTAAAGGTTACGTTAGCTCCTATCTATGCATTCGAGTTGAAATTACGTCGCTATAACCCAAGTGACGGTGGAAACGAAAGTGTGTGTTTTACTTAGGTCTCAGCTTTCCCGTTTTGATCCGTGCGCATTGTAAATATATTTACGTTTTAGAACGAAAACTGTGGGTGCGAAATTATTTCACAGGCAATTGACAAGCTTGCGCAGTTCGATGGACAAGGCTTGCATATATTCTAAGGTTTTAACCAACTATAAGTGCGAGGCCAAGAATCACTGAGGCACTTACGAGCACAGCGCATCCGTTGACGAGTTGTTCACTTCGACCAACGCCGACGAAACGTATCGAGCTGGCACGGGAGCTGGAAGCAGCCGATCGAAAGCTACACCGCAGAGAAGCAGCCTCTTCACGGCTGCGAACTCGTCGCAGGAGCTCTGGAGCGCGGACACGGGTCCACGCTGCCTCTGCATATCTGCAAGGGGTATGCGTATGTGAAACACCATTGTAAGACACTTGGATCCGGCGTGTATCAATATTGATAACTGGTCTCCCGCCCTCACTTTTTTTCACAGCAGAGCTGTTAGAGTCCAGGTCTGTCATGTGTCGTAGAATAACAAAAAAAAATATTTTAATTGTGCACGTGCACGCGCTCCATCACCGCCCGAGAACTCGTCGGAGATCGTTCACAGGAGACGCTGCATCGTGCAGCCCCTCATCAGTGTTCGTTGCTCTCGTGTTGCCTTGTTAACTTTCGGCGGACCAGTGCGAGGATTACCGGGGGTTTGCCCGATAACTAGGGCACATATGAGATATACGTAACGTGCAAGTACGTCACACCACGAAGCTCTGAGATACAAAGATACAATCTCAGGATATGAGGTGCCATCACCCAGCACATGCCAGAGGAGTCGCTCGGAGTGTTTCGTGATGGACGATTGTGTCGTCTGCGATCTCCGTAGCTCTCGGAGATCGGCCCGCCGTCCACGATCTCCTGTTGCCATGCAACTCTCACCGATCATTCAGCCCTCGCATATCGCATCGACACTACGTCGCAACGCCATTTGTGCGATACTTGACTGTCACACGAGGAGCGTAAACGAGATAACAAAAAAGCACCACAGGTGGGTACTTGCTGTTTGCGAAAGGTGATCACAAGCTCGCCTGACCACACGAAACAGCTCTCCAAGAAACGCAGAACATGGCTAATGGGTGCGTAACTACAAAGGACATCAAGACAGAACGTGTGTGTGTGTGCGAGCATCATTTCATAACAGGCAAGTTATGTTTCTAAATCCCTTGCGAAGATTTTCTCCCATTGGGTGCAAAAGCCTGGGCTCGGAAACTGCAGGGCAGACACAGAGGATATAAGTTCTTCTGTGTACACTGCTTCGCTGCTAGCTGCATAATGTCCTGAACGCGCTTCTCCTTCGTCATGCGCGAAAGGCAAGCACGCGCTCTACGCCAAACGATCTGCCGCACGAACGTAAATACGGCGTGGTCACTGAGACGTAATATGCTCGGTAATAGTGGAGAGAAGACCGGAATTGACGTCACTTGCAAGTAATGCATAGGAACTTCATACAACAGAACAGTTAGGAGTAGAGGTTTACCTACAAACCTAGAGAAAAATAAAAAAAAACTCACAGGTTAAGAAAAATGTGAAGGGCAAGCATAGCCATATATCTACTTGCACAGCAAGTCGTGTGAGAGATGAAGGTGAGAGGGTAAAAGCCTAACCATGTCAGCACGAGCTAGGTGCCCACCAGCTCTGCTCTGGCTCAGTCTTGCGTGACTTACTGCAGATTGTGCTAATTACTTTCTTTTCTCTAGTGAGGAGTGGCTCGAAGAGAACTGTGTATTTAATTGACAGCATATGGTTACGAAGAATTTATCCTAATTTCTTCCTTTTTGATGGCCTCCATGATAACCGAGATCCCCAGTCGATGATACTATTCTCAGCCATTCTCTCGTACAGTCGTCCAAGTAATACTACCCGTCCAAGAAGCACGTTTATAAATCAACACTCATTTCATGAAGAGCCTCAGGTCTAAATTTTAGTTTGGAAACCTCTTTGCGTCAGTGCTATTCCGTAATACACCGCCAAACAAGATAGGCGGGATGAATGGTGACATCTGGTGAGTCCGAAATCAGCCAGGCAAGCACATGGCTGTTGTAGCAGAAGCGCAGTGCATATTTTTCTGTTAGTTTATACTCACTACAGTGTCCTGATGCCGAATGAGCTGCTGTTGTTAATATATTTTCATCGAGGAGACTAGTTGAAAACAAAGAGTGACCACAATTTGAATTGCAAGAAGCGTCAAAAGAATTCGGTTTTATAGTCCAGCACCCGTTATTACATAAACTCCTTTGCGCGTACCGTATAATACCGAACATGCTAAAAACCTCTAATTTTGATCCACTCCTGGCTAGTAACTATCGCCGGCAGTCACAGCACAACAGTGCTAACCTGCCATGCTTATACCCTAACTACACGTATACGCGTAGTTACGGTATATCGTGACGCGTGCAACGAGTATACTCGTAACACGCGTCAGCGTGCAGTGTCCCCTCTCATTCTATAGAGACTCGATGCGACGCCGAGTGTACGCGCTATGTGCTGTCGCGTGGTGACGCTTAAGTGTGTTCAGGGCTTTACGCTGACCGCACTTGATGTTTCCCCGTGATCTTACTGACTTCCCTTTCACACTCTCTTCCGCACTCGCCTTCACCTTACTGTGCACATGCTTTTACGAGTGAATCAACGACGCTCTACTGAGAGCCCTCTCGCTGTCGGGGCATATAGATTTGTTCCCTCTGCAGAACGGCAACCACGACGAACAAAAGCTTTTTGCCAAACCTTCCTCGCATGATATCTCACCTGTCGGTATAGAGCACGACACCTGGTGCCTCTGATTGAACAGCTTGGCAATGTAGTCACGCACGTCCCTGATGTTGCTGAAGAGCGCTTTGAGTGATTCGCAAGAGTTTTTCAGCACTTTTTCGTAGGTGCACCTTCCGTAATCTTCCAAGAGTCTGTAATTCGAAATAAAAAAAAAACTTGTCAGAGCACTTTCTCTACACCGAGCACATACGACATTGAAGCCAAGTGCTGCGCGTTATGCGGTAGAAGATTTTTCGTGTCCATTTGCGATTCTGCGCGCGTTGGATCTCGATGAGTTCCCGCAATGACGTTCTGTTCGTAGAGAGTCCAAACTGCAACTGCTGACAACAGCCCTAGCACGATCTTTTCGTCATGGGACAAAGAGGCACAGCAAGTGATCACAAAAACTGATAGTTAGACCAGTTGGTGTGGATTCATTATTAAAAACGACGCAAGAACGCGACACACAAATGAACACAAGAGGAGGATGGGCGCCATGTATTTTTAGTTTGTGTCTCACATCCTTACACCTCGTGTATTCTTTGTTAGTGTGTCGTGTTCTTGCGACATTTTTAATCATGAGTGTCCCGAAGTGCCATCGCCGATTGTGAAAGAGCCATCGGCGTTGAAAAGCTCGCAAGATGAGCCGGAATCTTTCTGTAATGCACTTCATCCATTTTTCAATATGTTCCTTCATCCACATACGCGAGGAAGAACATAGCCGTATGTCACGGTCATGATCCATTACAACAATCAACCGCTCTCGGGCGCCGAGAGCAGTCCGCCGAACAAGAGCGCTGGGAGATGAAAGTGATAAATGTAAACGACCCGGTTGTACACCTGCCCCGTGTGTGACCATTGTGTGATGAATAGCATGCCCGACATCTGTTGTAACCAAGCAAGAGGGCGCGGGTCTCCCACTGCCAGAACAATTTTATGTGAGATTTGACCGTGTGCGTTTTTGCAACGTCATTTCCGTGACGAAAACACTGTCATGGGGTCGTGACGTGGCCGAAGACAGGAGACTTTATGTTGGGATTCAACTGTTTGTTTGGGCGAACCTGTGCCCCGTCAACGGAAAGTCTGATTACAGTAGCAGTCTTGCACAGATAGCAGTGAACGGAGCGTCGGCCGTCGATGAACTACTGACAAGCGGCGAAGCGCGTCGGCCTTTAAACTCTTGCCGTCGAATGTTCTAGCGTTATCGCTGGCGGTGGCATAGGCTCCAGAATAATCTGTACAGTTCACTGAGTAGGCGTGATCTTATCGAAATGATCTACTACAGTCCGGAAGCTTCTAGAAAACTGCAGGCGCGGTTTGCGCTGAGAATTGTGTAGTGTTTTGGGACGATAACAAAACTTGGTAAATGAAACGTGGCATTGCCCCCCTCTGGAACGTGGCAATACGTCATTGAAATCTTGGTGGTCCCTACCGGGACACTTTCGTGTTAAAAAAAAAAAAACACATGCCACTCCACAAGTGCGAATTTCACAGTACGAACGGGATTCACAGCGTAACATGCAAGGCCACGCAGCCCTCGTTGCAGTTGATAGAATTCCCACTGCTCAATTTACCCCACCGACGATTGCGTCAATGTTTGACGTGAGCGTGTAGGATTGCTCTGCATCGAGTGGATTTTGAATGGATTGCGTTCTATATTTTAGCGCCAGTTCACTGGTGGTAAAATGTGCAACACCGATTTCACTTGAATATTAACTTGGATGTAACTTTAATTCGACCTTCAATATGCATTTTGTAAACCAATTATGTTTGAAACTAAAGCTCACGACCATACTCCTATTACAACTCGCCTTGTGTATATTTTTTCTTTCCTCCTTTTGTCAATTCTGTTTGGTTATTCAACGCAGTCTTGTCCACAAATTTTGCGCATATACTTTTTCTTGTGTTCCTATGTCCTGTATTCGTACAATGCATGCCTTAAGTTCTTCCTCATTGCTTCCCTACCAAGATTATATAAGTAATTTTTTATTTATTGTAGAGTGCACCTAAATAGATATAATATACCTTGAAGCTATTCTGTCATTGAATTAGTATAAAGATTCAAAGTGATATTACCTGCACCTCTGGTCCTTACATGAAATATAATACTCAAGTAATAGATTGGACGCGTAACTAGCCGAACAGGCTAATAGTCCGAATACTTATGTAACCATTTTTCTACTAACTTGATCACCTAAACATTGATCGATTGATAACGTATGGTTCGGGAAGTTCGAAAACTCAGTGTGCGACAAGCTCACTATATACTCTTTGGTGCACTTTGTTTATGAGCTTTATCGACTATCCTGGTTGTTGTAGCCGCGGGGACACTTGTCCTCGGCATCGAGGTCCGTCAGCTTCTGGGCCCCTTCAGATGAAGCGACCAGCGAAGTGCAGCAGCTTGGGGAGAGATATTTTTGGGGAGGCGGTGGCGCGATGTCATCGCGAGGCCCCTGGATCAGGCGCATGTCTTCGAAGCATTTTAGCGATGTTAAGTGTTGCTATTATTTGCAATTTCTCCCAACTAAGGGATTGTAGACATGGTAAATTCTCTTCAAATCAATTTGAAGGATTTTTAGCCTTGTTATGGCCAGTATTGTGCGTTTTGCTGTAAGCGTGATTAGGTCACGTGAGACGTACATATGGAAGATGAGCCGGGCCTCTAAAGTGCTTCACACCTATACAAAAGAGAACACGTCAGGCGATATCTTACCCCGAGTGGCGCGCGTAACGATTTAGTATAAGTGCGCTTACCCTAAAACACCATGGCCACCCCAGCAACCACCGCACTCAATTGATGAAAGCGCAAGCATATTTCCTTCAACGCGAGAGCCTCAGGTGCCTAATTAAACGCGAAATTCTCCCGTCAACATCCCACGTATGTGGCGTCTCGCGTCTGTCGGACTACGGGACGAGTAATAGAAAAACACGTTATATCCACTAAGGGAATGATAGTGAGTGAATGAAGCAGTCGGATTCTACGGTGTTACCGTCAATCACCCGTGGCATTGACCTCTCATGCATGAAAGTGGGTGTCGAGGCGGTGTAACACAATGTACAATGTTTATTGACCCTAAATGGCGTGTTGTGCGGAGTTGTGAATTTTATTTTGCCTTTGTTATTACTGCTTTGTAGGGTCGTCCTAGCCTCAAGTTGGGAGAGACGAGTTGACTGCACGTTCCCCTCGTGGTTGTTGGTTGTTTCCAGTCATATACAAAATGCATCGTAGAGCATATCGAAACGTCGTATACTGCCCAAGCCAGTCGTTGGCCGTGATCATCATCGACGTTATCTTCTTCATCAAGGAGACTGTGACGCCCGCCAACGCCACCAAAGGACAAGCCTTGATATTAAGGAGCTTCACCCCTAAAAATCATCATCATGACATGACCTCCCAGATAGCAAAAATTTGTGAAGTCATTATGACGTGATAATGCCGTCCCAGTGACGTAACGTGATGTACGACACCTGATGTCGTATCCGTAACATAGCTCGGTCGAAGGTCATTCAATCACAGAGACAATGCAAAACCAGATGACGTGTAGGTGGTTTCGAGGGGTACGCGGCAGCATCACTACATTGGTTGAGATGAAAAAGAAGATAGTTTGCATCTTCCAATCATCTTAGGTAAATTGCGTAAGGGTTGTGCGAGTTTTATCAGTATGAAGTGAACACCGATTCACAAGCGCCATGAGATGGAGCCTGCAAAAAAATTGCATTACGATAGCCCATTTTCACATCCATTAAAAATAACGGCAATCTCAGATAATCCAGAAAACAGCTGGAACGTTCAATGTGATTGTCGTAATTATGTGGGAGAGCCTTGAATGTTTTTTAGTCATCGTAATCATCACCCTGACCACGCCCACCGTAGAGCAAAGGCCTCCTCCTTGTTCCTCCAGTTAATTAGGTCCTGTGCTTGCTGCTGCGACTTTAAACCCGCAAGCTTCCTAATCTCATCTGCCAAGTTAACTTTCTGTCTCCCCCTTAAACTTCGGCATGTTCCTTGGCCCCCTCTGACCTCTCCTTGTATTCTAAGGTTACACATGTTACTTTACTTTTGATAGCTTGCTGCGTCGTTTAGCTGAACCGTCTTTGTAAGCCTCCAGGTTTCTTCTCCGTAGGTAAGTACTGGCATGATGCAGCTGTCATATACCTTCCTCTTGAAGGATAGTGGCAATCTACCAGTCATAATTTGACAATGCTTGCCGAATATGTTTCACCTCATTCTTACTCTTCTATTTACTTCAATGTAGTGGTTCGGCTCCGCGGCTACTACCTGTGCTAAGTAGACGTACTTCTTCACCACTTCAAGTGCACTGCTACCTATCTCAAAGCACTTTTCCTTTCCGAGGTTGTGGTGCATTAGTTTTGTTTTCTGCAGATTTATTTAAGACTTCCTTTTCTGCTCTCCTTGTATAATTAAATGATAATGAATTTCAAATCTTACCTTGAGTTACTCAGCAACGAAAAGTAGTCGGCGAAGCGCAAATCACAAAGGTACTCTTCGTTAACATAGCCCTAAGCCTTCCCATTCTAGGCCTCTGAATGTTCTTTAGTACTGGTTAGTAAGTGCTTGCCTGCGTATAGTTCGAACTTTCTACCATCACATTTTTCGTGGACAACAAGAAAGCTGAAATGTTATTGTATACGATTGTACTTATCTTTTGAAATCGATGAATACAGCACGGCCTATTCATCCTGATACTAAGAATTCGTCATGCAAGGCTCGAATCCACTCGGACACAGTGTTATTTTTTAAAGTAGACAAAAAATTCAATGAAAGCTTGTGATCACATAGTTGAAGCCATTCAATTTTTGGTGAATTTCTTATTGTAAATAAAGGTATACGTACTTGCAGCTGTGTTGCTTGGTTAGCAGGTACGAGTGACCAAACTCATCGTACGACTGGTAGTAGGTTAGGCTACAAGAGAAGTAGTCCTTTAGCAGGATCATCTTCTCGCAGAAGCCTACGGAAGGAGGCGTAAAGAACCAAATTTAGAAGCCACACGCACAAAAAAAAAGACACTTTGAGCATGATGCGTTAGCGCTGAATCGTGGCGGTGCGTTTATATTCGGATTTTTCAAATTGTGTATTTCTCCATTCGAGTGAACCTTGGAATCAAATTGCCACGCAAGAGAAAGAAAAATAAAACAAAAGAAAGAAGCATGCCTAAACAGAGAGAACACACTACTACTACTACTACTACTACTACTACTACTACTACTACTACTACTACTACTACTACTAATAATAATAATAATAATATAATAGCAACGATAGTATTAATAATAATTGGGGTTTAACGTCCCGAAATCCCGATACGATTGAGAGACGTCGTAGTGAAGGGCTTAGGAAATTACAACCATCCGGTATTCGTTAACCTGTACAGATTTCGCACGCTACACGGGCCCCTATGTTATTGCCTACACAGAAATTTCCAAAAGAATAGCTGTACTTGGGCTGGTGGGTATTTCTATTATGAAAGAAACATATTTTCTGAGTGCGCAGAGAACGTTTGAGAAAAAAGATGGATAGGACAGTGCGCTCAATTCCTCCGTCTTCTTTCTGAAACGTTCCCTGCTGCGCACTAAAAAAAGTATATTTTTTTCGAAAACAGAAATGCGACCACCGCAGCCGAAATCAAACCCACGACCCGAATGTCACCGGTTTGTAAATTAAATATCAAGCAGCCGCCAAGGGTCTTAGTTGCAATAAAAAATCTATGGTATTCTAGCACAGGTCGCGGGTTCTAATGTAAGCCACATTTTTTTACGTAAGCGATAATTCTTGAGGTCCGTGTGCTTACATTTAGGTACAGGCTAAAGGACCCCACATGATCGAATATTACGCAGTCCACCGCTGTGGCATTTTTTATGATAAAAATTGACATATCAATTCAGAATAATTGCCAAAACTTCATTTTCTAGCAGCGTTTTTTTCGAGATTTACGATGTAAATTTCAAGCCGGCCAAGAGCCACACGTCATTTGGATTGGCGCAAATGTTTAAATACGTTTTGATGCGACATAAACGGTTTGATAAACTTGATAAGCACCAAATTTAGGTTTTTAGCATTACGATGCAACAAAAGTCTGACAAAATTTTCATACAGACATGCAAGTGTATATTCGAAAACACAAAACTCTTTCTACGCACTCTTTTTAGAAAGTCGGCGCGCCTGTTTGAGTCCCCTTTCTCTCAGGAGGCAGCCGACAACGCAGAAATAAAATAAGAAATACAGGGCTGATTCTAGAGGCAGCGTCAATAAATGTAGCTTTATTATCGAGACATCACCATTCGAGGACGCGTGGATTGTGCACATGAGTCACGGGGTTACATTTTCTACACCTCGTTGATTGGCCGAGCGCATACTTTATTCTAATGCGTGAAGGATCGCTAGAGAAAATGAGGTATTTAGAGCATTTGCTCATCCGCTGTTCCGAAATTCCACAACGTGTTTTTGGCTACGAGTTTTTTAGGGCGTTTAGACGTTAAATGTATACTGAAGTGATACAATGAATCGGTTTAGATTGATATATTGGCAGCGCAAGTTAATGAGGTGCAAAAAGGAGACAAACAAACGCGTCCCGTCTCCTTCGACGTCGTGTCAGTTTGCGATGCCAATATTTCAGTATGAATGTGTACCAACTAGCCTGCTTTTCGACCCTTATCAGATTATTGAACGTTGAAAAATATATTGTCTTCAATTTCAATACAATAACTCTATTTTAGAGGGGGAAATCAGAGTCGAAATTACATTTTTTTTAAATTCCGCACCGAAAGTCCCCACACGTGACATCACGAGTTTCAAAGTGTGTTTTTGCTATTTTGGCAATGTTGACTCAGAGAAATTATCCAATACTTGGTATGCTCATTCTGCATCTCCCTCGGAAGACAATGCGCTTCATTTTCACAAATTAGGAATTTGTAGGGGCTTAGCAGACAACGTCAAAATCTCTCAGGTCACGGCGATTGGGGCCGGTGGCGTCACCATGAGCCTCTTATTCTCGCTCACTCTATATCGCTTACGAAGCGTTTTCTCGTGGCAAGCGTAGTGTTCTCGGTATCGCGAGAGAGTAAATTACTTATACAGGACAAATCGCATTTTTTTCTTCGTTTGTGTCCATTCCACCACTGAACGAAAGCTGCACGTCTCACATGCTGAAGCGTTGCCTTGCGCCTGCGCAGGTACAGGGACGATGGAAAGAAATGCGCACTTTGATATTTTCAGGCAGTTGTACCCTGCAAGCTGATCAAAAGTCACTAGAGTCTTCCACGATACAATAAAAAAACCCATTCTAGCATCTTTTCGTAGCCGCCGAGATCACAAAATGATCAAAACAGCTTACCACGCCGTTCGCGTTTCTTCATATAGAACCCCTCTGCGCATCGTGTTTGCATGTTGTGCAACTCACCACTGATGTTTTTATTCTTGCACGGCTCGGTGACTCCTTCGGTGAGCACCGACGAGAAGAAGTTCAACTGAACCGTGATATCGCTGCCCGTTCGGCACGGTACCAGGCTGGCGACGCATTTCTTAAACTCCGAGAGCAACCTGCACGGCAAGAAGTGTCGCACAACGCGTGTGAGAACGAGCACTCCTCAAGATGACCGTGGAACGGCTCTGCAGCATTTACGGTCGTTTCTCTGTTACCTTCAATGTACCCCCACTAAAAATCGCAAGTTGACCTACACGGACAGACTACTCTCCTACAGATCGAAAAATCCACTCTATGAAGTTGAGCGGGCTTTGTGATCAGGCAAAGATGGACGAAAAAAAGAAAACTGGCCAAAGCTGCATCTAACGCTCTCATGTAATTGGTGGGCGGTGAGGGGCTATGTTTCTTTATTAATGATAGCGACGATTCCTTTGTGGTCACTGTGGTCGCCGGCGATTGGTCCCGCTACCTTATTCAGCAAGACTTACTTGCTTTCGTACAGCATTGTACTCACGCTGTTCTTTCGGTTGTCGTTAAATTTTCGTGGTCTGCCCATAGCCGTCTCAGCATGAAGTGAACAAGTTGCTAAAAGAATGAAGTTTCATATAAATACACTTAAGGGAACTCTGGAGCAGTGCTGCGTAATGAACACCTCCATTCCATTTCATTTCCATTCTGGGGAATAAATCTTGCCCCAGTTCCTTTTTTTTAATTCCTAGAAATCAAAAGTTGGCAGATCCCACACAGTGGTAATCCATGATGTGCGAAGCACGAATAAGGAAAGTTGATATGTCACTTTAAAATAAGCACAACGTTACGAGGTGGGCGTAAATTATCCCGTACATGATTTCCATGTCATGATTTTCATGTTTGGACGTGTCATATACCTTTGCGTCTATTCACGACACGCGACAATATGTGCAGCTGGCGAAACGGCCGTGAGCACGCTATGAGCGTAGCATGTGGTCATGTTTTACATGAAACGCATGTCATGATTATCGTGTGCGGACATGTCATTTACCTTCGTCGTACATTCACATCACGTAGCACCAAATTTGGTATATTTCAAGCTAGCGAAATGGCCGCGAGCGCTTTTTTAGGTTACCATGTTCTTACATAACACTATTATTATGTTTTCACCAATCATATACCCTTCGTCATCCATTCACGTCACGGAATGCCAAATTTGGTGTATATGAAGCCAGCGAAACGGCTGCGAAGCAGCATGAGCATGACATGTAGTCATGTTTTATAAGACAAGCATGTCATGGTTTTCATGTTTGGACGTGTCATATACCTTAGTCATTAATTCACGTCACGTAACAACAAATTTAGTATATGTGAAGCTAGTGAAACGACCACGAGCGCACTATGAACGTAGGATGTAGTCACGTTTTATATGAGACACATGCGATAATTTCCACGCTAGGGTCTGTCACTTATGTTCACAGTACAGGGATATCATACCATACGAGTTTTGCAATATGTCACGTGAACGAAACCACCGCAACAGCAGCAAGATCATGTAATGTAAACCATGGCTTTCATGACGTACATGTCATGATTTTCATGTTATGACTAATCACTTATGCTCGTCATACAGTCATGTTATGCCATACCAATTTTGGTATTGTAACCATTATCCAAACAGCCAGGAGAGCTAAAAGTCGTAGGCGGATAGACAGATAGATAGATAGATATATTGATTGATTGATCGATTGATAGAGAGATAGATAGACAGACAGAAAGACAGATATATATATATATATATATATATATATATATATATATATATATATATATATATATATATATATATATATATATATATATATATATATATATATATAGATGAAAGATAGATAGAATGGATAGATACGCTCAAATTTCGCGAAGTTCGCTAAGAAATGCTTCGCGATTTAAAGAAGTTTGGTAATGTATGGTATACTGTACTGTGCAGTGTGAGAGGGTCGTTTGTAGCCGTTTATCTGATTCGAATAAATTGTGAACTGAGCGCGGAATTCTCCAACTCATTCCGCTGCCACCTAGATACGTTATATCATCGTCTTCGACTGAACCTGGCATACAAGAACAGTTACATACAGCAAATAGGGCGTACCACAAGTTCTTGCTGTGATGACTGTGGCAGCATAAAGATAGCGCGGCACATACTACTACAATGCCCCATGTACCGCGATGAGAGACAACTGTTCAAACAAGAAAGGGACGTGAATCTGCCACGAACAATTTACGTTGCGCAACATATGCGTGGACCTTCAAACCCTGTGCGCGTACCTTCAAAACATCGTCGCCTCACACTGTCATTGATTGACTACCTATACGATATCGGTCTTGTCGGAAGGCTCTAATAATACGACATCTCACGTAGGAAAGCTTCAATTTACCTGATACCCTAATGTATATCGTTTTGTCAGGCTAACCTGGTCCTAACTTTTGTCATATATTTCTTTTTCTCTACTAAAACGTTTCAGTCGCCTTCCCCATCCCTATACAGAGTAGCATGCCAGCGATATATAGAAGCCGACAAAAATAAGTTTTTCGTAATAAATAGTCTCTCTGTGAAAGTTTCAGAGCACTCCTGAGCACTGTACTCTGAGAGAGCAGTAAGCTGTCATGGTTGTTACAGAAAAGTAGTGGAAAAAAGAAGTTTTATTAAATGTGAAGCATTTCTTAGCAAACTTCGGCAACTTTGAGCGTATCTATCTATCTATCTAGCCACCAACGACTTTTAGCTCTCCTGGCCATTTCGATAATGGTATCGATACCAAACTTGGCATGGAATAACATGACTGTAGAAGAGCATATTTCACTAGTCATAACATGAAAATCATGATACGTATGTCATGAATGTCATGATTTACATTTCATGGTCCTACAGCTTTTGCGGTGCTTTCGTTCACATGGCATGTTGCAAAACTGGTATGGTATGACATGACTGCATGGCGAAAACAAGCGACAGACCTTAACATGAAAATCATGACATGCATGTCCTGTAACAACACGACTACATGCCACGCTCATGATGCGCTCGTGGTCGTTTCGCTGCCTTCACTTATACCAAATGGGTATTACAAGATGTGAATGGATGACGAATGTTGCTGCTGATGAAAACATGATAAAGATGAGATGCGTGTCATGTAACAACTAGACTACGTGCTACGCTCATACTGCACTCGCTACTGTTTCGCTAGTTACACATACACCAAACTCGGTATTACGCGGAGCGAACGGACGACTTAGGTAAATGACACATCTAAACATGATAATCACGACATGCATGTCTTGTAACAACATGACTACATGCCACACTCATGATGCGCTCTCGGCCGTTTCGCTCGCTTCATATATGCCGAATTGGGTGTTATGTGACGTCAATGAATGATAAAGGTATGTGACTGGTGCAAACATGATAATCATGTGATGCGTGTCATGTGAGAACATGACTACATGCCACTCTCAAGGTGCCAATTAATTTCGACGTGACGCAGTGCATGTGCTCTCCGGCGTTCATTTCGTTGCGTCACGCTGGTGTTGCCACGCCAGGCGCCGGTCCCGCCATATACTCGCAGGCGCGCGCCGCGCTGCGTTGCTTGGACGCATGCGCGTTTCATAGCGTCCGGTGTCCCCCACCTCTGCACGTATCTCTGCACGTGCTGCTCGAACGTAGCGGAAAAAATTACTACGTAATCAAGATAGACAAGGCATGACTGCAATTTGATTACGGAGAGCACAGTGTCAATCATCTTCTAGAAGGTAGTGGGAGCAGAACACAAACCAAATGAAAGTACTTTGAACTCTTAGAGTCCGTCGGGTGTCACAAACGCTGTCTTCTCACGATCTCGTTCGTCGACTTCTATTTGCCAGTACCCGCTCTCTAGGTCCAACGATGAAAAAAAGTGAGCATTGCGCAGTTTATCCAACGTATCGTCGACTCGTGGGAGGGGGTACACGTCCCGCTTCGTCACGAGGTTGAGTTTTCTGCAATTAACACAGAAGCGCATGGTGTTGTCCTTCTTCTTCACAAGTACTACCGGCGATGTCCATGGGCTTTTGGAGGGCTGTATGACATCGTCGTCGAGCGTCTCCTGTACTTGCTTCTTTATCGCCTCCCTTTCTTTAGGAGCTACGCGGTATGGATGCTGACATACTGGTCTAACATGACCTTCGATTACAATGCGGTGCTTTGCTACAGGAGTACGTCCGACTTCGGATGAAGAGGAAAAACACTCTGCGAATTCCTTGATCAACTCCACAATCTGGTCTTTCTGCAGAGATGAAAGCTCTCGGTCAATATCTATTTTCTCGAGGACACTGTCCACTGTTGAGGGCGTCGTTAGTACTTTTTCTATTGTGCAACCATCTGAGACTTGCACGTAGTTATGAAGTGATGCTATGGCTGCTCCCATCGCCACATGCTGTACCTCGTTGGTAAAGTTAGTCAATAGCACATCAGTATATCCGTTCCGCAGGTTCATTAAACCTCTCGCCACGCGTATCCCCTTTGTGAGTAACAGTTCGATATTTCCATCAGCTAGTCTGGCGTATTCACGAAAAATGTCGCTTTTCACATAAACTGTCACGCTGCTACGTGGCGGCATTGTCACACCTTCATTCACAATACGAATAGACGAAGCAATTGGTTGCTCCGCATGACACACCGCAACAGCGTTCTCTGTAGAGAAAGAAACTTGGGATTTCTGCTAGTCGATGATGGCACTGTTTGCTTGCAGGAAGTCCATGTCCAAGAATTGTCTTACGGGAACATTCGGGGACAACAATAAAACTGCAGACGTACACATGGCCTCTTATTCCCACTCTCGCTGTGCATGATCCTACGGGGCTGACTAAGTGCCCTCCGGCGGTGCGTATCTGCAGTCCGGTCGAATGAGTGAGCATTTTCTTCAGCTTCTTTGCGAGCATGTTACTTAATACTGAGTAGTCTGCACCTGTGTCTATTAACGCTATGGTTTCGACTTCACCGATTCTTACTTGTAGCTCGGATTTCACGTCACCATTACTGCGCTTGTCCGTGATTGTGTCACGGTCGTTGTCTGATCTGGTTAACGATGGAGGGTTTTCAGTTTTCCGAAAATCAGCGGCCCGGCCTCCACAGGTCGCTGGTTCTAGTTTCCCGTCGTGGGCTTGGTGAACGACGCCTCGGGAAAGTAAAAGATGGGTGTGGACTCGGCGACCTATTGCGCATTGGTGCAATCGACCGCGATTCACGTCGCTGAGTGTTTGGAGAGGCATAGCGCGAAGATAAATATTCTCCGATTTCGTAAGGGCGCTCAACATTACGAGGGCAGAGTGCATTCACTGGGAAGCCACGTAGCCCGACCCGACGGTAGTGGCATGCCCGATAAAGATGACCTGCCTCCCCACAGTGGCAGCAGAGGGGCCACCGGTCTGCCATGCGCCATACATCACTTTTGCGGGGTCCCGCTTCTGGCATCGGCGGTGGCGTACTGCGAGGAAAGGTCGGTGGCATAACGGGAGCTTGTGCAAAGTTCGGTCGTCTGATGTCTTGCCGTACGACTTGCGCGTACGACAGCTGTGGCTGAGGTTCCGGTTGCATGTGTTGGGGCACCTGAGGCTGTGGTTGAATAATTGCTAGCCGTACTTCTTCACGTACAACGTCCGCGATTGAGGGCATCACTGGAGGACTTTGGGGGAGTTGCACTTTCTGGAGCTCCTCCTTAACGATAGCCCTCACCATTTCCCAAAGGATGTCAACGTTGGTGGGGAGGGCTGTTGACTCCGCCCTGCCTGAAGAGACGCTGAAGTCCCTGTTGTACAGTCGCGCACGTTGTTGTAGTGTCCTTTACATGGTCGTTGCCTCGGACCAGAACTCCACCACTGTTCGTGGTGGATTACGCACCAGGCCTGCAAAAATTTCTTCTTTTACTCCGCGCATTAGGTGCCGCAACTTCTTCTCCTCGGCCATGTTTTGGTCGGCTCGGGGGAAGAGCCGTGACATGTCTTCTATGTACATGGCCACGCTCTCGTTGTTCCGTTGGTTCCTCGCCTGAAGAGCAGCCTCTGCCTTCTCTTTGCGGTCCGTGTTCGGATAGGTTGTGAGTAGCTTTCGTCGGAAGTCGTCCCACGACAGCAAGGACGCTTCGTGGTTCTCAAACCAACCGCGTACGTGCCGAATCTTGCAGGGCGACATAAACGTAATGAAGTTTTCGGGCTTTGTCCCAATCATTCAAACGTGCAACGTGCTCGAAACCTTCAAGCCAGTCCTCGGCGTCTTTAAAGGTCTCACCGTGCAAGACCTCTGGTGTATGTGGTGAATCCACAATGAGGTGAGATTGAGATGGAATCGACTGGGTGGCCATCGCAGTGACGCTTGTGTTTGAGGTCTCGACAGGTCTTGAAGTTTCAATTAGAGGGCCAAACTCGGGCTGCTCACCACGTAGTCGGCGACTCGTGCGTTGGTGCACAGGTGTTAATTCTGCTGGCTCCAATATTCTGGGACCTGGGCTTCTCTCCCTTGCCTGGGGTGGGCTTGGAATCATACCCAGCACCTCCACCAGATTGTTACGAATAAATGCAGCACCTGGAACTACTCTTTGTTTAGGGCGAACTTGTGCCCATAAACTAAAAAGTAAAAATGGTCAGCCAAAATGCATTTTGCTCGCTGACTCGAACTTCGTCGGTCTCTTCATCTGCCCCTCGATACTCGTGCCGGTCCCGTGGCGTAGCATCGTGGCGCGTGCGGGACGGCGTTTCATGGCGCGGCTTTCTTGCTACTTGTGTGGCGGCTTTTACGAACGTGAATTGTGGCACGCGTCTTCTGCGATGGTCGACCTGTGGCAATATCTTCTGTCTTTCCATCCGCCCATCTCTATCTATCTATCTATCTATCTATCTATCTATCTATCTATCTATCTATCTATCTATCTATCTATCTATCTATCTATCTATCTATCTATCTATCTATCTATCTATCTATCTATCTATCTATCTATCTATCTATCTATCTATCTATCTATCTATCTATCTATCTATCTATCTATCTATCTATCTATCTATCTATCTATCTATCTATCTATCTATCTATCTATCAATCAATCAATCAATCAATCAATCAATCAATCAATCAATCAATCAATCAATCAATCTATCTATATATCTGTCTGTCTGTCTGTCTGTCTGTCTGTCCATGCATCTGTCTGCCCGCAAGTCCGTGTAGCTGTAGGTCCGGCCTTCCGTCCGTCCTTCTAGGGAACACTCGATGTACCGTCATCTCGGATCCTTTCATCGTATATTCATTATTTACAAGTACCGCCATGCAGCCGACATTTCAAGTAGCAAAACTGGAGGTGGCGACCTATAGTAATGTTGGCTACTACCTACTGGGGAAGCACAAACCACCCCTTAAGGAGCTTCGCCCATCAAACATAGCCCATTGCCACCGCGGGAATAGCGGGGCAGATTGATTCCATTGTTGTAATCCGCAAATAAATCGAGGCATAAAATAGTTTTATCGGACTAAGAACGTCCCATGAAGCTGGTGTTATCAGATGCACTAAGAACAGAAAAAATGGAAAACATGTTACCAAGGTGGAGACGCTCTAGGTGCCGACCAGTGCGGACGCACGAAGATCGGCTTCTGCTTTCAAGAATGCTTTCCTGTGGTATTCACGAATTTGTCGCCGAGTTTTTACTCTCATAGTGTGCCTAAGTTCTCAAGAAATCAGCAGATACCACATTTGTGCCGGTGAGTGGACTTTTAAAACTGTTTTTTTGGGACATTTTTACACGGCAACACAACTGGGGGATCTAGGCCTAACCAAGGAGGCGATTGTCGACGATGCGCCGGCCCGGCGCCAACGCGACTCAACGCTCTGCGCGTTCCAGGATCTGCAACTGAGAATAGAATACCAAGTAGATGGAGAGGACATCTCTCCAGAGGATTGCACGGAAGACATGGGTTGGAAGGAAGCTGAAACGAGACGCTCAAGGAATAAGCAAGCCGCGGTTAGCGTTCCTGCTGCCAAGGGTTCGACTGAGGCCGGCGTGGCGGGAGACGCTCGAGCCAGTCGTAGTAGGTATGACACCAAGCATACAATCGTGCGAGCTGGACGCATGCCGCCACTACCTAAGGACTTCAGCAATATTGTGCTACGACCACGTGGAGGATTAAATATCTCGAGAATTGGCACTGGAGCCGTGGCAGACGCGATAGTACTGGCGGCCGGCGTCAAAGAGGAAGAGGCCATGCAGGACATCATCTGTTCCAACTTGCAGCAGAACATTATGGTGGCAAGCACTCCGGACCAAGACAGAGCTTCAAGATACCTCAAGGTCAAGCAAATTGACATCGGAGGCAAAGTTTTCGAGGTTAGCGCGTACGCCGCGGCACCTCACGACACTTGTAAAGGAGTGATTCGCGGGATCCCCGTAAGCGATACTCAGGACATTTTGACCCGAAAGATTGGGAACGCGAACAACCCGCTCGCGCTGCAGGCCAAGAGAATCAAGGACACCGGGACAATCATCATAGCGTTCGAAGGACACAAGGTGCCCAGATTTGTGAGATATGGACCTTCACTTTTGCAGTGCTCCCTTTACCGCAAGAACATCGATATTTGTTACGTCTGTGGAAAGCTGGGACATCGGTCTGACGTCTGTCCGAACCCAGCTGAAACAATCTGCAGAGGCTGCGAGATCAAGAACCCAGATAGCCTGCACCAGTGCAATCCAAGATGCAGGCTGTGCGACGGTCATCATCCCACGGCAGACAAGGAGTGCAAGAACAGGTTCTTAGCGCCATACGTCGTCAGACGCAGACGTTGGGAAAGATCGCGAGCAGCCGCAGAAGCCCGGGACGCATCAATCACATCGAGTCCAGACATCAATGACAAGCAGCTTATTCCAGCCTACGGGACCCAGAGCATCCAGACTACACAAGAACAGAAAAGGCGGCCCCACTCCAGGGGGAGGTCGCGTTCCAGAAGAAGTTCTAGACCCAAGGCCCGCTCCCAATCATGGGGGCGCTCGAGTTCTCAAGGTCACCATCAGGGTCGGGATCAGCCTGGGCGGCACCCGAATGGCCAGCTGCCTGGCGTTCAGTTCGAGATCACGGCTTCACACCCGGGGAGGACGCCTGCAGTTACTTCGAAAGGCAGCTGGGCTGAGCGAGTGCGCAACGGTGGGGCAGAGGTGATGACAGGTAAGCTGCCAGAGCATGATAGAATTGCACAGCTAGAACAAGAAAACGCGAGACTTACAAAATCGAATGAGAGGCTATCAGCTGAGTTAAAGGAAATAAAAATTGTTCTCACTAAGCTAACCAGCGCGCAATCTCCGCACCTAATGCCTCAGCCAGTTGATGTCCCTGTGGCTGAAAACGTGGGGGACTCGAGAACCGCGAAAAAGAGGGCAGTCATGGCAGAACACGTGGAAGCCAACCAAACGACCATGTCAGATATTGTCACGTATTGCAAGAGGGTGACACAAACAATAGCTTTATTAAAGGGCGAACTTGTGCCCAGAAGAATAGGTAAATAACTGGGTCCGCTAAAGCGTTCCACACTAGCGTCTCTCTCGAACACCTTTTTTTCGCCACCAGTCGATCAGGCCACCGTCGCGAGCCCGAGCACGAGGAGCAATGACTCGCGTTGCTACAGCGCGCGCAGGTGCGCTACGTTGTAGACGCTTGCATAGCGTCTCGCTGGTTCTCCTGGTAGTTGTAGACGCTTGCATAGCGTCTCGCTGGTTCTCCTGGTAGAAGGCAGTCTCTGCGGCATTACTCCCCCTCCGAAATACGCATCGTCCCGATGCGCGGTTGGGGGAAGTACGCAAGGGGGAATGCTTCAGCATCTCTCGAAGTAGGGCTTCATGCGGGCTACATGTACGACCTCTGCATGGTTTTGACGTCTTGGGCGCTCTTGTCCTTCGGGAATAACTTCATAAGTTATGTCACTGAGTTGGCGGATGACCTTATATGGACCAAAGTAGCGTCGAAGAAGTTTCTCTGACAGCCCACGGTGGCGTATTGGTGTCCACACCCACACTTGATCGCCTGGCTGGTACTTGACTTCTCTGCGGCGCAGGTTGTAGTAGCTCGCGTCCCTACATTGTTGTTGACGTATTCGATGTCGCGCTAGTTGGCGCGCTTCTTCAGCTCTTTGTAGGAATTCTTCAACGTCAGACGGCTCATAATTGTCGTTATCGACAGGGAGCATAGCGTCGAGTGTTGTAGTCACCATACGGCCATAGACCAGCTCAAATGGAGGAATGCGGGTGGTCTCCTGTACTGCCGTATTGTAGGCGAACGTTGCATAAGGTAGGATTTCGTCCCACGTCTTATGCTCTATGTCCACGTACATCGACAACATATCCGCTATGGTGCGGTTTAGGCGTTCCGTCAACCCGTTCGTTTGGGGATGATACGCAGTACTTTTTCTATGAGTGGTATTAGTCATATTCATCAGGCACTGCATCAACTCCGATGTGAATGCTGTTCCGCGATCGGTGATAACTACCATCGGGGCGCCATGTCGCAGAACTATGTTGTGAACGAAGAACTTGGCAACTTCCGCAGCCGTTCCTCGTTCCAGGCAGCCAGTTTCTGCGTACCGCGTTAAATAGTCGGTTGCGACGATGATCCACCTCTTTCCTGAGGATGACATTGGAAACGGCCCGAGAAGATCCATTCCAATTTGCTGAAAAGGAGTCTCAGGTGGGTCTATGGGCTGGAGCAGGCCGGCAGTTTTCAGAGGTGGTGTTTTGCGCCTTTGACATTCGCGGCATGTCTTCACATAATGCTGTACCGACGCTAACAGCTTGGGCCAGTAATATTTCAGATGAATTCTGGCGAATGTCCGGCTGACACCTAAGTGACCCGAGCACGGTTCATCATGGCAAGCTTGTAATATTTCACGTCTCATGACTTGCGGCACAACGAGTAAGAACTTTTCTTTGTTGCTTCTGAAGTTCCTTTTGTAGAGTATATTACCACGGAGGCAGAACGACGATAATGTTCTCCTAAATACACGTGGGACTTGGGAGTCGTGCCCTTCGAGGAATTTTATCAATGGGAGCAGTTCTGTGTCGGATCGTTGCTGCTCGGCGATATCTGAAGCCTTCACAACACAAAGGAACGGAAAGTCGTCCTCTTCTGAAGAGGTAGAGTCCAGTGGCGAGCGTGATAAGCAATCAGCATCGCTGTGTTTTCTTCCCGACCTATATACAACTGTAATATCGTATTCTTGGAGCCTGAGGCTCCATCTCGCAAGTCGTCCCGACGGGTCTTTTAAGCTCGCCAGCCAGCAAAGTGAATGGTGGTCGCTGACGGCGCGGAACGGCCTGCCGTAGAGATATGGCCTGAACTTGCTAATCGCCCATATAACTGCCAAGCACTCTTTTTCCGTTGCAGAATAGTTCTTTTCAGCTTTTGACAGGGTGCGACTGGCATAGGCTATGACTTTCTCTTCTCCATTTTGCCATTGAGCTAATACCGCGCCGAGACCAAGATTGCTTGCGTCTGTATGGACTTCCGTGTCCGCAGTTTCATCAAAATGTGCGAGGATCGGTGGGGCTTGTAAACGTTTCTTTAGTTCCTCGAAAGCTCTCTCTTGTTCCTTATGCCAAACGAATGATTCTTCCTCTTTTGTGAGTCTGGTCAGAGGTTCAGCAATTTTCGAGAAATTTTCTATAAATCGTCTGTAGTAAGCGCACAAGCCCAGAAATCGACGCACCTCCTTCTTGTCTCTCGGCTTGGGGAATCGCGCAACGGCCGCAGTTTTGTCCGGATCCGGGCCAACACCTTCAGCGCTGATCACATGACCGAGAAAACGAAGCTTTTCATATCCAAACTGACACTTTTCCGGTTTAATAGTCAAGCCGGCCGACTGGATGGCGTGAAGCACTGAACGTAGTCGTTCTATATGCTGTTCAAAGGTTGCAGAAAATACCACAACATCGTCCAAGTATACTAAACATGACTGCCATTTGAGACCCGATAGAACACTGTCCATCATGCGCTGGAATGTCGCTGGCGCACAACAAAGGCCGAATGGGAGTGCTTTAAATTCGTACAAGCCGTCCGGAGCTTGCATAAAATGACTGCTGTATTGTAAGCAGTCATTTTATGCAAGCTCCTCCAGAACAGTGCGTCGAGATATGGTTGGGTGACATCATCCTCCAGCATCTCTTGCACTTGACCCTTTATGACCTCTCGTTCTTTGGGTGAAACTCTGTACGGGTTTTGATGAACAGGTCTTGTTTGCTCGTCAGTTATTATTCGGTGTTTAACGATCTGCGTGCGACGTACTTTTGACGAGGTGGAGAAACACTCTGAGAAGTCTCTTATGAGGTCCTGTATGATTTGCCTTTCGCCTGATGATAGACTTCTATTTATTGAAACCGCAGCTCCGACATCATCCGTACTTCCCGGAGTAGGTGGTGCTGACGTGAGGCCACACAAATCTGTCGCTGCAGTAAAGCTGTGCAGAAAGGCAATGGCAGTGTCTTTTGCAACATGCTGTATTGCATTTCCGAAGTTTGTGAGCAACACACTGGCGCACCCATCACGTAATTGAATGATGCCCCGGGCTACACAAATGCCTTTCTTTAGTAGCAGCTCGACGTTGCTATCCGCTATGCCTTCGGAATCTGCAAATGTGTCATTTCTGACGCCAACCAGCACGCTGCATCGTGGTGGCACGGTTATGTCTTCGTCGATAACCCGCAATGCAGTGCTCTCTACCTCCTTCTCGTCTATGGCCAGCTTCGTCGAGAAGGAAACGCTAGAATTTTGTAGGTTGATTATGGCACCGTTCGCTAGCAAGAAATCCATCCCGAGAATTACGTCCCTTGAGCATTCCGGAAGCACAATAAACTCAGCCACGTAAGTAGCACCCTGAATTCCTATCCTCGCGGTACATCTTCCCACTGGTGTTATCCGGTGGTCCCCAGCCGTTCTTATTTGTGGACCACTCCACGGCGTCAAAACTTTCTTGAGATCCCTCGCGAACGCGTAGCTGACGACTGAATAATCCGCACCGGTATCGACTAAAACGCTCAATTCCCGCTCGTCCACCGTAACGCGCAAGTCCGAAGAAATTGATTCCTTACTTATCTTAGCCGTTCTTTTTTGCCTGTCGCTGCTACCCTCGGGTCTTGACGGAGGATCTTCGCCTTGTCGAACAACAGCGGCCTTGCCTCCACAGGTCGCTGGACTTAGTTTTCCTGCCGCGGGCTCGTTGAACGTCTTGGTGGACCTGAGAATGGGGAACTTGGACGCCGGGGGCTCGGTGATCGGTAACGTTTCGGCGCCGGTGACCTTGGCTGGTGCTGAAAACTAGCAGATGGGAGTTGCTGCCTTGACAGGTAATCTTCTATCTCCATGGGTCTTTCACCATTACGCGGGCATGGTGCGTTCACAGAAAACCCCCGCAGGCCGGCCCTCCGGTATGGGCACGTTCTGTAAAGATGTCCAGCCTCTCCGCAATGAAAGCAAAGCGGCGTCCAGTCGGGTGTGCGCCACACGTCGCTTTTTCGTGGTCTCAGCTCTCCGAGAAAGGGCGAGCCATGCGAAGCCGACGGGCGTGTACTGGGGGCTACGAAAGAAGCATTGTGCACGGCAGGCTGGCGTAGAGCGTCCGCGTACGTTGGTATGCGACGTGTCTGCAGTGGTTGTTCCAGTCGAACAGGTTGCGGCTCAGGTTCCGGCTGAAGGATGGCGTGCCGGACTTCGTCACGAATGACGGCGGCGAGGGTCGAGACTGTTGGCATCACTTGTGGCTGCATCAACTTCTGAATCTCTTCCCTTACAATGGATCGCACCAGTTCTCTTAGCGTTTCACTGTTGTTACTTTGGCCTGCCGATAGGACGTCCACTGGTGCGCTACTGGCGTCTCGGTTGTAATGACGGGCACGCTGCTGTAGCGCCTTCTCTATGGTTGTTGCTTCGGTGCGGAACTCGGCAACCGTGCGTGGTGGATTGCGAACTAACCCAGCAAACAAGTCCTGCTTGACTCCACGCATTAGGTGGCGCAGTTTCTTCTCTTCCATCATGTTCGGATCAGCGCGTTTGAAGAGCCGGCACATGTCTTCGACATACATGCTGACACTCTCATTCGTGCGTTGACTCCTGGACTGGAGAGCGTTCTCTGCCTTCTCTCGGCGATCGGTGCTGGCATACGCAGCGAGCAAGTGTTGTCGAAAATCTTCCCATGTTGTTATCACCGCTTCGTGATTTTCGAACCACACCTTCGCTGAATCCTGCAACGCAAAGTACACGCGTCCAAGTTTCCTTGTCTCATCCCAGGCATTGGTCCTTGCGACTCGCTCGAAATGTTCCAGCCAGTCTTCTACATCTTCGTGCGAGTCACCGTGGAAGGGCTCAGGCAGGCACGGTGGTGACACGATGAGCTCGGATGTAGAACCTGCGGTGGCCATCGTTGTGGGGTCGTTTGTAAAAGCTGCTTGCGTTGCTGGAGCAGTGGTGAGCGGTCCGAATTCAGGCGGGTCTCCTCGAAGACGACGGCTCGAACGCTGGTGTACAGGAGTCAATTCGCCAGGTTCCAGTCGTTGAGGGTCGGGGCTCCGCTCTCTTGCGCCTGAGGGACTTCCAATCATTACCCGGCACCTCCACCAGAATGTCACGTATTGCAAGAGGGTGACACAAACAATAGCTTTATTAAAGGGCGAACTTGTGCCCAGAAGAATAGGTAAATAACTGGGTCCGCTAAAGCGTTCCACACTAGCGTCTCTCTCGAACACCTTTTTTTCACCACCAGTCGATCAGGCCACCGTCGCGAGCCCGAGCACGAGGAGCAATGACTCGCGTTGCTACAGCGCGCGCAGGTGCGCTACGTTGTAGACGCTTGCATAGCGTCTCGCTGGTTCTCCTGGTAGTTGTAGACGCTTGCATAGCGTCTCGCTGGTTCTCCTGGTAGAAGGCAGTCTCTGCGGCAATATGAAAGAGATGTTTGACACGCTCAGCAAAGTAGTAGCCAATCTTAGCGAGCAGATGGGTAGGCTACAATCAAGCGTGGCGGCACTGGAAGAGCATATGACTTTGCGCATTACAAAGGTCGAAGCATATCTGCACAACACAGCAAGGCCTCCTCATGCACCAAGCTCACCCCTTCGGCCACCAATACTAGTGGTACCAAACCTGTCGACAGGTGCAGCATCAGGCTCTGGCCGCCCTTGTAATAACCATGATGGCAGCGCTACGTGAAGCATTTCGTATCTGGCAATGGAACTGTAGAGATTACCTTAAAAAAGAAGGCAACCCTGCAGCCGTATATCAGGAGCAGCCAAGAAAAGCCTCATATTATATTATTACAAGAGACCCTTCCACCGCAAGCAACGTTGCCTGGATTCCGGCCTGTAATAGGGGATACTGAAAGGAGGGGAGTCAGCACCTTCGTATGCAACAAACTAACGCACGTAACCCACGACCTCAAGACAGAAGCAGGCTGGTTGGAACACGTCTTGGTAGAGATCGTGCCGGGTACCAGCAACCGTCAGAGCATTTTCATTCTTAATATATACAGCAGTCCAAAGGAACAAAAGCAAGGGTTCAAGACGGTTCTAAAGAAAGCTGTTAATATCGCCGGGGAATGTCCACTCGTCATAGCAGGTGATTTCAACGCCCCTCATCTCACATGGGGTCACAAGTACAACACTGGGAAAGGAAATCGACTTTGGCAAAGTGCCAGTGAACTTGATTTCACCCTAATCACAGACGCCAGCCTACCAGCAAGGCTTCGTACATCTTGCTGCAGGGATTCCACCCCGGACCTTACATTTGTAAGGAACATCAAGAAGGCCCAGTGGATGAACCTTGCTGTAGACCTAGGGAGTGACCACTGCATTCTTGCCTCTACCTTCTCCGTGGAGCGTAAAAAGGAGAGATAATTTCACTTCACAGACTGGGATAAGTTCAGGAAGATAAGGATGGAAAGGGAACAAGATGGCCACAGACAAGGCTTGGAGCAGTGGGTCAAACAGATTAAAGATGACATCAAATCCGTCTCCTCCACCATTACCACAGATTTTCCGGTTGAAAGAATGGATAGCCGGCTCGCTCATCTTCTTGAGGCAAAGCAAGCACTACTGAACCGTCGGAAAGGTCAGCGCCTGAACCGAAGACTGAGGAAGAAGATAGCTGAGGTAAACAGATCAGTCGAGGAACATTGTTGCGCACTATCGAGGCAGCAATGGGACGAAATCTGCAACTCCGTCGATGGTCAGATGCGCAATGGCAAGACATGGAATATGTTAAAGCATCTCCTCAACGAAAACACCACCAAAACAAATCAAAAGCATGTTATCGCTCGAATTTTGCATAAAGAGATAGGGCGCACTACAGAACAGCAAGTTGTCCAGCAGCTCGTGCATAAGTACCTCCCAATCAAAAGAGGATTGGCACCACCAAGTAGACAGTACCAGGGCACGCCAAATCCAGGTCTTGAGGGTGACTTTAACATCGAGGAGACCAGAAGAGCCTTGCATGATCTCAACGGCAGGTCGGCCCCTGGCCCGGATGGTATATCAAACAAGGCCCTGCGTAACCTTGATGACGATTCAATTGAAACCCTGAGGGATATGATCAATTCAGCATGGAAAGAAGGCAGGGTGCAAGAGCAGTGGAAGCTGGCCAGCACGATCCTCATTCCTAAGCCAGGAAAGCCCCCTAACTTGGACAACATGAGGCCAATATCCTTGACATCATGTATCGGCAAGGTCGCAGAGCATGCAATACTGCACAGGATAAACAAGTACTTGGAAGATAACGACATATATACACACAATATGGTTGGATTCAGGGCAGGGCTATCCACACAAGATGCATTGAAGCTTATCAAACACCAGGTCATTGACAATGAAACCAGAGACGTGAGAGCCATTCTGTGCCTAGATCTAGAAAAAGCGTTTGACAACATCCACCACTCATTCATACTCGAAGCAATTTCCAAGCTTGGTCTAGGGAAAGCCTTCTATGACTACGTATGGTCCTTTCTTACAGATCGGAAAGCCGTGATGAAGATTGCAGATATCGAGACCGCAGCAATCGAACTAGAAGCAAGGGGCACGCCACAAGGGGCAGTGATTTCACCAATGCTGTTCAACATTGCCATGATTGGACTGTCAAAGAAATTATCGAGCAGTGAAGGATTGAAGCACAGCATCTACGCTGATGACATTACCATCTGGTGCACAGGTGGAAGCGAGGGGCAGATTGAGAGCGCTCTGCAAGAGGCGATTGACACCGTAGAAGACTACCTTCGCCCTTCCGGGCTCAAGTGCTCCTCGAGTAAGTCAGAACTTTTGCTTTATCGAACTGCACACCGGGGACCGAAGCCCAGGGGATGGAAGCCGTTAAACCAGATAGACATCCATCTCCGTACAAATCAAGGGGATGCCATCCAGAGGGTCGACTCCATCAAAGTCCTGGGATTGCTGATAGAGTCTACCGGCGCCAACAGCAAATCTATAGCCAAGTTAACTCGGAAAACAGACAGTGCGGTGCACTTCATATGCAGAGTGGCCAACAAAATAAATGGGATCAAGGAAGACAACCTCATCAGGTTGATGCATGCGTTTGTTCTAAGTCACTTCACATACGAGGCAGCAATGCACAACTGGTCAAGAGCAGAGTCCGAGACACTGAAAGTGCTCCTCAGGAAAGTTATCAAGAAGGTCCTGGGCCTACCCATACATACCAGCAACGAGCATCTGCTTGAGCTTGGCATACACAACACGCTCGAAGAAATAGCAGAAGCCCAAGAGAGAGCACAGTTTGCAAGGTTATCCACTACAAGGTCGGGGAGAATGATCCTGCAGGAGCTGGGCCAACACCCAATAGCAATCAGACGCAATTACAATGATATCCCTGACAACATCAGGGAGACTATCACGGTATCTCCTATACCGAGAAACATGCATCCAGAACACAACGTCGGAAGAAGAGTAGCGAGGGCCAGGACTATACTTCGTCAAGTCTCAAACGAGGAACGAGGGGTCGTATTTGTTGACGCGGCTTCCTACGCCAATGGGAAAGCGTTTGTGGCAGTGGTAGTCGATGGGGCTGGCCATGTCGTCAACTCAGCGACGGTCAGGACGAAAGACCCAATCATTGCGGAACAAGTGGCCATCGCCTTAGCACTCAAGATGGATAACATTGAAGTCGTCTACAGTGATTCCATGGCAGCACTACGGGCGTTCGCCAAGGGGACGGTCTGTGAACAAACGCTGAAAATACTGCAAGGCAAGAACATAACACATCATCTTCTGAGTTGGTTCCCAGCTCACCTTGGACAAATCAACGATTCCCCTCCCAATCTCAACGAAGCAGCACACGAGGCGGCGCGAGAACTCTCCAACCGCGCCTCTCCGGGGATGCGTTCTACCGGTGAAGGGGATAACCGGGAAATTCTTATAACATATAACGAGCTTACTAAACATTTCTACCTGTCTAGAAGGATTTTCCCTCCACCCCACAAAAATCTAACCCGGCCCCAAGCACTTACATTAAGGCTTTTGCAAACGCGGATGTACCCTACTTTGAAAATGTTACACATTGTTATGCCAGCGAGTCCTCGTCAAACGTCCGTGCCTCTGAAAAAGGCAATCTGAGTCAAGGCCAGCCCGAAGTCCGCCTGTCGCGAACAACTCAACGGCGTAAATACGCGCGGCGCATCTCTGGGCCACGTGCATTGAGTCAGCGGCGCACGTGACAGCGAGGTGGCGTCCTCGTGTCTGGTGGTCTGACGCATGGCGCGGCGACCCCATTGGAGGAATCTGCCCTGACGACCAGCGGCGCTTCTGATTGGACATTTTGGTTGGACCCGGTGTAAATAAAAGAAGCCCTGCGGCGCGTCGCGATCGGCAGTCCTATGGAGAGGAGTCCCCGTGTCGGAGAGCCGACATGTGTGTGAGTCGGCGGTCTTAGGCGAAAAAGCTGACCTATGTGTTAGAGAGGGGAGCTCGGCTCTTCGAGTCTCTGTCGGCCCCAGTGCCGAAATTGTAACGCTTCTGTATATATGCTGTACATAAACCTTGTTTAACTCACCGTCGTCTCGTCCGCTCGTCTTATCAGCTCTGCGCAGAAGCAGTCGCGAGCTGAGAAACATACGCTACCAAACGGCTGGTGACCTTCCCGGCGGAGTTGAAAGCAGTGGCGCCTTTGAGACCGTGTTGGCGTCGCCGTCTTTCGCAACAGTGGTGGCAGCGGTGGGATTTCGGAGGTGGCTTCGCAACAGTGGCAGCCACGGAGGCAGATTCGCAACAGTGGTGGCTTCGGCGGGATCGGCCCGTCGTTCGCAACAGTGGTGGCAGCGGTGGGATCGGCGAGCTTCGCAACAGTGGTGGCAGCGGTGGGATCGGCGAGCTTCGCAACAGTGGTTGGCAGCTGCGGGATCGGCCGGCGTCAGCGACATCAATGCGGTGTGTGCCTGATGTTTTCCCCTCAGTTCACCAGACTACTCTAGCTCAGGTTGTAGTAGTTTAGAGAAGGGCTGTGTGAAGCATTGTAGTGAGCTTTGATCGTTTCAAGCCAAGTCGAAGCGCTTTGAAACCAAAGTTAATGCGGAGGGGGTAAACACGGGAGTGTGAAAAATTGCTTGCGCGTCTTGCTAGTTGACTTATAGTGGGTACGGCAAGTAAATTGTTAACAGGGGCAAACAGCAAGACGCTAGTGTGAACGATGGAGAACCTTAAAGTGAAGGAACTCATCGAAATTTGTGAGGAACTCGGTATTACTTTGGGCCGTGCGAAACAAAAGCAAGCCGTATCGTTGTTCCCCTGTGCAACGTCGAAAGTGTGAGCTGCTCTTGGTGCCGCATAGGTATCGTCGCCTAAAAGTGGCCGGTTACTGAGGTGGAGCATGTTGCTCCACAGCTGAACTTTGACGTTCGCTATCAAAAAAAAGGAAAGCTAAACGCTAATGCAGGTGCATTGAGCAGTGAGTTCTAGTTAGTACCTTCTCAACCTTTCGGTTTCTCGCTGGCGATTCGGGGCAAAATTTTGACCTCATCACGACCTTAGCTGAGCGCTCTCGTCCAGAGTGAGCTCAAGGAGCCAACTTTATGTTGTATTCTAATTCGTTACGTTGTTGTACGTGGAAAAAAAATCTTGAGTTGTCATTTTAAGAGTCTTGTGTCCCACATGTGCCTCTTGATGTAGAGGGAACGAAATTCTGATAGACACTTAGCTAGGTATATGTTGTACTATACTTTGTCTGGTGTTCTGTCGGGTGACCGAGGGCGCTTGCTTGTGTCGTGTGTTGTCTGTTGTCGATCCGTTCTTGGCAAGTTGCAGAACCATCGACAAGTGCTGAAACCGAAGATGGTCAGAAGAGACGAGCGAAGTTGGCCAGCAAGTTGTGGCGACAAGCCAGTGGAGCTGGGATCCGTCGTCAAAAATGGGATGTGTTTCCGGAACAGTCTGGAGCTGTATTCTCCCCATGGCCCTGGAGGCGAACCTGGAGGGACCTGGCGAACGAGCGCACCTGACATCCGAGCCCCGTGGAAGCAGCTCGTCTTTCCGGTGCATTGTCTGGCGGCGGGGGTGCTGTTATGCCAGCGAGTCCTCGTCAAACGTCCGTGCCTCTGAAAAAGGAAATCTGGGTCAAGGCCAGCCCGAAGTCCGCCTGTCGCGAACAACTCAACGGCGTAAACACACGCGGCGCATCTCTGGGCCACGTGCATTGAGTCAGCGGCGCACGTGACAGCGAGCCGGCGTCCTCGTGTCTGGTGGTCTGACGCATGGCGCGGCGACCCCATTGGAGGAATCTGCCCTGACGACCAGCGGCGCTTCTGATTGGACATTTTGGTTGGACCCGGTGTAAATAAAAGAAGCCCTGCGGTGCGTCGCGATCGGCAGTCCTATGGAGAGGAGTCCCCGTGTCGGAGAGCCGACATGTGTGTGAGTCGGTGGTCTTAGGCGAAAAAGCTGACCTATGTGTTAGAGAGGAGAGCTCGGCTCTTCGAGTCTCTGTCGGCCCCAGTGCCGAAATTGTAACGCTTCTGTATATATGCTGTACATAAACCTTGTTTAACTCACCGTCGTCTCGTCCGCTCGTCTTATCAGCTCTGCGCAGAAGCAGTCGCGAGCTGAGAAACATACGCTACCAAACGGCTGGTGACCTTCCCGGCGGAGTTGAAAGCAGTGGCGCCTTTGGGACCGTGTTGGCGTCGCCGTCTTTCGCAACAGTGGTGGCAGCGGTGGGATTTCGGAGGTGGCTTCGCAACAGTGGCAGCCACGGAGGCAGATTCGCAACAGTGGTGGTTTCGGCGGGATCGGCCCGTCGTTCGCAACAGTGGTGGCAGCGGTGGGATCGGCGAGCTTCGCAACAACATCAGGTACCCTGACCTATACCCAAATAATCTTTGTCCACATTGTCGGGAAATAGCTTCATTAGAACACATGCTCTGGCAGTGCACCAAATTCGCTCATTTATCGCACATCACCTCTGCCAGATGGGAGGCGGCAATCCGCAGCTCGTCCTTGGCAGATCAGCTCTGGGCTGTCCACCAAGCCCGCGAGGCGGCTGAGGAGCTTGGCATCTCAGTACCCACGTGGGAGCTGCCCGCAACACAGTGATCTGTGTTTTGGAGGACCAAATAAAAGTTTATCCAATCCAATCCAATGTTACCAAGGTCGAGGTTTAGTGCCTGAGTGACATATTTTGAGCACTTTCAAAAAGGCGCCGATGTGTTTAGACAGGGGGGGGGCAGTATCGCAAGGGGGCGGGGTATAAGTGAGCCGGCGCGTGAGCTGGCATACAAAAGTTTGCCGTGAACTGGGAAGCCTTCATGTGCACAGCGCCTCCATTTTAAGTGTGAATACACTTTATAAGCGACCCCAAACCATCCACCGCTGTCGGAGGCGTCCGCAGTCTTCTCTCTATCTTTAAAAGAAAGAGGACTTGGCGGGCCGCAGCGCGACGCTCTACCAAATAAGCCATGGACGCGACGCTGATATCGGTGTCAGTAACGTGCCTTATACCCCCTCCCCCTTCGCTCGCTCCTCCGCTCTCCTCGCTCGCTGCAGCTGCGCGCGCACCCCTCGCTCTCGCGCGTCCGCCTTCTCTCTCAGTCTCCCGTCGAGAGCGGGTCGTGAGGGGGAGTAAAGTTAAAATCCGTTGGCATTCGCCAGTGAGTTAACGTAAACTCCCCCGGTTGATCAAATTGCGATTCCCAGGAACCATTACACCATAAAGGCACCATAGTGTGATTAATAAATATAATAGTGCGAAATAATAAATACCCCTCATAGCATCACCCCGTGTATTGGCACTTAACCATGTTCACCCTCGGGGAAATGCTTGGGAGATTTTTAAGGTGGTGTTGGCCTGTGACCCACCACTTGCCGCTGCACGCTAAAACAAAATGTCGCCAGTCCGTGTTCCTATGGCAACAATCCACATTTTCGTTCTCGCGGCCAGTCGTTCCTGCTCCGCCGTACTGCGCCAGCTGCGTGTTCGCGCTGGTGTGCAAGCTGCAGTATGAGCTGCGTTTGACTACACCATAGACATACACTCGGCGACAACGTTTCTAGGCACTGAAGGGAAAGCTACGGAAGGGGAGCTTCTGCACATGTAGCACTACGCGAAGTATTCCGTTTTGGCGCACGTCTCGCAACGGAGTGAAAGTGACGGGGGCACACAATCAGCGTTTCAAGTAGGCGCAGACACCGCTTAGCGTTTCTGGTGCACGTGAAAAGGTGGGACTTTCTTGCACATTGAAAAACGCGAAGCCACAACGCATAAATTAAACTAATTACGGCTATTTTAATGGTGGGAGCTGTGTCCTGTCTCAAACAGCTGCATGTTGAAAATAAAGAGGAATCTTCTATATTTCAAGCTGAAAATGTAGGCACTGTTGCGGAACTGCATTTACTGGTGGTAGCATGCCCGCGATTAGGCTCTAGAGCCTTCGCTACAATGCCAAAAAACGTTGTCGCTCAGTATAGCTGCCGCTACGACATTATCTTCGCCCTAAGCACACCTACAAGAACTTTGGAGCAAAAATGCCAGGGTGCTGCCTGCCGCTATGCAAAACCACCTGAAGACTTCCGCTTCCCGACAACTCTAGCCGACGGAAGCGCTGGATTACAGAAGTGAAGCGAGACTGCTTGGAGCCGACTACTTTTCTCCGTGTTTGTGGGGGGAGTATCCGTTGTATTGCAGGTGGTTTGAGTATATCACCATATATTTCGTGAAACGATTTACTCAGTCATGCAACGAAAAGCAGTTTTTCGCACAGTTAACGCGTCAAATTTCTCAGTAAGAACAAAAAAGGCAGCATATCCACGGAGTGAATAATGGAGAGTGGGGTGACGCATCCGTCCATCCATTCGTTCTTGCTTCCGTCCGTCTATGCGTGCGTTTGTGTGGCCGCCTGTGCGCCAATCCTCCCGTCCGTGTGTGCGTCTGTTCGTGCGTCCGCACGTCCATCTGTGCGTCCATCCCTGCGTTCGTCCATGTATTCACTCCTGCGTCCGTCCATGCGTCCATCCGTCCGTGCTGCCATCCGTGCGACCGTCAATGTGTCTGTGTGTCCTTTCGTCCACCTATTCAACACTCCAAGTACCACCATCTCGCATCTCTTTATCATATGTTACTCATATAGAAGCACCGCGTCCAGCGGACATTCCAAGGACTGAACGAGAGGAGGCACACGCACACTTTCTTACGGCTTGCACTTCGGGTCTACTTCCCACCTTTAACCACCTCGAGTTCATGGTATATGCTAGTTCACTGTATCGATGGCACTGCGGCCCAATGCTCGCTAAAATTTTCTAAAACCAAGGAGGTTACGCCCAGCGAGTATAACGTAGCAACCCTTTCTTTTCAGATAGTGCTCAATGTGCATGCCAATGGCTGCTAATGGGAAATGAGAGACAGGCGAATTCGTCTTTTAGTTAACACATACAGTCATACAGTCAGTTCATACAGTCATGCTATGGTATGCTAAGTTTGATATCGATACCATAATCGTAACGGCCAGGATAGCTAAAAGTCATAGGCGGCTAGATAGATAGATAGATAGATAGATAGATACGCTCAAAGTAGCCAAAGTTCGGTAAGAAATCCTTTGCATGTGAAAAAAAAGATGCGCTGGGTTACGTAAAGTCTAAGGAAACAAATTTCGCATCTGCTTTTCTAATATTCTTCTCCTTTTTCGGTTTAACGAAAAAGGAGGTAACGATTAAGAGTACTAAGTACTCTACTATGGGAGAGCAAAAAAGCCGTCCCTTGGCCTTACGTTTGACGGCCTATGTCACAGCGGTCCAGGTTAATTTTACATAGTTTTTTCGAGTTGCACTATTACGGACACCAGCTTTCAGCCATCTTCCAAAAGCCTCCATGCTTTCTCTTGGCGGATGGTTCATTTCCAACATTGTCCTGAACTTACATGACAAGACGCAACTTGATTGATATGCAAAAAATACATTGGTTTCAGTGCACTACAGAACCTTTAGGAAAAACATCATAAAAAATGTTGCTATGAAGTTTTTGTTTCTTAAACACTCTTCTAAAAACATCGCAGCATATTCACGGAGTGAAAAATGATGAGCGGCGCGAAGCTTCGAATGGTTTTATCGGCAAACCATGAAATCATGCGCTGGCGTCTGTCTGTCTGTCTGTGTCTGTTGGCCTGTCGATACGTCCGTCCACCCGTCCGTCCGTCAGTTTGACCGTCCGTTCGTTCGTCCGTCTGCCTGTTTTCTGACTGTTCATACGTCCGCCCATCTGTCTGTCTGTCTGTCTGTCTGTCTGTCTGTCTGTCTGTCTGTCTGTCTGTCTGTCTGTCTGTGTGTTTGTCTGTCTGTCCGCCCGTTTGTCTGTCTGTTTGTCTGTCTGTCTGTCTGTCTGTCTGTCTGTCCACAAGTCTGTCTAGCTGTACGTCCGGCCTTCCGTCCGTTCTTTTAGTGAACAATCGAAGTACCGTCATCTCGCATGCTTTCATCATATATGTATTATTTACAAGTACCGCTATCCAGCCGACATTCCAAGTTGCGTAACGGGAGGTGGCGACCTATAATAATGTTGACTATTACATACTGGGGACGCACAACCCACGCCTTCAGAAGCTTCGCCCCTCAAACATCGCCCATTGCCACCGCTGGAATAGCGGGCAGGTTTATTCCACTGTTGTAACTCCGCAAAGAAGGCAAGGCATCAGACAGTTGTATCGAGCTAAGAACGTCCTATAAAGCTGGTTTCATCAGATGCAGTAAGAAAAGCCGAAATACGCAAAACATGTTATCAAGGTCGAGAGTTAGTGCCCAGGTGACCTATTTAGAGCACTTCAAAAAGGCGCCTATGTGTTTAGACATGGGGGGGGGGGCAGTATCGCAAGGAGGCGGGGGATAAGAAGTGAGACGGTGCGTGAGCTTGCATACAAAAGTTGCCAGTATACTAGGAAGCCTTCATGTGCACACCACCTCCGTTTTTCAAGGTGGTGTCGGCCTGTGACCCACCACTTGCCGCAGCCCGCTAAAACAAAATCTCTTCAGTCCGTGTTCGCGGCAACAATCGCCATTTTCGTTCTCACGGCAAGTCGTTCCTGCTCCGCCATACTGCGCCAGCTGCGTGTTGGCGCTGGTTTGCAAGCTGCAGTATGAGCTGCGTTTGACTACACCATAGACCCATACTCGGCGATAATGTTTCTAGGCACTGAAGGGAAAGCTACGGAGGGGAAGCTTCCGCACATGTAGCAGCACTACGCGAAGTAGTCCGTTTTGGCGCACGACTCGTAACACTTTGGAAAGTGACGGGAACACACCATCGGCGTTTCACGTAGACGCAGACGCCGCTTAGCGTTTCAGGTGCAGTTTAAAAGGCGAGACTTTCTTGCACATTGGAATACGCGAAGTCACAACGCATAAATTAATCTAATTGTGGCTTTCTCAATGGTGGGAGCTGTGTCCTGTTTCAAATAGCTGCAGGTTGAAAATAAGGAGGAATCTTCCATATTTCACGCTGAAAATACAGGCGCTGTTGCGGAACTGCATTTACTGACAGTAGCATGCCCGCGATTAGGCTCTCTAGCCTTCGCTCCATTGCCAAAAAAAGGCAGCATATCCACGGAGTGAATGATGGAGAGTGGGGCGAAGCATCCGTCCGTTCATTCGTTCTTGCTGCCATCTGTCCATGCGTAGCTCTGTGTGACCATCCGTGCATCCATCCACCCATCCCCGCGTGCTTCTGTTCGTGCGTCCACGCGTCCATTGTGTGTCCATCCCTGCGTTCGTCCACGCATCTACCCCTGCATCCGTCCATGCGTTCATCCGTCCATGCAGCCATCCATGCGTCCGTCCATGCATCTGTCTGTGTGTCCGTTCATCCATCTAGTCAACACTCCAAGTACCACCATCTCGCATCTTTTCATCATATATTCCGCATATAGAAGCACCGCCACCCAACGGACATTTCAGGAACTAAATGAGAGGTGGCACCCGCACGCTTTCTTACGGCTTGCGCTTCGTGTCTACTTCTCACCTTTAACCATTATGGGCAGTACCGGCATACAAACTGTGGGAGTCGAGAGCGCCCTCCTACCTGGCGCCTCGTTCCCCAGCTGCCGCGCTCGCGCCGACAGCGTAGCCCGGGCGCGCATAAGCGCCGGCATCCGCCAAGATGGCTGTCAGGGCGCCTCTTGGTCTGGGCCAGTCAAGCGTCGGCTGCTTCCCGCGCTGGCATGTCCGGGCATGCTACGCTGGTGCGCTGCGCGGGCCTATGTCACAACGCAGTGCCATTTCCCTTTGGGCCGCGCGTGACATCCTCCTCTCCTACAAGGTATGTTGCGCCCGACGATTCACTCGTCGCGACAGATGCTCTCAGGTCTCCACGAGAGGTTGACGCGCTGCTTAGCAGGTGGCTTCTCGTTCGTGTGTTCGACTTCGGACCTTATGCGGGAGTCGTCGCGCCCTAGGCAAGCGTACTTGCTCGGTCTTGCGGAGTTCCCTATACGGCCTGCAAGCCCGTGAGTGTCGCACTGTGCTGCATCTTGGGTTAATAAACCCGTTGTTGTTGTTATCCTGCCTCGTGTGTGGTTTCTGCGCCGTGCCGGAGAAAGCGACGAACCCGGCCACAGCGTCTTCGCACGCAGCGGCTGTAGAGGACGTCGCATCCCTACACGGTTGCGCTTAGTAGGTAAGCCTTGTGCAAACCTATCTCCACATAACTGGCGCCCAACTTTGTTTCGGCATGGCTTCAGAGCAGCACGCCTTCGAGGCGCTCGTTTCTGTTCGATCCTGTGGCGACGGACTTGATCTCGTTCGAGGCGGACTGCTGCAACAGCACGG
Source organism: Rhipicephalus annulatus (assembly GCA_013436015.1). NCBI lineage: Eukaryota > Metazoa > Arthropoda > Arachnida > Ixodida > Ixodidae > Rhipicephalus > Rhipicephalus annulatus. The sequence goes on from WOVY01016210.1 coordinate 164,613, forward strand.
GGTACGGCTCTCTCGGTGACCCACTGCTTTCGTTCACCGGGAGAGATCCCTTTTTCGGGGCCCCCTACGGTGATGCAAGTCGCTTGAACGAGGACCACAGTCCTAGCCAAGCCAGTAACGGGCTGTATCAGCTGTTCGAGACTCACGCGCTTACGGGCCCGTCCCCGGCGCAGTCTCCGCTCGCTGGCCTTTCCCTGTCAGCAACACGGTTGACAGCGCAAATCGCCGCACCCAGTCCTTCCTACCAGGGGCACTCAGGTGTTGGCGGGAACGCGCTTACTGACCCGTCGTGGTCGCGAGCGCAAAGGGTGACGATGCCGTTCGCGAGCCTGCTCACTTAACCGACAACGTCGCCGCGTTCACAGACGCTCGCTGGCCTGAGACTCGCGTGGGCGACGCTTTCGACAGACGTGGGCCACCGTGCTCCGCTGTCGACCCGTTTGCCAGTCGCGTGAGGCCTCAAGAACCAGTTGGAGCGCAAACCCTACCCTCCTCGATGCCGTGTACTGGCTCTTTTCGGTCGGACGCGCATGTTTGGGAACAGGCGCGCGCGCCTGTTACGGCCACGGCCGCCTCGGAGCAATCACCCCTGCACGCAACTGCGGCGCAGTTCCTAAATGTTCTGTTAGAAGCGGTGCGCTCGCAGCCTTGTGCTTTAAAGGGAGACCCCGAGTCCCCTCAGCCAAGCGTTCCGAGTAGCTTCCCACCTTCCCACCTTTTTACCTTTACTTTACATCTACTTCCCACCTTTCAACACCTCGAGTTCACGTTATATTCTAGTTCACTGTATTCATGGCACTGCAGCCCCATGTACATGCCAATGGTTGCTAATGGGGAATGAGAGACAGGTGAATTCGGCTTTTAGTTAACGCGTACGCTGCGAATTTTTATTGTTCATCAACGCAGAGGAGAAATCTCCCACAGGCACCACCTTGGATGTCAAAACGTAAGACTGGTTACACACTACTACGACTACGACTACTACGAGGGACGAACGGGTGCCTCTTTAAGGAGCTTCGCCCCTAATAAACAACAAGGCTACAGTAGCAACATTTGGCTTGAGTTCTGGCACCTCTTCAGTTAAACCCAAAGGCAAAACTGACACGCTGCATTAGCAGGCGGCTTCTCGTACACGCACTGGCTGCCGCCCTCTGTGTGATAGCCCTAGCACCTGCCAGCAAGCGTGCACTTGGTCGGCCTTGGGGAGTTCCCTGCTGGCTCAGGATTGTCGCACTGTGCGGTATCTTGTGTAAGTAAACCCGTGTTTTTGACGACCTGCCTCGAGTGCCATCTCTGCGCCTTGTCGGTGAGTTGACGACCCCGGTGTGAGCAACAGCATTGGAGATTGTCGCGTCCCTTCACGGTCGCTTCGTGGGGTATGCCTTTAGCAAACCTTTTTACATAGCTCCAAGACGAAGTTCAGCAAAAGCTTTGCAGTTACGCCTGCTATCTTGACCAATTAGGCTCAGTGATTTTAGTTAGCTCATGACGTTCACAACAGTCCATTCTTTTATTTGAAACAACATTTCTCTCCGGTGCTGCAGCCACACCATAAATCTCAAGTGCACGTTGCGGCTGCTTTGCACTTCACACAAGTGCTTCGAATGGCGTCAAATAGCCATTCACTCTCCTACAAGGCGGGGCGAAAGAATGGAAGTGCCACCCAGAGAAGTGGAAAGTGGTACAATGTTGCACGAACTATGAGAAACAAATGGTCTGTTACCAGCTACCATTACTGTTAAACCAGTTGCAGAAAACAAATGGCGTCGGAACTGAAAAACTGTCAATGAAAGAACTCCGCTATATATGTGTGTAAATAGGTCAAAATGTTGTTCATATTGTCGCGAGAGGAAACGAGAGACAGGAACTTCAAGTGGACGACTGTTTACTAGGCCACAGCAGCCATTAACTTCTTCTATCTTTTCTCCTACCACTAACACAGCGTGGCATTACCCTATCCCCCCCCCCAAAAAAAAAGCATCGCATGAATGCCGTGGCTCCAAAAACAACGAAAGGTAGTAAAAATGTCTCTGTCAATTGGGAAGAAAAAGGACGAGAGCGAAAAAAAGGAGCGAGGAAAAAATGTACAATTGTCTTGAAGACAAGTTCCACATCATAAAGTTCTTGACTTGCAGTCAAAGCTAATAGTAAGGCTTCATCCTGGAGACGTGAACCACATTCGAGGAGCGTGGTCTGCGAGAATGGTGCGACGTGTCTGCAAGGACAACTTCGTAGTTAACTTCCTCGAGGTGATGAAGAACTCGGTAGTGTCTGAAGTACTGACATGACAATTGTTCTGAGCGTCCACGTTGACGTATAGCAGTCCAAACCCAGACTAGATCACCGGGTTCGTATAATACTGCACTGTGGTGGGTGTTAGACCGTTGAGCATCTTGATTTTGCCGCGATAAAATGCGTAAGCGCGCCAGCTGCCGGGCGTCTTCGGCACGTTGAACAAATAAATTTGCGTCCGGAGTAATCATGTCCGGCAGAGTTGGTTGGTTCCAAGCATTGTGTTGACGCCACGGCCGTAAACCAGACGAAAAGGAGCAAAGCCAGTTGTTTCCTGCAGAGCCCTTTTGTAGGCAAATGTAATATACGGGAGAATTTTGTCCCAATTCTTCTGATCCTTGGTTACATACAACGAAAGCATATCTGTAGTTGTTTTGTTAAGGCGTTCGGTTAACTCATTAGTCTGCGGGTGGTACATAGTTGCTGGTCGGTGCGTCGTCCCGCTCAGCAACAGGATCTCTCGGAGCAACTGTGCCATAAAAACAGTACCACGATCTGTGATGACGACAGCGGGAGCACCGTGGCGGAGAACTATGTTCTTGATAAAAACGTCAGCCACATCCGAAGCACTTGCTCGCTGGGCGGCTTGTGTTTCGTAGTATCTGGTCAGGTAGTCGATGGCAACCACAATTCAGCGGTTACCAGCCCTAGACTTCGGAAATGGGTCGAGTAAATTAATCTCGGCCTTTCCAAAGGTGCGTGAGGGGGTCGCAAAAGCTGAAGCAGACCGGCTGGTTTCGTCGTTGAATTTTCGCGGCGCTGGCAGGCTGTGCATGTCTTGATGTACTGCCGGACGGTTTTCGTACGTTTGCACCAGTAGTATTTGTCCTTGATCCGCACCAGAGCATGTGCGAAGCCAAGATGCCCTGACGATGGCTCGTCGTGACATGCACGCAAAATATCATCGCGGAGAGTAGCAGGAACGACGAGGAGATAAACAGTTTTCGTTGGATGAACTTTGCGCTTGAAGAGAATGTTTTGACGTAGACAGAAAGATGACAAATAGCGTGCAAACTGACGTGGGGTTCTGGGCGACGTCTTTCAAGGTATTCGATCAGTGGTTGTAGTTATAAGTCTTCGCGATGCTCTTAGCCACGTTTAATGATGCGAGAATAGCAAGGTGGCTGAAGTCTTCATCCTTGTCTTCTGCAGCGATCTCGACGGGTGCGTGAAAAAGACAGTAAGTGTCAGTGTGTTTCTCGCCAGACTTGTGAACCATCGTTATATCGAATTCCTGTAGCCGAAGGCTCCATCTTGCGAGACGGCCCGAAGGGTCTTTCAGATTCGCTAGCCAGCAGAGAGAGCGGTGGTCACTGACGATTCGGAAGGGGCGTCCGTACAAATAAAATAGGGCCTGAATTTCGTTATGGCCCATACAACCACGAGACATTCTTTTTCAGTATTCAAGTAGTTCTTCTCCGCAGATGAAAACGTACGGCTAGCGTAGGCGATGACGCGTTCCACGCCATCTTGATATTGCACGAGAATAGCTCCGAGGCCAAGGTTACTCGTGTCAGTGCGGACTTCTGTGCCTGCTTCGGTGTCGAAGTGACCAAGCATCGGCGGTGTTTGTAGGCATTGTTGAAGGGTGCGGAAAGCGTCGGATTGTTTGGGATCGCAGACGAAGAGGACGTCGTCCTTGACGAGTTATTGTAGAGGGTCAGTGAATTTCAAAAAATTTGGCACGAAGCGGTGGTAATAAGCAAAAGGGCCCAGAAATCGGCGTACATCGTGCTTTGTTCTCGGTATCGGGAACAAAGAAACTGCCATGGCGTTCTCAGGGTCGGGGCGAACACCACTGCTGCTGACAATGTGGCCAAGGAAATCGAGTTGCTCATATCCAAAATAACACTTTTCCGGTTTGAGAGAGAGGCCGGCAGTGCGAATAGCCAGAAGAACCGCCTGAAGCCGCTCAATGTGCTGTTTCACAGTCGTAGAAAAATCAACTACGTCGTGTAAATACACTAAACAAGAGTGCCACTTCAGGTCACATAAAACTGTGTCCATCATTCGTTGGAATGTGGCTGGAGCGGAGCACAGGCCAAAAGAGGAACTTTAAGTTCATAGAGACCGTCAGGTGCAATAAACACTGTTTTTTCTCGGTCCCGTTCATCTACTTCAATCTGCCAATATCCGCTACGGAAATCTATGGAAGAGAAGTAACGGGCTTGTCGCGGACGATCCAACGAGTCATCAATACGAGGAAGAGAATATACGTCTTTTTTCGTTATCTTGTTCAGTTTGTGGTAGTCAACGCAGAATCGTTGTGAACCATCTTTTTTTAAACCAGAACAACTGGTGACGCTCAAGGACTAGTCGACGGTTGAATTACGTCGTCGTCGAGCATTTGTTTCACTTGATGACGGATGGCATCCTGCTCCTTCTGCGACGTGCGGTAAGCATGTTGGCGCACGGATTGGACGTTGGGCTCAGTGATAATTCTGTGCTTCATTAGAGGGGTCTGCCGGACATTCGACGTAGTGGAAAAACAGTCACTAAAGAATGAGAGGAGACTGAGGAGCCTTGCCTTCTTAGGTTCTTTTAACTGGCGATTGACATTGAGGCGACTAGTCACATAAGTATTGCAGATGTTCTCAGTCGAGATCGTCGTAATCAAGGGAAAGGCGTCCAAATCATCCAATGTCTCCAAGTGAGCTATGGCTGTGTGTTTCGCACTACGCCTGTATTCGCCACTAACACAGCGTGACAATATTGTTGAAACCCTTGTTAGTATACACCCTTTCAAGACTCGCAATGGGTTACCTTAAGTTTTCTTTCTCTTTGAATGCTTTTTATTTCACGTAACCAAAACTATTTCACACTTGATCTTTTTTATTTGTTGTTATACCAATGTTCTACATTTTCTGCTTATGTGCGTCAAAAACTCTTGTGTCGCTTGCAATGTGTTCGATGTATTTATTATTTGTACTACTCACTGTTTTCTGCTGTACTACGCAAGCGGGGCTGTCGCCTGGTCAAGCTACTCACTCTAGTAGTTTTTTGTTACACCTCCTATTTTGCAATTCTTCGGAACATTATTAAACTTTATTTGATTCGATTATGGCTGTATAGAAGCCTAAAATCGCTCGATCAAAAAAGCGTAAAAGCTGCGTATAGACAGTAAATTAGGCGAAAGATGGACAATAGCGCCGATTTCCCCTCAAGAGCTTTGCTGCATAGAGACAGAGAGGCCGGTGCTTTGTCTAATAAAAATACTGCAGCAACCACCTTTCTTCAGTGGTCGTGCGTGGGTTGCCGTGGTACATGACGGGAAAGCTCTTCACTTCTTTCAAAAACGCCAACAATAACTGAGGTTTAAAAAGTGGTCGCTGCCTGTGAACATCAATGGATAAAGTGGCCCTTGTTCTCGGGAGATAGACAGGTAGTACTATTGTCTGATATGATCGAGTTCAGCGCATTGGATAAGAATATGTAGCATGGTGAGCTTTTCCTTGCACTTTACAAACAAAGGTCGTTCGGTACCGGACAAATGGTATGAGTGTCTACTATGTTTGTGCCCTGTTATTAATCGGATGTTAATTCTGAGTGACGTAACCTTGATACTGGTGGCCGATTTCCGAGATGGGGCATTATGCGGTGAAGTTTAATCTGTGTTTACCCATCCCATGAACGCTGCCAATGATCCCTCAGCTTTCGTTTGAGATAGGGTTTGAGATCAAGTGAAGGGACAGTTATGACTGTGTTGGCGGCGTTTTTATGGGTAGATAATGCTAGCTAATCTACCGGCACGTTTCCATTGATGTCGCGGTGCCCTGACACCAAGCACACCACGACATGTCGTTTAAGCGTGTAAATTTCGCATAATATTGTATATATTAAGATAATTACAAGATTTGTGTGCTTTTTATTGTTTTTAATGCTTAAACGCTCTCAGGGAATCAGTGTACGTTACTGCGTTCTGTAGTTTTAGTTGTTTATTGTGTTTTACAGCCACAAGAATCGTATAGGCTTCTGCTGAGAAAATACTTGTATTACAGTGCAGAATGCCGGCATCTGAAAAAGGTCGAGCGGCGGCTGAGTATGACACAGAAGTGTGAGATTTAGATGCATCGGCAAAGAACTCAGGACAAGTGTCCTTGTGCTGCAGTTCAAGAAAATATGTGTGGATATGTGCAAGAGGTGCGTGTTTCGTAACGTTCACGCATGACACCTGATTATCCGATAACTGCTACTGACACGGTGGGATATTCGCCGTGGAGGCCACCAAATGCTGCTCGAGAAGTGTACACCAATTTCTTCCGCCAGGCCCCTAACATTAAGTGCGTAGGGCTGTTGCACCGCAGCATGGTTGTGAAAAAGAGTTGAGGAGGATAGGTTATTGAATGTGGGGTGTGAGAGGGTGATCCTTGTATGCGCGCTCCATCAGGAAATATCAAAATATAATGTAGGATCTCTGCAGCTGGAATGACCACTCAGTAGACTCAACGTAGTGGCTTTCTATAGGGCCAGTGCGAAAGGCGTCCGTATATAGGCGAACTGCGAGATGATGGACAGGATAAAGCATTTGTAAGGCGCTTTGTGTTGAAGACTGATAGATTACTGCCCCGTAGTCTAAGCTAGTGCGTATAAGGCTTTTGTAGAGATCTATCAGGCACTTTTTGTCCCTATTCCGTGTAGTGCGTGAACATAATTTTAGGACATTCATTGTTTTACGCATTCATTTTTCAAATGCTTAGTTTGTGATATGATGGACAGTTTACAATCCCGAATTAAGCCTGAGAAATAGTGCTCCGTCTTCACCGAGACATGCTGACCATGGAGGTGAATATCTGGGTCAGAATGAAGGACTCGCTTTAGAGAAAACAAGGCGCTGGTACTTTTCGAGTAATAAAGCTGAAACCATTCTCAACAACCCATGTTGTGATCTTGTTCAGACCTCGCCGCACCTTTCACTCACACATTGAAAGGCTGCACGACATAAAACCTATTTGCACATCGTCACCATATGCGCAATTTAATATATATTTTGTGGGATGCAAACACGCAAGGAATTTATCTTGATAATAAAAAGAGTACATCTAGACGCTCCACCCTGTGGCACACCCTTCTCTTGAACAAATGTTTGGGACAACACATTGCCCACCCGCCCACAGAATTTCTGGTTGCACAAGTAACTTTCGATTCTGATGAACATTCTACCGTGCACATCAAGGTGATTAAGGTCTTTCAATGCATCAAAGCGTTATGTAGTGTCATAAGCTTTTTTAATATCGAGGAAAACAGACAGAAAGTATTGATTGTGGACAGAAACGTCTCGGATCTCTGCCTCGATACGTACCAGGTGGTCAATGGTTGATCTGCCTTCTAGAAGCCCACCCTCATATAGGTCAGGTAGACTGTTTGTTTCAAGGAAATGTATTAGGCGCCCGCTGATGATCTTCTCAAAAAGTTCACAAAGGGACCTTGTCAATGTGATGGGCCTGTGATTCGCCATGGAGGATGGATGCTTGCTCTGTTTCAAAATGGGAATAATGATAGCCTCTTTCTAGAAAGTAGGTATATCGCCCGAAAACCATATAGTATTGGGGAGGAAAAGAAGGATGCTCTGTGTTTTGACAGGCAGGTTTTTAACATTTCATATAGTGCATGAGCACTATAAGAAATGGGGTTGACTTATTGCAGCTGTTTCGAGATGCCAATAGTTCAGGCTAACAAAACGGTTCATCATACGCTTCGTATTTTATACATTTTCGCTCTACATTACCTTTTTATAATATTGCTTTGTAGCGTTGGAAGTCCCCATAATAATGAAACTAGCTAGACATGTGTTGTAAGTGTTCACTCAGACAAATTGCCTGGTCTTTGAAACTCTAGCCCTGTGTGTTCATCAGATGGATTGAATATACCTGTCTTCCGAATATCCCACTGACCCTGTTACAGTCTTTACCCTCGTTTGTATAGGAAGTGATCTCTGACAAACTTTTGCCAACTTTCCTGTCTCGCATGCCGGCGCGTCCTCCTGCCTTGCGATTTGATGTTCTTAAAATTTGCAAGGTTCAATCCGGTCGCAGAGCTCCGAAGGAGCCATTGTGAACTTGTTTCTAGTGTTACGGTGTGAACAAGTTCACGGTGGATCCCAACCAACTGGCCCAACTTTCCATCTTACTCCGAAGGAGCCTCCAAGCTTCGTTTTGTTTCTTGCGAGCGTTTCGACAATCGTTATTCTACCATGGCACGTGTCATTTACGAGGTTGTCCTGTGGTTTGTGGGATACATTTTGTTGCAGCACCGATGAAATAAAAAATGTGAAATAATCCACAGCAGCTTCTATGCTTAAGGCACACCAAGTGAGTCCAACCTAAGAAAGTAAGGTTTCCAAACTCTCAACATGTCGAGGGCACTGATTTGATATTGGAGCACTTATAATTATTATAAAGTGGTCACTTCCATAGGAATCCCTAATAACTTCCCAGTTGAGGAGGCGAATAAGAGACGGGGATGCAATGCTGAGACCTAAGGATGAGAATGTTCTGTTTGCGAGGTTGTAATAAGTTAGGACTTTGATCATTCAAGAGACACATGCCAGATACAAAAAGGAATTGTTCGATTAGGCGACCTCGCGCAACGCGACGAGAGTCACCCCAGACAAAGGCTGCTATGCGCACTCAAGTCCGCAAGAACTAGATTCTGGTGGCTGATATATTAAAGAATCAAATTCATATTTTTGTAGATTGGGATGCGGGGATATGTAGAAGGAGCAAATGGTGACGAGTTTATTGAAGCGAATGGCTCCAAGAGCCACTGCCTCAAATTGAAGTGGTCAGTGTGAACATGCCATTCCTTGATTGAGTATAATGGCTGCGCCACCGGATGATGTCATGGCAACGTCTTGGTCTTTTCGGAAAATTACATAATAATGTAGGACGTTTGTGTGTTTTTAGGGGTGTCTTTTGTACATACAGCACCTTTGAATTGTGTTTGTGGAGGAGTATTTGTAGATCATCAGTTTTCGGAGAAGGCCTCGGATGTTCTAGTGTAATATTTTTGACTGCGTATTAGGAAATGAAATCTGCTGCATGTACAGCGAGTGTCGTGTGTTCAAGTGAACTTTTAGTTCCAGGTGGCAGGACAGTCGTCCAGCCCCGTTATTGGCTTGTCATTTCTATTGGCACGCTCTAAAGAGCCACGCCACTCTTTCTGCGCCAAGGGTACCAGGGTATTCATTGCCTCCTGAGAGGCACTGGCTGCCCGCACGTGCGAGCTGGCGCTTAGAATCGTGGGCCTGATCTGGTGAGGTGAGGCCTTGAGATTTGATGACCCTGGAGTCTCTGCTCTTGGTTCGCGAGTAGATGGAGTACTGCTGCCCTTGTGGCCGGCGTCACAGCCGACAGCTTTCTCTGCGCAGGCCGAAGCATTGTCGGGGGTTGGTGCGGCGGTGCCACCTAACGCGGTGCATCAACATATTGTCATTTGGCCACTAGGTACGGCTAGCGCAAGCCACGACTGCCCACTAGAATGGAAGACGTTGTTCTGGGGCAGCGTGGGCTCTGGTTGTTGACTATTGAAGCAGCCATCTTGCCAGTTTTCAGTTCGTCTTCCAGCGGCAAAGTCTTCTGAGTTGAAGATCTTTTGTAGCACGTGACAACTGCTGGGTTGCTGGGTAACCCCCAGCCGATGTTCCAAACGCCTCCAGGTAGTCGTGTACCTGCAGCGACCACACCTGTTCACCGCTCAAGCCGAAGACTTCGAGGACTACCTCCTTAGCGTGCGCCTCTTCCCGAGATGACGTCTGTCACACCCCCGAACGCTAGGGAAGGCGCTGCAGCCTCCAGCGCATTGGAAAGCGCAGCAGCCACGCCTCATACGCTGTGGAAGCCACGTGTGCTGTAAGTGTTCCACGGTTCCGTTTGGGAGGAAGAACAGGACGCAGCTTTCTCTGAACTATGGGAGCGTTTGCAGACACCACCAGTTCTCGCTCACTTTGACCAAGACGCTGAGAATGACATTCATACCGACGCCAGGAACGTCGTCTTTGTGCTGTCCTCGCCTAACAAGAAGAGGGCACAGAGCGAGTGATAGCGTACGCTAGCCGCCCTCATTCCCGCCCCGAGGTCAACTACACCACGTCAGAGAACGAGTGCCTCATCGTTGTATGGGCCACGATGAAATTTAGGCCTTACCTTTACGGACGCCACTTCAAGGTAGTGACCTACCATCATTCGTTGTGCTGGCTAGCCAACCTACGGGATCCGTGTGGCGACTGGCTCGATGTAGTCATCGTCTTCAGGAATAAGATTTGACGATCGCTTACAAATCGGGTCGCATGCACAAAGACGCTGATTTGTTGTCCCACGCACCTGTCGAAATTTGTGGCCACGACACCGAGGATGACGATGGTTTCCTTGGGGCCCTTACTACAACGGATCTGATTACACGACAGCAGGCGGACGACGAATTTCGCGCAGTTATCTAAAACCTTGAAGGACGTAACTCTTCCATATTTCGATGTATTTGTCGAGGTCTGTCGTCGTTTTTTCTGCGAGGTGGAGTCCTGTATAAGAAAAACTCCAACGGCAATGAGAGAACCTATTTTCTAGTTGTGTCAACTGACATGCGTGACGACATTCTTCTCGCTTGCCACGATGAGCCCACATCTGGTCACTTAAATTCCTCTCGAACTCTCGCTCGAGTTCGACAAGCGTCCTACTGGCCTAAGCTTTCCGCATCCGTTAGGCGACACGTGAAAAGCTGCCGAGAATGTCAACGCCGCAAATCCCCGCCACTGAAGCCCGCGGTACTTCTTCAACCAATAGAACGAACTAGAGCGCCATTCGATCAAATAGGAATGGTTTTACTGGGGCCCTTTCCGCTATCATCTGCCGGCAACGAGTGGATCGTAGTAGCCACCGACTATTTGATGAAGTGCGCCAAAACAAAGGAACTAGAATGCGCTACGGCTTCCGACGTCACCTAGTTCTTGAAGGATCAGATCGTTCTTCCACATGGCGCCCCATCACGCGTAATCACCGACAGAGGAACAGCATTCACAGCCCAGATCATTCATGACGTATACAAGCTCAGCTACACAAGCCAACGCAAGACCACGGCATATCATCCGCCGAGCAACGGCTTCACAAAGCGACTCAACAAGACCATTGCTGACATGTTATCCATGTACGTAGATGCCCAGGATAAGACCTGAGATCAGGTGCTACCGTACGTCACATTCGCGTAGATACTGCCGTCCAAGAAACTACGCGATTCACGCCTTTCCGTCTTGTCTGTGGACGTGAGATCCAGACCATGCTGGATGCGATGCTTCCACACAATTGCGACACTTTGATCACTCTTGACACTGTGCAGCTTACCCAGTACGCCGAAGAAGCACGCCAGTTAGCACGCCTGCACATCACGCACCAGCAGAGTACAGACGCATGCCACTACAACTCTCGCCATCGACAAGTTGAACTCCATCCAGGCGATTAAGTTTGGGTGTGGACTCCAGTACGACGCCAGGAATTGTCAGAAAAAGTTCTCAGTCGCTACTTCGGACCGTACAAAGTATTGCGACGCATGAGCGATGTGAACTACGAGGTAGTCCCGGACGGCGCCTTCTCGCCGTGGGGGCGAAAGCACTCCTCTGAAATTGTGCACGTAGTGCGACTGAAGCCGTACTTCACGTTGTTGTGCTACTGCGCATGAACCTTATTGCTGTTTTTTGTATGCATGTATTTTCTGTTTGTTCGCCCCGACTTTGCCTTTGTACTTTTCGAGCATCAGAGTGATGCCCATTTTTTCTTCTCTCAGAGGGTGAATAATGCCACTTGGCCACTGGGTACGGCGAGCACAAGCCATGGCTGCCCGCTAGAATGAAAGACGATGTCCTGGGACAGCGCGCGCGCTGGTTGTTGTTCATTATTTAAGCGGCCATCTTGCCAGCTTGCTGTGCGTCTCTTCACTGGCTCAGTTCTTCCGAGTTGAGTTGAGTTCTTCTGAGGCCTCAAGTGGAACACATGTTTATGCTACCTCGATGACGTAGTTGTCTTTTCCCTCAATTTATACACCCATTCAAATGGTCTCGAGCACGTCCTCACACACCTCGCCGACGCCGGCCCTGCAACTCAACCTCTAGAAGTGTTGTTTTGGTGCCCGGCAGCTCACTATTCTTGGCCACGTCGTATTGCGGGACGGCATACTTCCCGACCCCTTCAAGCTTCGAGCAGTCTCCGATTTTCCGAAGCCAAAGAACTCAAAAGAACTTAGAAGTTTTGTGCGCTTGTCGTCATACTTCTGACGCTTTTTCGAAATTTTGCGTCCATATGTGCGCCCCTTACGCACCTTAGCGGCAACAAGTACCTTTCCACCTGGTCACCATGCAGTATGCTACGATGCGTTCACCAAATTACGCCGCCTGCTAACTTTACCACCCATCCTCCGCCACTACGATCCTGCCGATCCCAAGGAGGTTCATACTGATGCCAGCGGTGTTGGACTTGGCACTGTGCTCGCACAACTAAAGGCAGGGTTTGATGAATATGTCGTCGCCTACACAAGCCGAACTTGAACGAAAGCCGAGGCCAACTACTTCGTGACCGACAAAGAGTGTTTAGCTATTGGTTGGGCCCCTGTAAATTTCGCCCCTACCTGTATGGTCACGCATTTGACGTCATCGCTGACCAGCACGCCCTTTATGGGCTATCCACACTTAAAGACACTTCCGGACAACATGCTCGCGCTGGGCGCTCAAACTTCAGGAGTACCACATCCGCGTTATCTACAGATCCGGTCATAAGCACACGTTCGCCGACGCCCTTTCTCGCTCATCCATATCGAATGAAGGTGTTTGCCTCTCTTCCCTCGAACCTGCACTTGCGTCATGCGTCTTGCGTAACATGACGGTGAAACAATGAAAGCATCCCTGGATCAGTGGTCTCTTGAGCATTCTTTCTGATCCTCTCACTCCTTCGCCGTCTCGCGCTCTCCGCTGCCAGGCTAGCAGCTTTCGCCTAAGGGACGATCTTCTTTAATGACGCAACTACCTTTCCTACGGTCGCAAGTGATGATGATGATGATGATATATGGTGTTTTTTGGCGCAAGGGCCATTTGATGGCCAAAGAGCGCCAGTTTATGGGACAGGGGATGTGGAAATGATTGTGATTAGTGGCTGTATAAGGGCCATAAAATTCCTCGCAGTAAGGCGGGTAAAAGCATACAAGTAATAAAATCATAGCCATGCCGTAAAAGGTGTGAGTGGTGTGAATAGGTGACAATAGTTGGTAATAATGAAAAACGATGGCGGACATGCGTGGCATTAGCACAAGTACCTCACTCGTTCATACCCTTGCGTGCAAGGGCAGTGATGCAAGTGCTTTCCTGTGTAGCCACCGCAGCAAAAACCTCTCTGGAGAGGTCGTGCTACGGGATGCCCGGGTATACGATATGAAAATTATGAATTTCTTTTAAAAACGCTAACAATGATTTATGACTAAAAAGCGGTTTCCTACCAACGAACATTGCAGGGTGTAAAGGTATATGTTGTTGGTAGGGTAATGGAAAATGCTGTTTTCTTATAGTTTCTAATTGTTTACATTGGATTAAAACGTGAAGGACTGTTGATGCTTCACCACATTTTTCACACAATGGTAGATCACCACCGGACAAAAGATGTGCGTGTGTCGTGTATGTGTGTCCTATCCTGAGTCTCGTTAGTATTACCTCTGTATGACGCGATTTTGATACTGGCAGCCAATGACCAAGGTGTGGCTTAATAATGTGTAGTTTGTTTTGTGTGTGTGTGTGTACCACTTGCTCTGCCAGTAGTCCCTGAGGTTTCGTTTGAGAGATGGCTTAAGATCAAGGGCCGGGATTAATATGGGTGTAGGGCCAGTGCTTTTGTGGACAGATGCAGCGAGCTGATCCGCCCTCACATTGCCTTGGATCTCACGGTGCCCTGGCACCCAGCACACTACAACATGTTGTTTCAGTGTGTAGAGTGTGCAGAAAATGGAGTAAATTAAGTGAAACAAGGACCGGGTTTTTTGTTTTTTAAGACTGTGCAGAGCTGTTACCACACTGAGGGAGTCTGTATAAATTACTGCTTTTTGTATTTGTAATTGTTTGATGTGTTTAGCTGCCACAAGTATCGCGTAAGCTTCTGCTGTGAAGATACTTGTGCCTGGATGTAGAGGGCCAGCATCCGAAAAGGATGGGCCGACAGCAGCGTAGGACACAGAGGAGTTGGACTTGGAAGCATCTGTAAAGAACTCAGGACGTGTGTATTTGTGTTGAAGTTCCAGGAAGTATGTTCGGATATGTGCAATAGGCGCATGTTTTTGTAACTTCTAGAAAGGACACATCGCAGTCTATAGTCTGCCATTGCCACGTTGGCGGATATGCTACAGGAGCAATTAAAGTGTGTTCTAGTGAGACTCCAGTTTCCTCAGCTGACTTTTCAGGCGAACTGAGAAGGCCTGCCTCATCGAAGGCCTGTTTTGAAACAGAAATGAGCTCGACAAATCCTTAATAGTAGAGTATGAGGGGTGCTTCGTATCTGCTTTCACCTTAAAAAATAAACAAAGGACATATAAGTTCTCTGCAGATGAAGCGACCACTCATTTTACTCAACATAAAGGCTTTCTACGGGGCTGGTGCGAAAAGCACCCCTAGAAAGGCGGATGCCCAAATGGTGCACGGGGTCCAGCATCTTCAAAGCCCTTTGAGTTGCAGACTGATAAACAACGGCCCCATAATCTAAGCGGGTGCGAATGAGGCTTCGATACAGATTTATGAGGCATTGCCTATCACTACCCCAAGTAGTACGTGACAACACTTTTATAACATTCATGGCTTTTAAACATTTTGTTTTTAAATATTTGATGTGCGGTACGAAGGTCAACTTGTTGTCCAAAATTAAGCCTAAGAATTTATGCTCGGCTTTGACCGACAGACGTTGCCCGTTCAGTCGAATGTCAGGTTCCGAGTGCATGCCTCTCTTTCGAGAGAACAAGACACACGTGCTTTTTTGTGGGTTAAGTCGAAATCCGTTTTCATCTGCCCATTTGGAGACCTTATTTAAACCTAGCTGAACCTGCCGCTCACGCATGGCCAAGTTGCATGACTTGAAGCCAAGCTGAACGTCGTCGACATATGTACAATAGAACATATTGCGGGGAATGGACAAGTGCAAAGAATTCATTTTGATAATAAAAAGTGTGCAACTAAGCACGCCACCTTGTGGCACGCCTGTTTCCTGGACAAATGTTTGGAAGAGAACACTGCCCACACGGACACGGAATGTCTGGTTTGACAGGTAACTTTCGATTATATGAAACATTCTTCCGCGTACACCAAGGTGGGACAGGTCTCTTAGAATTCCAAAACGCCATGAAGTATCATAAGCCTTTTCGATATCGAGGAACACCGAGAGAAAAGATTGTTTATGGACGAAGGCGTCTCTGATCTGTGCCTCGATACGAAAAGGTGGTCTGAGGTGGATCTACTTTCTCGAAACCCGCACTGAAATGGGTCGAGAAAATTGTTTGTTTCAAGGATATGTACAAGTCGGCAGTTTATCATTTTTTTGAATACTTTGCACAAGCAGCTTGTAAGTGCAATAGGCCTATAACTGGAAGCTAAAGAAAGGTCCTTGCCCTCTTTCAAAATGGGAATAATAATAGCCTCTTTCCAGGAGGTAGGTATAGTGCCAGAAAACCAGATAGCATTGTACAAACAAAGTAAGGTTTTTCGTGTTTCGGCTGGTAGGTTTTTTACCATTTCATACACCACACGGTAAGAACCCGGGGCAGATGTACTGCAGGAGTTTAGAGATGTTCGGAGCTCAGCTAGACTGAAAGCTTGGTTATATGCCTCGTTTCTAGTGCATTTGTGTTCGAGTTTCTACTTTTCTATTCTTGTTCTATATTTTTGGAAAGTGTCAGTATAGTGGGATACCCGTTCAAGTGTGCACCCAGGAAGTTTGCCTGATCTTGCAAGGTATCACCCTGAGTGTTTACGAGTGGGAGTGAGTGTACTTTTCTTCCTGCTACCCTACGAACCATGTTCCAGACTTTGCCCTCTTGTGTATATGAATTTATCCCTGATAAAAACCTGTGCCAACTTTCTATTCTGGCCTGCCGACGCGTTCTCCTGCCTCGAGATTTTATTTTCTTGAAGCTCTCAAGGTTTTCCGCCGTCGGCGAGTTCCGCAGCAATCTCCATGCCCTGTTCTGTTCCTTTCGCGCATTCTGACACTCAGTGTTCCACCACGGGACATGTCGTTTGCCGGGCATTCCAGACGTTTGTGGATTGCACTTGGCTGCTGCGTCAGTAAGAAAGGCCGTGAAGTACTGCACAGCTTCATCTATGCCTAATCCGCATATGTCAGTCCAATTTAAGTGAGTAAGCTTTTGAATTTGTTCCCAGTCGGCTTTGTTTACCAGACATTTGGGAACATGTGGAGAACATTCATATATTACTGGTGTACTCAAAACTAAAGGAAAATGGTCACTTCCGTATGGATTTTTTATGACTTTCCACTGAAGCAATGGTACAAGTTAAGGAGATGCGATACTGAAGTCTATGGAAGAGTAAGTTTTGTTGGCAAGGTTATAGTATGTTGCCTCTTTCCTATTCAACATACAAGCACCCGATGAAATGAGGAATTGTTCAATGAGACGACCTCGTGCATCACAGCGAGAGTCACCCCACAGACCATCATGTGCGTTCAGGGCGCCAAGGACCAGATAAGGTTCAGGTAGTTCGTCTATTAAATACTGGAATTGAAGTTTTTGAAGACGGTGGTGCGGATGTATGTACAAAGAGCAGACAGTGACAAGTTTGTTTAGAATAACTGCTCGGACAGCCACCGCCTCGAGGGAAGTTTTAAGGGGTAATTGTGTGCATGCTATACCTTGACTAACTATAACCGCTACACCACCGGATGGTGGCATGGCATCATCTCTATCCTTTCGGAAGATTACGTACTTACGTAAAAAGTTTGTGTTTGTTCGTTTTAAGTGTGTCTCTTGTACACACAGCACTCTTGGATTGTGTTCATGGAGGAGTTCTTGTAAATCATCAAGGTTTCGAAGAAGGCCTCGGATGTTCCACTGTAATATTTCTGTCTGCATAATAAAAGAAGAGATGCTGCTGTGTGTACAGAGAGTATCCTGTGTTAGAGTGAGCTTTTTATTCTAGGTGGCAGGACGGTGGTCCAGCCCCGTTATTGGTTTTTTATTTTTCTTGGCGCGCTCCAAGGAGGCGCGCCACTCTTTCCGTACCAAGGGTACCGTTGTATCCATTGCCTCCTCAGAGGCACTGGATGCCCGCACATGTGAGCTGGTGGTTCGGATTTTAGGCCTCGCCTGGGGAGGTGAGGCCTTGAGACCGGAAGACCCTGGAGTCTCCGGCCTCAATTTGCTTGAAGGCGGAGTAGACTGAACTACTGCCGCTTTGGGGGCAGGCGCCACAGCCGATGGCTCGCTCTGCGCTGGCTGAAGGGGTGGCGAGGGCTGGTGCGGCGTTGCCCCCTGACGCGCCGCATCAGCATATGTTGCGCCGTAAAATGGCGACAATCTTCGTCTTGCTTCTTTGTATGTGATGTTTTCTTTGACTTTAAGAGTGATTATTTCTTTTTCTTTCTTCCAGTTAGGACACGAACGCGAATACGCGGCGTGTTCCCAGTCACAATTCACGCAGTGAGGCGTAGTAACACAGTTATCAGATGGGTGGCCGTGGCTACCACATCTTGCACAAGTTTCCTGACCCCGGCAGTTCTGCGAGCCATGACCAAATCGTTGACATTTATAACACCGTCTTGAATTGGGAATGTAGGGACGGACAGAGAGTTTGATGTAGCCTGTGTCTATAGATGAAGGCAGTGTGCTAGATGTAAAAGTGAGTATTATATGTTTGGTAGGTATTTCTTTGTTGTCGCGTCTGATGACGATTCGTTTCACATCCGTGACATTTTGCTCTTTGCACCCTTCAAGCAGTTCCTGTTCAGACATTTCAAGAAGGTCTGCTTCTGAAACAACTCCGCGTGAGGTTTTCATTGATCTATGAGGTGAAACAGATACTGGGATATTACCACATGCTTTGAGACTGCCAAGTTGTTCATAGTGGTGTTTTTCTGGCAGCTCAAGGAGAAGGTCTCCGCTAGCCATCTTTGTAACCTTGTATCCTGGGTCAAAGAGCTCAGTCAGAGATTTAGCAACAAGAAATGGAGATATGGCTCTGGCTTGTTTTGTTGGCGTTTCGCTGTGCACTACTTGGAATTTCGGAAAGCATTTTCTGGGTTGGTTGAAAAATAATATTTCATCGGTGCGTCCCCTTTTAAGCGGAAGACGATCTAGGAGATGGGGAAATGCAGGTGTTCCCATAGTAGTGTACTTTTTTTCGGCAGAATGGCGACCACCCACCATAGAGTCTAACCAGGGGACGCTGAAGCACTTAATAGCATAAGGCTGCAGACGCCAGCCGTACATTGTCACTATAACCAAATATAACTACTCAAGGTTGAGTAATTACACAAGGTTAACCCTTGCCACCAGAAAAATTGGAAGTAAACAGAAGAGAGAAGTAGACAGGACAGACTAAAAAAGAGAGATATAAAGACATAAAGACGAAGTTGTAGGGGAGAGAGATAGGAAAAGGTGCCTGCCGATTTCCCCTGGGTGGGTCAGCCCAGGGGTGCCGTCTACGTGAAGCCGGGGCCAAAGGGGTGTGTTGCCTCTGCCGGGGGGCCTTAAAGGTCCAATCACCCAGCGTCGGCTCAACCCCCAGGATCCCCTTTTCCCCGGACACGGCAAAGCCACGCACGGCTAGGCGTGGGAGGGAGTAGAAACTCCCCCGTTAGCTCGGGTCCGTGGTGTCGCTACACACCAAACGCCTGCTTGCGGAGGCGCCCCTGCGGGGGACGGTCTCAAGTGTCTCCTTGTGGTAGCCCACCATCTTCGAGCTGTTATCTGCAAAGCTTTTCACGCTGACACACAGTGCGCCCACGCAGGTCTCTTCAAGACGTGCGCTAGGCTTCGACTCAGATTTTACTGGCGTGACATGTATAACTATGTGCGGAAATTCATTCGCTTGTGTGCTCAGTGTCAACGACGAAAGTTACCTCCCGGCCAAGTCTACCAGTCACAACCTCTTCCTTGTCCTAGTCGACCTTTTGATCCCGTTGGCATTGCCATTTACGGACCACTACCATCAAATCTAGCTGCTAATCGCTGGATTATTGTGGCAATAAACCATCTCACACGCTATGCCGAAACAGCCGCGCTGCCGACTGCCACAGCCCGTGCCGTTGGAACGTCTCTGTTGAGACGTTTCGTTCTGCGTCACGGTGCCCCTCGCGAGCTCTTCAGTGACAGAGGCCGTGCCTTCCGTTCTGACACCTTGAAGGCAGTACTCAACGAATGCTGAATCATGCACCGCACAAATACAGCATTCCACCCTCAGACGAATGGCATGACGGAGCGCTTTAACCGTACACTTCGTGATATGCTGTCAATATACGTCGCCTTTGATCATTGAAATTGTGACCAAGTTCTCTCGTACGTCACTTAGGAGTACACTACTGCCGTACAAGCTACTACTGGGTTTTCGCCGTACTTTCTTCCATACGGACGAGAACTCTCCAATACAGGAGGTGCTATTCTTCCATATAAACCTGATGAGTCCGAAATTACAACTCTGTCCGAAGCTACCCGATATCCTGAAGAATGCTGCCTGCTTGCCCGCTTTTTTTTTCTACCGAGGACCAGTGGCAGCAGCAATCCCGCCAACCTACTAAAGCACATGGCCGCTCCGCAAAACTTCTTTTCAAATACCTCGGACCATACCGCATTGTAGAGCAAACGTCACTCGTCAACAACATCGTGGAGCCCATCATCCCATCCACAGACCTACGCTACCATGGCCGCGCCACTGCCCACATCTCTCGCCTCAAGCCATACTGTGAACCATTAGTTGTTTCTTCTTCATAATCCACCCGGACGGTGCCTTTTAGGTGCGAAGCTTTTTATAGCAACACCCGTTCGTTCCTCGTAGCCGTTGTAGTGTGTAACAGGTATAACATTTTGACCTCCAAGGTGGTGCCGGTGAGAGATTTCTTCTGTGCGTTGTTGAACAATGAAAATTGTGCTCCATGTACATGGCATTGGCTGCTAATGGAGAATGAGAGCCAGGAGCATTCAGCTTTTAGTTAACGCGCAAGCTGCGCTCCCCATTAGCAGCCACTGGCATGTACATTGAGCACGATCTGACATGAAAGAGTTGCTATGTTATACTCAATGGGTGTAACCTCCTTAGTTTTAGAAAGGTTTAGTGAACGTTGAGCTGCAGTGCCATGAATACATTGAACTAATCTATACGATGAAGTCGAGGTGGTTAGATGGGGGAAGTATATACGAAGCGCAAGCCGTAAGAAAGTAAAACGTGAATCCTCCTGTCTTTCATTTCCCATTAGCAGCCATTGGCATGTACATTGAGCACTGACAGGAAAAGGTTGCTACGTTATACTCGCTGGGCATAACTTCCTTTGTTTTAGAAAGGCTTAGCGAGCATTGGGCCGCAGTGGCATGAATACAGTGAACTAGTATATACCATGAAATCGAGGTGCTTAGAGGTGGGAAGTAGATTCGAAGCGCAGGCCATAAGAAGGTGTGCCTCTCGTTTAGTCGTTGGAATGTCCGCTGGATGGCGGTGCTTTTATATGGGGAATATATGATGAAAATATGCGAGATGGTGGTACTTGGAGTGTAGAATAGATGGACGAACAGACACACAGACAGATGCGTGGATGGACGCATGAACGGACGCAGGGGTCGATGCATGGACGAACGCAGAGACGGACGCATGAACAGATGCACGCACGGATGGGCGGATGGACGGTCACACAGATGGACGCATGGACGGACGAATGCTTCGCCCCACTCTCCATCATTCACTCCGTGGATTTGCTGCCTTTTTTTGCTGCGGAGGCCGATAGCGGTAGAGAAGAGGGGCCTCAGCAGCATTTTTCTGCGCCTCGGGGACATCACCATCCGTATAAGCTGTTACGACCGGCCCCAGCATTGGGATTCTCCGATGATTTGCGAACCCCTCTGGGTGATCGTCGACGCATTCCAGGGATAGCCTGCACCTGAGACGGCCTTGTAGCCAAGCGAGAACAAAGGTCAACGCACTGGTTTTGCGCCAGGGAACCAAGCTAGAGGAGTTGCGGGGAGAACTGGTTCCTAACCGACTGTGTCGTCGACCCCCACCTCCCCATTCAGGCTCTTCTCCCTCGCCGGGAGAATTCCGGAATCTGCGGTGCGTTCATGATCATGTTTGGGCATCTTTAGGGCATCGTGACCATATTTGGGCATCTTGTTAGGTTGTGCCCCTCCATGTGTTGTGAGGTGTATTTCCTCTCCCTCGTAGCCGAGGTGCCGGGGCCACCGTATTGGTTGACGATGCGGACAATGCGCCCAGTGTTGGCAACGCGGCGCTATAAAATGCCGAAGACGTTTTGTATGTCTCTCTCTCTTTTCTCTTTGGATCAGTTGATCACTTCTCAACATGTAAATAAATCTCTGTCGTTCGTTCGAGCGCTTCTTCTTGCTGAATTGTTGGACAATGGATCCTGCGACGGGGCCAGCTACTGAAAACGAGACCGGCATGACTCGGAGTCCCAACAACTGGATGGCCGCGGCGGGATGCCGATAACCCCGAAAGCGACCACTGGATGGAGTTAGCCCGAAGTCCAAAAACGGGACGACAGGAGAAGGACGACACGAGCTCATCGACTTCCAGAGGGAACCGAACGGCACTTCTGAGAGGCACGACGCTGGAGGCATGACTGAGAACTGGGTGAGTGCTGGCTTTCCCTGTTAAATTTTACCAGGCATTTACTATATGTGTTAAGTAAAAGCTGGTAGAGTGTGGCTGTCTTGGTCATTGGGTCAACAGGTAACTTGTGTCAGGCCGAAATTGTGGGATAGCTTGATTAAGCTCTTTCTGTCAGTGGCGTCAAGGTTAACAGTGACAGGGCAGGATTCTGTGTAAGAGCTTTTTGAAGCTTTATTTGTAGACTAAGTTAACGGAAAACTTGAGGCAAGGCAGGAATCTAGAGCTGTCGTTGCCGTCAAGGGTAATTAGTTGCAGGACTGGAATCTTTGTGGAACAGATACAGCGGTACTGGAGGCAGCCATGAATCTGAAATCCCTGCGAAAGTCCATGTTGTTGCTACTTGCAAGGTAGTTGAATATGGAGGTGTCGGACTCTAAAAAAAAGCCAGAGCTGATAGAGGCGATTCTCGCATTGGGGGCGGAGGATGACGAGCTGTCAGAATGTGTCGAGAATATTCAGGAGAGGCAAGCGGCAGAGGCCGAAAGAAAGGCGGCAGAAGCCGAGGCAGATAAGATACGAAAGCACGAGCTTGAAATGAAGCGCCTCAAGCTAGAGATTAGCCATAATAGAAGAGCAGGAGGCAGCGAGGCATCCGGTGCCGCAGAGCGGGTCAGGTTCAAAATGACGGACCTAATGAGATCGTACAAGCTAGGGGAGGACATGGGGCTGTTCTTCGTCAACTTTGAGAGAACTTGCGAAAGGCAAGGTTTTGACCAGGAGACATGGCCCAACGCTTGTTGTCATTACTTCCGGGGGAGGCATCTGAAGTAATCGCGCGCCTGACGAAAGAAGAGGCCGACGAATATAGTAAAGTAAAATCGAGCCATCTTAAGAAATATAGGTTGTCGGCTGAAGGCTTCCGGCAAAAGTTCCGAGATGCCGTAAAAGAGAAAAGTGAGTCGTACCCGGAATTTGCCTACAAGTTAATGGCCAACATGGGGAAATGGCTTAAGGAGGCGAAGGCTTATGGGGATCATGACAGGGTGCTTAAGTGTGTTGGTCTGGAACAATTCTACCAAAGATTGCCAGAAAATGTGAGGTTCTGGGTACAGGACAGACCAGACGTGAACACTGTGGCGAAAGCCGCCGACCTCGCGGAAGAATTCGTTACGCGCCGCGCTCTCGGGGAAAGCGTAGAGCCTAGAGGGGAACGGAAGGGAAAATTTCACTGGCCAAAGGCGGCGTCATTCAGAGAGGAGCCGACAAGTCTCGTGGAAAATTCTAAGAATGAGGGTAACAGGGTACCTCACCATGGGCGTCGGCAGAGGCCAAGAAGAGGTTTGAGGCAAAGAAATCGGGAGCTTGCTTCAATTGGCAGGAAACAGGGCACTTTGCGGTACATTGCACGAAGCCAAAAGTGGTTTTGTTCTCCTTAAATGAAGGCGACGAGAACATGAAACTGTTAGAGCCATATATGTACGACCTCACCGTGAACGGCAAGCAGTGTCGGGTTCTTAGAGACTCCGCAGCCACTATGGATGTCATTCATCCGTCATTTGTGCAACCCAGACAGTTTTCCGGAGACTGTGCCTGGATTAGGCAAGCCGTGGAGGCAAACAGTCAGTGCCTTCCCCTAGCTAAAGTGGTCCTTACAGGTGCATTTGGCACGTTGGAGACGGAAGCCGCGGTGTCGCCCACTCTCCCACTTCAGTATCTTTACTTGTTCTCAAATAAGTCGGGTCAAATGCTTAAAGAGAAAGGCCTCCCGTTGGGAGAGGGCATAGTACGGGCACTAACCAGATTAAAGGCGAGAGAACTGGCCGCAAAAGCCACAGTCACTGAGGCAACCGAGCCTCACACCGACAATGAACCCAGCCCAGAGTTAGACGTGGAGGTTGACACCCCGATGATAGAGCAACTAGAGATTGCCGTGGCAACAGAGCCATTTCCTAGTAGCACAGAGGATAGCACAGAGGGTGACCCCTTACCGGTGGAAGAAAATACAAACGAGTTGTGTGTCACGCCAATATCGGATAACTTGAATCGGGTGCTGGGCATGAGCACATCCCCCTTGATAGCGGTACAAAAGGGTGACCTAACTCTAAAGAACTTCCAAGACAGTTTGAAAGAAGGGGTCGCTAAACGGAACGTGAAATTCCAAGAAAGGGGTGGCATACTCTATCGTAAATATCTGGACAGGAGAGGAGTGGAGTCTGATCAGCTGGTTGTACCTCAGGCGTATCGCCCGAACCTACTTTATTTGGTGCATGGAGGATCATGGTCAGGCCACTTAGGAGTAAAGAAGTCGAAAAGTCGTCTCTTGCAGGAGTACTATTGCCCCGGATGTTTTAAGGATGTAGAAATATTTGTAAAATCTTGTGATGCTTGTCAGCGAGTGGGTAAGCCAGGGGATAAGGCGAAGTTTTCAATGAAGCTGGTGCCCGTAATCACGGAGCCCTTTCGTCGGCTGGTTATTTACACCGTAGGTCCCTTCCCAAGACAATCTCGGGCTACCGTCATATCCTCACAGTAATCTGCCCAGCTACTAAATTTCCGGAGGTGGTCCCGCTAAAAGAGCTAAGTTCCGTAGAAATAGTAAACGCACTTCTGTCCGTGTTTGCCCGTGTAGGTTTTCCTGCAGAGATACAGTCGGACCAGGGCACCGTTTTCACTAGGGCCTTAACTACAACCTTCCTAGAGAAGTGTGGTATAAAGTTAATACACAGTTCAGTCTACCATCCACAATCAAACTCGGTAGAGAACCTTTACTCCGTGATGAAACGAGTGCTGAGAGCATTATGTTTTGAACGAAAACTGACTGGGAAATGTGCTTACTTGCAAGAAGTTTGCACTAAGAACTGCACCACATGAGACAACAGGGTTTACGGCAGCGGAACTTGTTTACGGCCGCAGACTGCGATCTCCTCTTCGTATGCTGAGAGAGTCTGGGAAGCTCAGGGTGATGATCCTGTAGTAGTGGAATATGTCCTCACCTTGTTGGATCGTCTAACAAAAGCCCAAGAACTGAGCGAGAGTGCGATGACCAAAGCACAGCAGAAGGCTAAGCTTTACCACGATCGAACAGCTAAAGCGCGATACTTTGCTGTAGGAGACAGGGTCATGTTGTTGAGGTCCTCCTAAAAGAATAAGCTTGAAGTGCAATGGGTCGGCCCGGCCTAAATTACTCAAAAGTTTTCTGACACCAACTATGTGGCAAAATTACCAGGAAGTCGTAAGGTGCATCATGTGTATCACAGCAATTTGCTCAAGCCGTATAAAGAACGGGAGGCAATCGTGAACATGATGTTCAATGTTCCGGAAGAAGTTCCACTAGAATTTGCTGAATTGGCTTCAGAATCTGGTGAAGTCAGGGTCGAGCAAAAGATCTATGACTTAGTACTGAAGGCGCAGCTGACGACGGAGCAAAAACAGGAATTGCATGCTCTCTTGACCGAGTTTCAGGACAGATTTGTAAGCGAGCCAGGCTGGACATCCGTCCTCACTCATGACGTAGAGCTTAACTCGTCGGAACCGGTAAGATCTAAGGCGTATCGGGTGTCACCTCGCCGGCTTGAGCTAATAAAAACAGAGGTTAACAGGATGCTGGAATTGGGCGTGATTGAGCCGTGTGAAAGTGATTACACTTCCCTGTTAATTCTTGTGAAGGTACCCGGCAAAGATCCGCGTCCTTGCGTAGACTATCGTAAGCTAAACCTCATCAGCAAGGATCAGACATACCCAATTCCCCACATTGAGGAATGCGTCGAGAGGGTAAGCAGCGCGGAATTTATCTCAACGCTAGACCTAGTGAGAGGTTACTGGCAGGTGCCGCTCACCGAGAGGGCGAGCCGGTACGCTGCATTTATTTCACCATTGGGGACATTCCGCCCTAAAGTGCGGAGTTTCGGCCTAAAGAACGCGCCTTACTGTTATTCAACCTAATGGATAAGGTTTTGCGGGGTCAAGAGGACTTCGCATTGCCTTACTTGGACGTCGCCGTGTTTTTCTCGTCCTGGCCAGAGCACTTGACGCATTTGAGAGCAGTACTGACACGCCTACGCAAAGCAGGTTTAACAATAAAGGCGCCCAAGTGTCAGCTAGAGCAAGCAGAGGTACTCTATTTCGGGCATGTTATCGGTCGAGGGCATCGCCGCCCCTCTGAAATGAAAGTGGCAGCTATCCGAGACTTTCCCCAGCCCCGAAAGAAAACCGATATTCGGGCTTTTCTTGGAATAGCTGGTCACTATCGTAGGTACATCCCTAGATATTGCGACATTGCAAGCGCTCTTACTGACGCGTTGCGCAAGACCGAGCCCCAAATGGTCGACTGGGATGAAGAGAAAGAAAAGGCTTTCCGCGTTTTGAAAGCGGCCTTGTCGAGCCAACCTTTGCTTAATTCACCGGACTACTCGAGGCCTTCCATAGTCCAATGCGACGCTAGTGATAGAGACATGGGGGCAGTTCTTAGTCAAAGGGATGAGGGGGATGAAGAGCATCCCGTCATTTATGTTAGCCGGAAACTCACCCTTCGCGAGCAGGTTTACAGCGCTAGCGAAAAGGAATGTGTGTGCTTGGTTTGGGCAGTCCAGAAACTGGCTTGTTATATTGCCCGAAGCAAGTTCATTGTAAAAGTGGACCGTTGTCCTCTCACCTGGCTACAGACCATGTCCTCTAAGAACGGCCGCCTGCTGCGTTGGAGCCTCGTTTTGCAACAATATACGTTTGAAATACGCTACAAAAGGGGTGTACTTCATGGCAACGCTGATGGCTTGAGTCGTTGCCCCTGACGCGAGAGTGTGTCTCGAGAACTCTGGCATCTTTTTTTTTCTTGACCTAGGCAAGGGCTAGTGATTGTTTTTTTTACTCTTTTAGGTGTACTTGTTTGAAAACGTTGAAGACACGGCTATCCAGGGTTTCAGGTTCGGTGTGCTTCCAGTATTGTTGTTTTGTGTCACCTTAACGTATGAGTAACATTTTGAATAAATTGTGTATTTCCTTTGATATCAGTTAAAGGGGAAAATTGCCTGGTGGAATTTGGCGGAATTGTCCGGCGCTCACCGGCTGAGTAGTTGTGTTCTCATGTGCGTATGCGATGTCTGTTGAGCCCACAATGAAGCAGGTGGTGCATTCTACTTCATCAAAGACGGTCGTCACCAAACCGACTGCCGCCGCTGATCTCTCCGGACTGTGGCTGCAAACCTCAGCCCATCGAGATCTTTACCCCCTCCCTCCCGGCGCAAGAGACTGTTACGACTGGCCCCAGCATTGGGATTCTCCGAAGGTTCGCGAACCCCTCTGGGAGATCGTCGATGCATTCCCGGGATAGCGTGCACCTGAGACGGCCTTGCAGCCAAGCGAGAACGAAGGTCAACGCACTGGTTTTGCGCTAGGAAACCAAGCAAGAGGAGTTGCGGGGAGAACTGGTTCCTGACTGACTGTGTCGTCGACCCCCACCTCCCCATTCAGGCTCTTCCCCCTCGCGGGGAGAATTCCGGAATCTGCTGTGCGTTCATGACCATGTTTGGGCATCTTTAGGGCGTCGTGACCATACTTGGGCATCGTGTTAGGTTGTGCCCCTCCATGTTTTGTGAGGTGTATTTCCCCTCCCTCGTGGCCGAGGTGCCGGAGACACCGTATTGGCTGACGATGCGGACAATGCGCCCAGTGTTGGCAACGCGGCGCTATAAAATGCCGAAGACGTTTTGTATGTCTCTCTCTCTTCTCTCTTTGGATCAGTTGATCACTTCTCAACATGTAAATAAATCCCTGTCGTTCGTTTGGGCGCTTCTTCTCGCTGAATTGTCGGACAATGGATCCTGCGACGGGGCCAGCTACCGAATACGGGACTGGCAGGACCCGGAATCCCAACAAAGCTCATGCATGCTGCGCTTGGCCGGACGCTACTAACTGCTTTGCCTTCTGCGGTCGCCTATGCAAATGAACCCCGTTACAGTATGATGATCATGACGTGTGGTGTTTCATGGCGCAAGGGCCATTTATGGCCACAGAGCGCCAGGTCGTTAGTCGAGCGCCAGGTCATTAGTCAAGAGAAGCGAATAATAATAATTATAGGGGGCTGTATAAGGGTATGTATGTATGTATGTATGTATGTATGTATGTATGTATGTATGTATGTATGTATGTATGTATGTATGTATGTATGTATGTATGTATGTATGTATGTATGTATGTATGTATGTATGTATGTATGTATGTATGTATGTATGTATGTATGTATGTATGTATGTATGTATGTATGTATGTATGTATGCATTCATGTCCCGAACGCTTCAGTAGGTGTGGACTATAAGGAAGCCGCGATTGTTCGCCTATAACTCAAATATGCCCTATACGAGATTGGTGCTTCGTGGAGATTTTAATAGCAAAAAACAGCGAAATTCGTCAACATTGAGCGTATCTATCTATCTATCTATCTATCTATCTATCTATCTATCTATCTATCTATCTATCTATCTATCTATCTATCTATCTATCTATCTATCTATCTATCTATCTATCTATCTATCTATCTATCCGGCCACCTACGACTTTTAGCTCTCCTGGCCGTTTGGATAATGGCATCGATACTAAACTTGGTATGGCATAACATGACTATATAGCGAGCATTATCGACTAGTCATCCCATAAAAATTATGACATGTGTGCCATGAATTTCATGATTCACATTTCATGGTATTGTTGCTCTTGCAGTTATTTTGTTCACATGACATGTTTCAAACTGGAATGGTATGACATGATTGCATGGTGAATACGAGCGACAGACCCTAACATCAAAATCTTGATATGCGTGTCATGTAACAATATGACTACATGCCACGCTTATGATGTGCTCTCGGGCATTTCGCTAGCGTCAGTTATACAAAGTTTGGTATTACGGTACGTGAATGAATGGCGAAGGCATGTGACTGTTGCAAACTTGATAACCATTAATGCTTGTCATGTAACAACATAAGTACATGCCACGCTCATGTTGCGTTGGCGGCCGTTTCGGCATAGCTTTACTTATACGGAATATGGTATTACGGGATGCGAATGGATGACGAAGGTATGAAACTGGTGCAAACATGATAAGAATGAGGTGTGTGTCATGTAACAACATGACTACATGCTACGCTCATATTGCGCTCTCGGCCGTTTCGCTAGATACACGTATACCGAATTCGGCATTACGTCACGCGAACAGACTATATAGGCAAATGGCGCATCCAAACATGATAATCATGACATGCGTGCCATGTAACAACATGAATACATGCCACACTGATGCGCTTGCGGCCGTTTCTCTAGCTTCACATATGCCAAAATTGGTACGACGTGACGTCGATAGATGACGAAGGTATGTGGCTGGTTTAAACGGGACAATCATGAGATGCGTGTCATGTGAGAACATGACTACATGCCACAGTGAAGGCACCAATACACTTCAACGTGACCTGGCGCGTCACGCCGGCGTTGCCACGCCAGGCGTTGGTCCTGCTATATACTTGCAGGTGCGCGCGGCGTTGGTTTGACACATGCGCGTTTCAGCGCGTCCGGCGTCCCTCCGTCCTGAAAAGACGCAGACGCAGCGATGTCTGGGTAATCCATTGGCACCAAATGCAGCATGTCGCATTTCGCGCCGGTTGCCGTCGGGCTGTGCCGACGGACGCTGGTCGCGCTTGGCGTCAAATTATCGGGACTCGAGTTTTGCTAACGTAGCGTCGCTTTGCGCAGCGTGCGCGCACGTCAATGTTAAGTTGGAGTATATTGAGCCCTTCACGATGCACTCGAAGCCATTTCTCTAGCTCCACATATACCATTTAGGTTTTACATGACGTCAATCGATGACGAAGGTATATGACTGGGGAGATCATGATACTCATGAGGCGCGTGTCATGTAAAAACATGACAGCATACCATGCTCATAGCATGCTCGTGGACGTTTCGCTAGCTTCGCATATACTAAGTTTGGCATCAGGTGACATGTATAGATGATGAAGGTAAACGTCACATCTAAACATGACAGTCGTGACACGGAAGTCGTGTGCGGCATTATTTACCCCCCCCCCCCTCCTTGTAACGTTGCGCTGACTTAAAAGTGGCATATCCAATTTTCTCATTCGTGCTTCGCATATTGTCGATTACCACTGTACCGGGGATCTGCCCAGTTTTCGTCATCCATTTATTTCATAACCAGCCACAAATATTTTTTGATATTGTGAACTCGGTTTTGTTTAGTGCTCGTAGAGAAATTTTATATGTGAACTGTCTTCGGAGCCGTGTTTCACTTTCTGCCTTATTGGTTTATTGTAGTTACATAGCGAGCACACAAGCTTCAAGCAAACGAGGCAGGACCTTTTGAAAAAGCGAGGATAGATGTGGTTCAGGTGCTGTTTTCAATTAAATCTGACATGAAAAAAACTTGGTGCTCCCTTGTAACGAAATGAAAAAAAAAATTAAAATGAACTGAGATTTGTTATGTCGAAAAAAGCGAATTCCGCATCAGTTAGCAGGCCAGACGCTTGACTGATGCAACTGTCACCTCCTTTCCTAATTCTATAAGCTTCCATTATTTTCCTCGTCATCCGCTTCTTGTGGCTGTCAATTATTCATGCGTCTGAAAATTTCAGTTGGCAGGTGCACTTCTTGCAGTGCATCGCTAAGTGTGAATAAGGCGCCCCTTTTAGTGAACTCTCATGTTCACGAAGGCGCACATTCGGGACACGCCGTCTGACCGACGTATTCCTTTCCACATGTGAAAGGAGTTCCGTATACAACGTGTTTTTTTTTTTGCAGTCAACGTACCTCCTGCCATGTTTTATGCTACATCTGTTCGACACTCCCTTTCCGTTATTGTTGGCTGGCCTTTCTACTGCTGGGCCAATCTTCGATAATTATTTTTAAGCTGAAAAGACAACCCGTACGCCGTACCTTAATGCAACGTTTTTCAACCGATATGAAATATTGTGCAGATACCGGATGACCACTGTCCGCTCTTTTCCCCCTCAAATTGTCTCCCCTATTCACGTGTGCCGACCATTGTATTTTTCAGTTCCCGACGATTCTTCTCACAGGCCAATAGGATACAATAATCTCGGTAACCAGCTCCCCTCAAGCACTTGATCAGAGCGGAAACGCTCTCATTCATTGAGTGTACGCATGATTTCATGAGAGAGCTTTGATGCACAAAGTTGCGATCCCATTCGTTACTGTCTTCAAATGTGCCGAATGATAGCTCAGCAATGGTTTTTTTCCGATCTAGGGTGAGACATCCAACACGCGCGGAAAGGAGGAAACCTAATTATTAGGTTCAGAAACTGAATGCATCGTTCTTTTGGCACCTCAAAGGTAAACTGTAGGCCGCACCCGTTTTTCTTAAAAGTTGTTTTTTTCGTGAACGTGCTCATACCCCGATCACTTTCATCAAAACAAGGAAGTCATCTACGAATCTGATCAGCTTCGGAGCGATACCATCTAGCTTTTTGCCTACTGCTGTGTCGCGTTTGCCAAAAAAAAAATAAATTGGCAGATTCGACGTACAGTGGGAATCGGTGATATGCGAAGCACGAATAAGAAGGGTTGATGTGTAACTTTAAAATCTGCACAATGTCACGAGGTGAAAGTAAATGATGCCTTACATGACTTACGTGCCATGATTATTGTGTTTGTATATGTCGTTTACCTTCGTCATCTATTCACGCCACGTGATACCAAATTTAGCATATGTGGAGCTAGCGAAACGGCCGCGAGCGCACCATGAAGGGCCCAATATACTTGAACGTAGCGTTGACTCTCGCGCACGCTGGGCTCAGCGACGTCAAGTTAGCAAAACGCCAGCACTCTATGGTCTGACGCCTGGCGTGACCGGCGCGTGAGTGTCTGTCGGTGCGGCCCGACGGCAACCGGTGCGAAATGCGACATGCTGCATTTCGCACCGATGCGTTACGCAGACAACACTGAGTCTCCCTCTTTTCGTGATGGAGGGACGCCAGGCGCGCTGAAACGTGCATGCGTCAAAGAAACGCAGCGTGGTGCGTGCCTGCAAGTATATGACAGCACCGGCGCGTTGTGTGGCATTTAGTCATGTTCTCACATGACATGCATCTCATGATAATCATGTTTGCACCAGTCAGATGCCTTTGTCATCCCTTGGCGTTGCGTAATACAAAATTTGGCACATGTGAAACTAGTGAAACAGCCACGAGTGCATCATGAGTGTGGCATGTATTCATGTTGTCACATGACACGCATCTCATGTTTATCATGTAAGGACCAGTATCATGCCTTCGTCATTCATCCACCTTCCGTAATACGACATTTGGCATAAGTGAAGCTAGCAGAACGGCCGTCAGCGCATCATGAGCGTGGCATGTAGTCAAGTTGCGACATGACAAGTATTTCATGATTTTCATGTTAGGAACTGTCGCTTTTGTTCGCCATGCAATCATGTCTTACCATACTAGGTTTGCAACATGTCACGTGAACGAAACCACCGCAACAGCTGCAGGACGATAATATGTAAATCATAACAATCATGACATAAATATCATCATTTTCATGTTATGACTAGTCAGATATGTTTTCCGTACAGTCATGTTATGCCATACCAAGTTTGGTATCGATACCATTATCGAAGCAGTCAGGAGAGCTAAAAGTCGTAGGCAGATAGATAGATAGATAGATAGATAGATAGATAGACAGATAGATAGATAGATAGATACGCTCAAAGTCGCTGAAGTTCACTAAGAAATGCTTCGCATTAAAAAAAAACATTGCACAAGATCGGGTAACACTAGACCCAATGCAAATCCCATCCTACCGGACGTACAATTGTTCATTCCACCCCACTAGCGTGAAAGAACTCAGATAAATTGCCAAAATTACCATAATACCTTCTACAGACACACCACTTGCGGTACAAAAAGCCACTTCATCCTTTCGTCTGTGATGGACTATTTTACGCTTTGTAGTAACGGACCATGCAGAACAAAATAGTACAGATTGACGATATCATTACTGAAGGAATCGGTGACCCTTACACCATCTCCCTTTTAAATAGGCTACTACTTCAATGTAGTTGGAAACGAAAAATGGGTAAAAAACCGGAGCGCCTTCAAATGCTTTTGTAAAAACTCGGAAACAAGCCGTAGCCAGGTACCCCTTTCTGAGACAATGGTTCGGAACGGAAGGTTTTGCTTGTGTGTTTTTACCGTAAAGAACGCTTCTTGCAACAAGCCCTTTTCGCCCTTTACCACAGAGGAAAACCTGCTCAGGTTCAAGTTAGCTAGCTTCCTAACTGCCCGACGTTTTACAAGGCTGACCTTCTCATAAACTTTCCGGAAATTCTTTTCTATAGTGAACTGTGCCTTCTTAAAATAGAGCTTTTCCGGCAAAATTCCAAAGTAACCCTCCTCATCCGAAACCCCAATACGACTACCGCTACCAGACAGGAACTTAATCCCAGGTCTAGTTTTCGTTGCTCTGTGTGGTATTACATTGCTAGACGAACACACATTCACGCAATTAGTACTGCACTTGAGTTTGTCCTCGTCCTTCACACGGCTTACCAAAGACCTGGCCACTTCCACCTTCTCGGCAGGGGAAAGGACCGGTTCCACACAGAACTGATGTCCGTGTTGAAGAAGCTTTTTATGATGGTTGGGCAATGTCAGATCTCCTAGGATCATGACCTTTCTTTCCGTACTTGTGCGTCTTCCCTCCTTGGGTAAACCTTGACGTGCCAGGTTCCAGTACGCTTCTTTGGCACTCTCTGACAGCCGAAGGCTTTCTCGTTAATGATGGTATTCATTTCCACTCTGACTGCGACCGGCCACTCGCAAGCAGTTCTTGAAGTACCGAACCTGATGGCTCCTATTCGAGGACAGTTTTTTGCGTAAACATCTGCTGTTTCCACGAGTAGAAGCCAATAACCCGCACAAAAGTTGCACAATCGGTGGGCAAAGCGACGCTCGTTTGTACTATGAGACATTGCGAATCTTGCAAGCGTATAGAGCGGTTAACGAGGTGATGGTGGCAGGGTTAGAAAGGAAGGCGATGTTAACACATGGAACAGGGTCCTTTCTACTAGAAATTACATTTAGGATGACTGCCAGTTGGGCGTGTCAGTAAGGGTTCACAATAAAACTAGCGCTAAAATTTACACACACTCAGGAAGAACACAGACGAGCGTTTACTAGCAACTGAAAACTTTGTTCCGAAGTAAACACTAATAAATTCATAACACACATGTACGTTACTCCCAACCTCCCTCTCTCATGATCAAGCGCGATATACCAAAATAATCACTTCCATAATCGATGGCACACAACCGGTAAACAAGCACGTGTCAAAAACTAAAAAAAGAAAACGTGAAGAAGAAAAAAACAAGAAAAACAAAAAGAAAGAGAAAAAGAAAAAAAGAAAAAAAAACAAAAGGAATGGTAGATCCCATGTACAGCGGAAATTGATGATATGCGAAGAACGAATGAAAAAGACTGACATGTCATTTTAAAATCAACACAACGTAACATGTTGGAGTTGAATGATGTCGTACATGACTTTCGTGTCATGATTATCATGTTTAAATGAGTCGTTTACCTTTTTCATCTATTCAAGTCACGTGATACCAAATTTAGTATATGTGCAGCTAGCGAAACGATCACGAGCATGCTATGAGCATGGTACGTTGTCATGTTCCTACATGACACGCGTCAGCATTATCATGTTGGATCCAAACATATACTTCCGTCATTCATTGACGTCACTTAGCACCAAATTTGGTGTATGTAGAGATTGCAAAACGGCCGCGAGCGTATGATGAAGGGCACAATATACTCCAATATAGCCTTGACGCACTCCCACGCTGGGCATAGCGACGCTACGTTAGCAAAACGCGAGCACTCTATAGTCTGACGCCAGGCGCGACTGACGCGACCAGCGTCCGTCAGCGCGGCCCGACATCAACCGGTGCGAAATGCGACATGCTGCATTTCGCACCCACGCGTTACCCAGATAACATTGCGTCTCCCTCTTTTAGATGCGGAAGCATCTTATACTCGCGCCTTGTAGTGCGCCGTCCGCGCCGTCCGCACCGCTTCTCAAACATTCGACAGCTGACGCGCGCGCATGCGCCGTCACGCCGTCGCCCACCATCTGTGTACTACGCAGAGTGGACGTGCTTGCTTCACCGAGACGTGGAACGCCAATGACGTCGACGTTGCGGGATACGCTTCGGTCGCGCGCGCGCACGGGTTCCAACGACCTGCGGGCGGTGTGGGAATTTACGTCAAGCATGACGTCGACAACGACGACGACTCCTTCATTGACCTCCGACTACAGCCCGGCGTGCAACAACGCGCCATCGGCGAGCACTGCGTTGCTACCGTCTGTGGCGTCGACGTCATGACGATGTACCTCGCGCCAAACCTCTCTCGTGCCGCCGTAGAAAAGTACATCGACGAGGCCGTGCAAGATTACAGAAAACAACAACCGCAACATCGACCGTTCATGGTAGTTGGCGACTTCAACGTCGACGTCATCAAGGACGATTGGATAGTCGAATACATGGCGTCGCGACACTCGCTGAAACGCGCAACACACGACGACTGCAAACACCACCAGCCGACCACCATTCGCGGAACCTGCATCGACCACGTCTTTGCAAATTTCGACCTACGACCGATGCAACCCGATGCACTCACTCTTTACTTTACCGACCACAAAGGCATCGTCCTCAAAGTTCGTCGCAATAAATAAAACACCGCCCTTTCGCATACATGCCGTACGTGTTCACTCATTTAACACCCCATTTCACAACCACGTTAACCAATTTAGCCATCGACCCAAGTAAGTCGCAATTTAACACCCGTTAACCAATTACATGCTTCCGCATCCTCCTCAGTGTTCCCCCGAGGGAAGCTGCGGGCAATTTTTTTTTTGTGACGGAAGGACGCCAGACGCGCCGAAACGCGCATGCATCAAAGCAACGCAGCGTGGCGCGCGCCGGCGCGTATATGGCATGACCGGCGCCTAGCGTCGCAACGCCGAAGTGTATCATCGAAATGAACGCCGGCGAGCACGCGCACCACGTCGCGTCGAAACGTATTGGCGCCTTGACTGTGGCATGTTGTCGTGTTCTGACATGACACGCATCTCACTATTATCATGTTTGCTCCAGTATCATACCTTAGTCATCCATCCACGTCCCGTAATACCACATTTGGCATAAGTGAAGCTAGCAGAACGGCCGCCAGCGCATCATGAGCGTGGAATGTAGTCGTGTTGTGTTACATGACACGTATGTAATGATGTTCATGTGACGATCTGTCGCTTGTGTTCGCCATGCAATCTTGTCATACCATACCAGTTTTGCAACACGCCATGTGAACCAAACCACCGCAATACCTGCAGGGCAATGAAATATAAATTATGACATTCATGACATCGGTGTGATGATTTTCATGTTATGACTAGTCAAATATGTTCTTCATACAGTCATGTTATGTCATACCAAGTTTGATATCGATACCATTATCGTAACAGCGAGGAGAGCTAAAAGTCGTAAGCGGCTAGATAGATAGACATAGCCGAAGTTCGCTAAGAAATACTTTGCATGTAAAATATGAACATGAACTGGATTTCGTTAAGTTGAACACAGCAAACTTCGCATCTGTTTTTTTCATTTTTTACCCTTCTTTTGTTTTCGCAAAAAAGAAGGTAACGATTAAAAGTACTAAATATTCCACTATGGGAGAGCATAGATCCGTCCCGTGGCCTCACACTTAAATCTAGAAGAGCTTCGGACAGCTTCTTTGAGTTGCAAGTATACGGTCACTACAATTTGCCTATCTTCCAAAAGCCTCCATACTTGCTCTTGGCAGACGGCACATTTCTCACTTCAACCTGAACTTAAATGACGAGAAACGACAGAATAATAAGCAAGAAGTGCATTTACTTCAGCGCGCTACACAACCTTTAGGCAAAAAATTGGAAAAAGTGTTGCTATGAAGTTTTGCCACGAAAAAACACTACGAAAAGTGTTGCTACGAAAAGGCGGGGCTTTCTC
Organism: Rhipicephalus annulatus; assembly: GCA_013436015.1. Taxonomy (NCBI): domain Eukaryota; kingdom Metazoa; phylum Arthropoda; class Arachnida; order Ixodida; family Ixodidae; genus Rhipicephalus; species Rhipicephalus annulatus. The sequence goes on from WOVY01016210.1 coordinate 201,761, forward strand.
TCACATTGGAAAACGCGAAGTCACAACGCATAAATAAAACTAACTACGGCTATCTTAGTGGTGCGCGCTGTGTCCTGTCTCAAATAGCTGCATGTTAAAAATAAAGAGGAATCTTCTATATTTCGCGCTGAAAATAGAGGCACTGTTGCGGAACTGTATTTACTGACGTTAGCATGCCCGCGATTAGGCTCTGTAGCCTTCGCTCCAATGACAAAAAAAAAGGGGGCAACAAATCCACGGAGTGAATGATCGAGAGTGGGGCGAAGCATCCGTCCGTCCATTCGTTCTTGCTTCCGTCTGTCCATACGTACGTCTGTGTGACCGTCCGTGCGTCGATCCGCCCATCCGTGCGCGCGTCTGTTCGTTCGCGCGTCCACACGTCGACTGTGCGTCCGCCCCTGCGTTCGGACATGCGTCCACCCCTGCATCCGTCCATGCGTTCGTCCGTCCGTGCAGCCATCCATGCGCCCGTCCATGCATCTGTCTGGGTGTCCGTTCGTCCACCTATGCAACACTCCAAGTACCACCATCTCGCATCTTTTCATCATATATTCTCCATGAAGAAGCACCGCCATTCAGCGGACATTCAGTGGACTAATCGAGAGGTGGCACACGCACACTTTCTTACAGCTTGCGCTTTGTGTCTACCTCCCACCTTTAACCATTATGGGTAGTACCAGCGTACAAACTCACAGGACGAAGAATAGAGACACAAACACGCGCTGTTTGTGTCTCTTTTCTTCATTGTGTGAGTTTGTGCGCTGGTACTGCCCATAATGTATCACTAACTAGCCCAACTATCAGTCCTGCTTCAACTTTAACCACCTCGAGTTCATGGTATATGCTAGTTCACTGTATTCATGGCACTGCAGCCCAACGCTCGTTAAACCGTTAAAACGAAGGAGGTTACGCCCAGTGAATATAACGTAGCGTACACTTAGCCGGTCTTGCTGAGTTCTCTGCTGGCCCAGGATTGTCACACTATGTGGTATCTTGTGTAAATCAACCCGTGTTTGTTGACGACCTGCCTCGAGTGCCATCTCTGCGGCTTGTTTGGTGTGAGCAACGGCAGTGGATATTGTCGCGTCCCTTCACGGTCGCTTTGTGGGGTAAGCCATTAGCAAACATTTTTCTATAGCTGCAAGACGAAGTTCAGCAACAGCTTAGCAGTGACGCCTACTACGTTGGCCTATTCGGCTCACTGATTCGAATCAGCTCACTAAGTTCACAACGGTCTTTCATTTCAAACAAAATTCCACTCTGGAGCTGCAGCCACACCAGAAAGCTCAACTGCACGTTGCAGCTGCTTTGCACTTCACACAAGGGCTTCAAAGGACGTCAAATGGCCATTCATTCTCCTAAAATTGGGGAGAAGGAATGGAAGTGCCAACCAGAGAAGTGGGAAGTGGCAAGATGTCGCACAAACAATGGGAAGCAAATGGTCTGTTACCAGCTGCCATCACTGTTAATTCAGTTGCAGAAAACAAATGGCGTCGGTATTGAAAAGCTGTACATGAAATAGCTTCGTGATATATGTGTGTAAATAAGTCGAAATGTTGTTCATATTGCTAAAACCCTTGAATTGTATACATCCTTTCAAGGTTCGCGATGGGTTACCTTATGTGCTTTTTGTTTTTGAATGCTTTTACTTTAACCTAACCAAAACTATTTTAAATGTTAGGGCATTTATTAGCCAGCACACAGCGAGCATACACAATGGCGATAGCAACGGCCAAGCACAGACTCGCCACGCGAGCGGCGTCCTTTTTGGGGAGACCCACTGGAAAGCACTTGAGAGTTCGACTCAGTTCAGTGTTCGGTGGCTTCTCTACAATTATTCCGGGGTCGAAGAGGGAGCCTCCTGGCGACCTAACAGCTTGTCACTACGAGCGGGTCATAGTAAGCCTTCAGGCGCTCCACGTTGACTATGTTGCGCCCGCGAAGGCGCATGTCCGAAGACTGTTCAATTGGCTCGATAAAATAGTTGACTGGAGATGTGCGCTCGATCACACGGTAGGGACCTTCATATTTTGCGAGTAGTTTGGAAGAAAGGCCAACTACAGAGGTCGAGATTGAGAGCAATACAAGGGAACCAGGAAGGAACGTAGGCTCAGAAGTGGCGGAGCCATCAGGAATACTCTTCTGCCGCTCTTGCTCATGCGTCGTAAAAGTCTTGGCAAGCTCACGGCACTCTTCAGCAAGCCTGGCTGTCTCGGAAATAGGTGTACACTCAGATGGATCCGACATCTACGGGAGTATCATGTCGAAGGTGTGTGACGGGTGCCTTCCGTACAGCAAGAAGAAAGGTGAAAAACCGGTCGTGCTCTGAGGGGTGGTGTTGTAAGCGTAGGTGACGAAGGGCAGTATAGTATCCTAATTCGTGTGGTTGGTGACGACGTACATCGAAAAAATGTTGCCGAGGGTGTGGTTAAAGTGTTCGGTGAATCCATCAGTCTGCGGGTGATAAGCAGTAGTTTTACGGTTGACAGAATGGCACACCATCAGAATGAATTTCACGACTTCCGACAAGAAAACACGGCCTCGATCACTGAGAAGCCCCTGGGGTGGACCATGGCGCAGTATGAATCGATGCAGTAGAAAGGACGCAACATCACGCGCAGCAGCCGCAGAGAGAGCGGCGGTTTCGGCGTATCGCGTAAAATGATCTACGGCGACGATGGCCAAGTGGTTGCCAGTGGACGTCAGAGAGAGTGGTCCATACAAATCGATACCTGTGCGCCCAAACGGACGGTCAGGGCAAAAAACGGTTGCAGACCAGCTGGTCACATGCGTGCGGACGGTTTGCGGCGTTGGCAAGCGAGGCAGGAGCGAAGTAACTACTGGACATAGCGGTACATCCCGCGCCAGAAGTAGAGTTGTCCAATGCGATGGTACCTCAGAGTGCGCGCATTGCGGATCAGAATGGAAGGATTCACTTATCTCCGACCGCAGACTAAGGGGTATCACGAGTAACCACTGCCGGCCATCGGCGTCATAATTGCGTCGGTGTAGGAGGCCATCACGAATGGCGAAATGGTGAGCTCGACGACAAGGCATGCGTGGATGGCGTTGCGGACGGATCAGAGAGCAAGTCGATCAGTGGGGTGATCCAATTATTTTTTCGCTGTTCGGTAGCGATGATGTCAACATCAATGGCAGAAACAGCAACCGAGGATACTGAGCAGAGCACGTCAGCTTCAGGCAGAAAGGAGCGCGAGAGGGTGTCGGCGTCAGCATGCTGGCGTCCATTGCGGTAGAGCACGCGGATGTCGTAGTCTTGTAAGTGAAGAGCCCAACGGCCGAGACGGCCTGAGGGATCCTTCAATGATGAGAGCCAGCATAGTACATGATGGTCGGTGACGACATCGAATAGGCGACCATACAAATAGGGTCGAAACTCTGTAAGGGCCCAGACGATCGCCTGACACTCTTTTTCCGTGGCGATGTAGTTTGTCTCGGCTCTCGTGAGCGTACGGCTTGCATATGCCACGACATATTCAGGGAATGTTTGCGCTGCGCCAGGACTGCGCCGAGGTCTACACCGCTGGCGTCCGTGTGCACCTCCGTTGGGGCTATAGGGTGGTAGTCGCGTAGAACGGGAGGAGACGTCAAGAAATAGCGGAGCTTCGCGAACGCGTCGTCACACTCGGACGACCATGAATTGAGGGGCTCGTTACTTCCAAGGAGCTTCGTCAGCGGCGGTATGATCGTGGCAAAGCGTCGAAAGTATGACCACAGGCCCACAAAACTACGCAGTTCTTTGATGGACGCAGGTTTGGGGAATTCGGCCATGGCCCGAAGCTTTGCTGGGTCAGGAAGAATGCCATCCTTCGACAAGATCGACGTACCCTAGGATGGTGAGTTACCGTGCCGCCAAGCGGCACTTCAGATTCAGTTGCGAGCCGGCATTACTAACCCGTGCAAAAATTTCTTTCAGACGTTGGAGATGCGTGGAAAAATCTGGAGCGAGGACAACAACGTCATCGAGGTAACACACGCACGTGTGCTATTTCAAGTTACGCAGAACGGTGTCCATCCTGCGCTCAGAGCACGCAGGTGCATTACATAAACCAAACGGCATGACGTTAAATTCGTACAAGCCGTCGGGTGTGATGAAGGCGGTCTTCGGTCGAGCGTCATCAGCCATGGGTACTTGCCAGTACCACGAGTGCAGATCGAGAAAAGAAAAAAAAATCGGCTCCGTGAAGGCTGTGAATTGCGTCATCGATGCGCGGCAGTGGGTAAACATCCTTGCGAGTAATGTTATTGAGCCGTCTGTAGTCCACACAGAACCACACAGAACCATCTTTCTTCGCAACAAGAACGACAGGAGACGCCCATGGACTGTCCGAAGACCGAATGACGTCACGTCGGAGCATATCGTCAACCTTCTCGTTAATTTCCCGACGTTTAGCAGGCCACACGTGGTATGAACGTTTCCGTAATGGCGGATGGGCAACAGTGTCGATACGATGCGTAACAGTAGACGCGCGAACGAGAGAACTTCGCCCGACATCGAAAAAAGAACGATATTCTTGCAACAGGTGCAGAAGCTGGGAATGCTGCACCTACGTAAGGTTGTCATCAATTGAGGGGCCAACTATATCAGATGATGGATAAGAAGTGGAAACAGCACTGGTGGTACGCGAATCGGGGCAACGCAAGTTATTGGGTACGTCCAATACTTGTGCGTCATCGACTGGTTCAACTCTGCCGAGGCATTTCCCTCGAACCAAGGTAACAGTGTACGGAAATGGGTCGGTCACAAAAATAGCAGCGCTTCCCTGGTACTAGCAACTCTTTCCTTCTGCAAGCACGGTCGGATGGGGAAACGAGTGCAATTGTGCCGGAGAGACCGGCACAGTAGACCCATACACCCGTGGTCGAGCTTGGAGGCGCTATGGTATCATCTTTCACAAGAATCTTGCTCAGTGTCAAGGGACTGTCTTCTGGCGTGAAATGCGAGAAGGGTGCGAGTTCAATTTCGGTGGCAGCACAATGGATGGCGGCGTCGTTGCGCGAGAAAAAATCCCATCCCAGGATGACGTCATGAGAGCATGCAGGCATGATGATGAATCGGGGGACATACAGAACGTCCCGAACGACAACGCGAGCTGTGCACCCTGCTGTAGGATGAATACAATGCGAACTAGTGGTACGAAGGGACAACCTAGAAATTGGTGTTGTCACTTTTCGAAGCAAGCTGCAAAGGTTTTCGTCCATAACTGATACGGCAGCTCCAGTGTCTATAAGAGCAGATGCATGAACACCATTCATGAGCACGTCAATGACATTAGATGGGCGGCTCTGAGGGCTTTCACAATGCTCATATAGAAAGGGCAGCGCAAAAACTCGGTAAAAAAGAAGGACAGAATAGACAGAGCGCTGACTTTCAACTTATCCTGAATGCGGGAACCAACGAACGACAAGAAAAGATCACACAACACAGGAGCGACAGCTGAACCAATGCATATGCCCTTTCTTTGAACATAAAACTTATCATCCGAATTCACAACTGTAGAAGACAAATAGAACTCTAAGTGTCTAACAAAGTCATCAGCAGAAACACGTGCTTCAACTGAGAACTGAATTTCACCATATTCCTGAAACCTATCTCGAAAAGCCTGCAGCAGTTCTTCATGATGCACAGAACAATAAAGTTCTTCAATGTCGACCAAAAAACTGTTATAAGAGCCAGATTTCAAACCTTGTAGGTGCAGCAAGAAGTCCTCAGACTGCGGATGACAAAGGGACCATCCTTCACTAAAACATTTGGTTTGTGCCAACCTCATCACGGAAACCCTATGCAAATCAGGTTTATGCCCTACTGCATTATGCGAAAGCAGGTTCCCACAGAAGTGCAGTCTTTTCGGTGTTGTCTTTTCGGTGTTGTTCAACCTTTCTGGGGCCATTGCAAGCGTTTTTGCAAGATTCTGAAACCAGAATATTGGCGACAGGTGAGGATGTTTCAGGACTGGTTGCGTGTTCTCGTGATAACTGGTGCTGAGCCTTTCGAGGAATCGCGTCGCCTGCATGCTCTCAAAAAACAAGCGGCTGTATCTGCTGAGCTCTTGTGGCATCGTGCTCTCGTGGACCTCACTTCTGAGAGCAAGGCCTTTTGTGTTAGGCAAGGCAACGTTTTTGTGCTTGGTAATGCCGTGGTTCCTGACGACGTTCAGCATGTTCTGAAGAAAGGTCCAAAATTCAGTTATGAGCCCCAGGGCCTCCTCTCCATGGTCCGTCAAGTGGCTGAGTGTTGCGGTGAAAATCAGAAAGATCGAGTTATTTCCGAAGGCGTTGAGTGCTTGACATGATGCACGTCTTCCCATCGTTCGATGGATCAGCCCCTAAAGACGCTGAAGGAACTGAATTTTGAGGACGCTGAAGGAACTGTAGTTAACATAACTGGAATCAGATAAGGAAGGAAGCTTCGCTGTCCTACCAAACCTTCTGTTTCGAGAAAAGTCACAATTGGCAATGGTCAAGAACTTGAAGAACGTACCCTTTGATGCTTCAAATTAGAAACGGCATGCACTTCAACTGCTAGAGGAATTTAACCTACAGAGCTTCAAGGCGAGGACAAAGAAAGAAAAAGGCTTCCTTGAAGTCTTTTTTACCGTGAAAAGTCACAAACCCGATGTTTCGTTTCGTGTCATTGTTTCTGAAGATGCTACCTGGCAACGCAACGTAAATCGTTACCTACAAAGGCACCTACAAATTTTAGTGCAAGATGATTCCTTTGCCATCTGCAAGTCTGAGGACTTCTTGCTGCGCCTACAAGGTTTGAAATCTGGCTCTTTTAACGGTTTTTTCGGTCGACATTAAAGAACTTTATTATTCTGTGCCTCATGAGGACTGCTGCAGGCTCTTCGATATAAGGTTCAGGAATATGGTGAACTTCAGTTCTCAGGTGAAGCAGGTGTTTCTGCTGATGACTTTGTTAGACTCTTAGAGTTCTATTTGTCTTTTACAGTTGTGAATTTTGATGATAAGTTTTATGTTCGAAGAAAGGGCATATGCATTGGTTCAGATGTGGCTCCTGTGTTGTGTGATCTTTTCTTGTCGTTCGTTGGTTGCCACATTCAGGATAAGTTGAAAGACAGCGCTTTGTCTCTTCTGTTCTTCTTTTTTCCCGAGTTTTTGCGCTGCCTTTTCTATGTGAGCACTATGAACCAACTAGCCCAAACCAAAGTACTTCTTTCACAATGCGATAGCATTGCAGTCCTTGCCTCGGGGACTGCAATGACTAGTTTTCCCGCTCGTGAGCAGCTGAACTTGGCCGCGTGGGGGACGGGAAACGACGTCGTGGAGACGGTGAACTTCCAGAAGATGGAGCTAGGTGAGACGGCGGTGGCATAGACGGTGGTTCGTCGTGATATGGATAGCTGATCTGGCCAGCAACAGGCGATGAGATGAGGCTGGCTGTAGGCGAAAGCAATAACGTGCTACATGGCCTGCGTAACCGCAGGCAAAGCAGATGGGCCGGTTGCCGGGTGTGGTTTCTTGGTTCACAGGGGTAGGTCTTCTCCATGTCGCAAGAGCCGACGGACAGAACGGTGGCTGGAAAGGTTGCAGGGTGGGCTGGAGCTGTGTCTGTGGGGTCGCGTCAATATACGTAGCCGGCATACCCGCTGCAAAGGACGGAGGTTGTGCGGCAGCTTTGGCGTGTCAATGGGGCGGGCGCTTGAATGACTGGCGGCGGCCTGGCGACCACTTGGGCGTACTTTGGGGGTGCAGGGGCTGGAAGTTGTTGTCAGTGGTACGCAGGCATGATATCCGGAATTTCCTGCTGAATGGCTCGGCGGATGGGTGGAAGAATGACAGTGGCCGCTTGTTGAACAATCAGTGGGTGGGAAAAGGGCACGAGAAAGAAAAGGGCAGGAGGAAGGGGAAGGCAGGACGAGAAGGGGTCAGGTTCATCGGGGTACATGTTGTGGCGGTAGACAACTGCTTGGTGAAAAAAATACAAGTTCAGAGAAGTTGGTGGAGTAGCGGAACTCGGTCTTTCTATGATGGGAAGTAAATCCGAGTTGTGGCGTTGCTCAGAAGCGACAGCAAGAACGCCTGAAAATGACAAGACGCAAGCCTCAGTAGCTCTTTGTGGCGTGTGGCAGATCGACTGGATACCGTGACAGACAGTCGACATCCTGATGGAGGTGACCAGATTTATACATGACGGAGAAGGTGTATTTTTGGGGGCGGAGAGACCAACGACCAAGACATCCCGTGGGAATCTGAGCGACGAAAGCCAGCAGAGCGCATGGTGATCAGTTACAACAGTAAAATTGCGGCCGAACAGGTATGGTTGAAATTTAGCGACAGGCCGAACAAGAGCAAAGCACTATGTTTCGGTGATGTAATAGTTCTTCTCGGCAGGGGACAAAAGGTGGCTGGCGCAGGCGATAACGCAGTCACGTCCATGCTGACGCTAAGCTAAAACAGCACCAATTCTCTGGCCACTCGCGTCAGATCGAAGTTCTGTCAGTGTGGTCTCATTGAAGTGGGCTAATATTGGCGTAGTAGTGAGGCATAAGTGAGCGCCGAAAATGCAGCACTTTTAGGGGGATTCCAAATAAAAGTGACATTTTTTTCAGAAGCTCGGTGAGAGGCTGCTGAAGGTCTGCCAAATTCTGGATGAAGTGGCGGAAATAGGAGCACAAACCAAGAAAGCTCCGGACACCCTTAGTAGAAGAGGCTGCGGGAAAGTAAATCACTGTGCGAATTTTGTCCGGATCAGGCTGTACTCCAGATGCTTTAACGAGGTGACGAAGTGTTATTATTTCGCGACTGCTAAAACAGCATTTGGAGGTGTTCGCTAGAGACGAGTGTTGCGGAATACTGGGAGAATACTAGAGAGTCACCACAGATAGCTCGCAAATGCCGGGGAAAAAACGATGACGTTATCTAGGTTGCACAGGTAAGTAGACCTCTTGAAGCCACGCAGCAGGGAATCCATCATGCGCTCGAAGATGGCCGGCGCATTGCAAAGCCCAAACGGCATTAATTTAAAATGGTATAGCTCGATGGGGATTACAAAAGCAGTTTTCTCTCGGTTCCGTGAGTCAACAGTAATCTGTCGATAACCAGATCGAAGATCAGTAGATGAGAAAACTTCGCGCCATGAAGGCAGACAAGGGTGTCATCTATTCGTGGTAAGGGGTAGACGTCCTTCTTAGTGACCTTGTTGAGATGTGTATAGTCAACGCAAAGCCGCCGTGTATGGTCCTTCTTCTTGACAAGCATGACAGGGGAAGCCCACGGACTAGATGAGTGTACGACGACGTCTTTGGCGAGCATTTTCTCGAAATTTGTCTGGATGACAGAGCATTCGGCAGCGAAGATACTGTGAGGGTGGCGATGAATTGGGCTGGCATTGCCGGTTTTGATGTGATGGGTCACAACTGATGCCTTGCCTAAAGGACGGTTGTCCATATCATTCGATATTGACCACTTTTTGCCCCAATCCCACTACTGCCTTGTAGCAATATATTCATCATATACAAGTGCCACCATCTATCAGATATTCCAAGATTTAAACAGATGGTGGCTACCTACAACTAAATACATCGAGGACGCACGAACCACAGATTAAGAAGCGAAGAGTTCTACACTCTAAAAAATATTGAGTAAAAGGGTGTCTTTTCGACTCACAACATTATTCGTAATCAGGCTTGCGTGTGCTTCCTTTCTTGAAAACTCGGCGCTGGCCACTTTTTTATCAAGAAGGCAATGACCCCCTGACAAAGGGCATCATCATCTCTCATCATCCTCCCCGTTCGACCAGGGCAATCCAGAATATCGGTCTGTAAGTCCTCGAGCTGTCTGGTGTGCAGCCTTATTGCCGGGCAAGGAGGAGTGAGCGGGTGGCCAGACTATTTCTATTGTTCGTTGGTCTTTGCATCCAGCCAATATTCTTAAAGCTATTTGGGATATTCGCCCTTGTGCAAAGTTTCTCACATCCGTCTGCGAGTCGCTAACAATTAGTGAAGTCGAGGTGGATCCTATGGCCATTGCAATAGCTGCTTCCTCCGCCTCTTCTGCAAAGCTCGTTCTCACCGAGCCGCTAACCTTATGATTTTGCTTTGTAGTCCACTGCTGCTATAGTCATGTCATTTCCTTTGTATTTGGCCACGTCTACGTATGTTGTTTCCGGTAAATCTTTTACGTTGTTATGTATATTTTTCGCTCTTTCAGCTCTCCTTGTTTTGTGATGTTGGGTGTGCTTGTTTTTTGGAATCGGTAAGATTACTAAACATTTCCTGATTTCATACGGTATATCCTTTTTGGCACCAAATTGATTTGCGTAGTTTATACCCAGTTCCTCTAGTATGGCTCTGCCTGTTTTACTTTGCGTTAGTCTTTCATATTGTGCAATTTTTTGAGCTTCTATAAGCTCTTTAGATGTGTTGTGAAGCCCTAATTGAAGTAATTTATCAGTAGAGGTAGTTATTAGAAGTCCGATCGCCTGTTTGAAAACTCGTCTAATTATTCTGTCAATCTTTTCTCTCTCGGCCACTTGCAGTCTGAGGTACGGAATCACATATACAATACGACGGACGACAAAAGCCTGTACCAGTCTTATCATATTACCAGTCTTATCGTATATCATATTATCGTATTTTCTTTCATACCAATGTGCCAGTTTGCAATTCGTTTAAGTAGACGCATAATTTCCCGCGCACTGGTTTCAAGTAATCTAATCGCCTCTCCGTTATGCCCATTTGAGCTGTTTCAGAGTCCCAGAATTCTTATGCTTTCGACCGTAGGTATTTGCGTTTTTGCAACAAAGACTTTAATGTTAGGTTTTTCCTGGATACTTTTGCGACCCCAACATGTCGGGTTATAGAAGAGAAGTTCCGATTTTTCCGGTGAACATTGTAATCCTGTATGAGTGGCATATTCTTCTACAACATTCACTGCGGTTTGTAAAGTTTCCTCTATGTATCCGTCACTACCCTCTGCTACCCATAAGGTAATGTCATCTGCATAGAGGCTATGGTGGAGTCCTGGAATTTTTTTCAGTCTGGTAGGAAGAGCTATCATGGCCAAGTTAAAAAAAGGGAGACAGGACTGAGCCTTGCGGCGTACTCAGCTGCTCAGACTAAACTCTTGGGATTCTGCTTCGCCTAGTATTATTCTTGCAGTCCAGTCAGTTAAAAAGTATTTTACATAATCGTATACTCTTTTCCCTACCCCTAACGCTTGAAGATTAGCAAGTATAGCTTTATGTGATGTATTATCGAATGCCTTTTTAAAATTTAGGCCAACTATGACCTTTGTGTCGTGTGTATTGAGACCCGAATTAATTATATGGTGTTTAATCTTAAGCATAATGTCCTGTGTAGACAGTTTCGCTCTGAAGCCTACCATCGTATGAGGAAAGAGCTCATTGTCTTCTATATAATTTGACAGGTGAGTTAGGATGAGATGCTCTAATAACTTTCCGATGCAGGATGTCAGGGAAATAGGCCTAATATTATCAAGATCTAGTTTCTTGCCTGGCTTGGGAATCATTATGATTGTTGCCGTTTTCCATTGCTTGGGTGTCTTACCTTTTTCCCAACACTTGTTCATATATTCGGTGAGGGCTGTGATAGATTTGTCGCCTAAATTTCTGAGCGTTTTATTCGTGATCCCATCGGGGCCCGGGGTGGATGTTGTGCTCAGTTTTATTAGTTCCGATCGTACCTCGGCCTCTAATATGGGTCGGTCTAGGAAATCATTTTCTTTATCTCTGTACGAGCTTAATCGCTCTTTGGTTGTATCCCCAATGTATCTCTGTCTGATTTCTTCAATCAGTTCTTCCTCTGTGCCTTTGTATTTACGGTCAAGTCTTATAAAGTTTCGTTGTTGTGCTGTCTTGCTCGCTTCCGAATCTATCAGACATCTTAACAAGTTCCATGTTTTAGAGAGACATTTATTTTTTCATCGAATCACATTTTTCCTCTCATTGTTGTCTGCATAGTTGCTCCGCGTACTTCTCAATATCTTTACTGAGGGTGGCTATCCTTTTTCTAAAGCATTTGTTGTGTTTTTGTGTTTTCCACCGTTTTTCTAGGCTCTTTTTTGCCTCCCACATATGTAAGAGCTTACTGTCTGTGCTTTCTAGTCCTTCTGTTTATGGTATGGTCTTAATTGCCATTTGAATATTTTGCTTAAGGTTCCCTAGCCATTCATCTAAGTCATCGATGACATCACATGCTTCGTTCTCTCTGATTTTTCTAAAACTATCCCTTTCAACCAACCTTAATTCTTTGCCTCCTCTTTTACGTGGACCTGCTTTAAACGTGGTCTCAATTATATAGTGGTCACTGCCCATATTTTCTTGTGTGTTAAGCTAATAAGGTTCGATGATATTCTTAGTAAACGTGAGTTCAGGAGACGTGTCTTTAGATACGCTTTTTTCAATTTTAGTTTGGAAAAGGGGGTCGGTTATTAACGTAAGACCCTCCTGTTGGGCGTCGATCCAGAGCTTTCTACCTTTGATATTTTCTTTGTCATAACCCCATGCCGCATGCAACGCGTTGAAATCTCCTACTATAACCAGTGCTTGCTTTTTAGTAATGCTGATCGTTCTTCTAAAAAGCGACCTAAATTTGGTTTTTTGTCTAGGGCTGCTATAGACATTTAATATGAATAGACTGACCACTCTTCTGCGATGGAACTCAACAAGAACATGATCGACATCGCAGATTTCTGTATCATGTTCCATCACCGTGAGATTTCTTCGCACGAGGGTTGTTACGGACGTTTTTTCATCGGGGGTACCATAGGATTTGTAATTGGACAATTTAGCCATTCCTCCAGTTTCCTGTAAAGCGATGACGTCTGGTGCCTGCTTTCCGTTGAGGAACTGTTGTAAGTTACCCCGTTTCCAGCGATACCCACGACAGTTCCACTGCCAAATTTTATACTGATTACGTCGTGCCATGTCTGGGAACGGTCCCTTCCCCTGCGAGTTTGATTACTTCGGTCGTAGTCGGCCGGTTGTAGGGTTTAGTATAGTTTTAACCAGGCCTGCTCCTATAGACCTCAAATCAATTTGCGTGTTCTCCACCAGCGTTAGTCGATTTTCTATGCTATCTATTTCTCGTTTTATTTCTATTAGCTGCAGCTGCAATCCTGCGAATTGTTGTTTCATTACCTTAGTAAGTTCTCCGAGCATATTGTTGACCTTCTTTTCCAGGGGTTTCGAGAGGTCTTCATTTTCTACAGGAGATATTTCCTATGCTCGTCGTTTCGCTGCATGCTTTCCTGACTCCTGTGGAGGCGCAGGAGTTAAAATTCGACTGCACGATGCTATGGAGCTAGTTCACTCGCGCAGCTGATTTTGCACGAGTTTAGCATTCTCTTCCTTTAGTTGTTTTATTTCGTCCCTCTGTTTCGCGTTTTCACGGGTGAGTTGCTCTAGCATTTTCTTAATATGGTTTAACTCTTGACCTAGGGTGGACCCTTCTGCCAACACCTTAGGCAAACTCCCAGACCAGAGAGACTTCCCTAATACCTCGTTCATCCAGCTCACCATTTGTTGACTGCCCCGACCGCCGTCAGGACCCTCGTGGGACTGTCCTTGATGTTGTTGCCCTTGTCTTGGACTTGGCCCGTGACCTGCATCTGTGTTGATGAGTGGACCTTGATCTGGATGTGGATCGGGGTTAGTGTTGAGTCTTTTCTCTTTCCCCTTCGGCGAGCCGCGGGAAGGAGCTGGAACGATCTCTGCGTCGTCCTCCTCTGTCCTGAGTGGCGTTGCCATTCTCCTTCGTTGGATTTTCTGGTGAATACTCTTCCCTCAATGCCTGTGTTGCTCTAGTGTTCGACAAAATCTTCATTTCTCTTTGTTCATCGCCATGTTCTTGTTCCTTTTCCCACCATCTTTTTTTTTCAAAAGGTACGGGGTCCTAAACCGTTCTTTGTATTTTTTGTCCCCGATAAGATGACCTTTCTCGCAAAGGCGGCACCTAGGGTCGCACTGGTGGTTTTCAGTTGGATTGAGCACCCCACAACCACGACATTTCTTGCTGTAAGGCTGTGGGCAGACATCCGCCGATGTCCCATTCGTCCACAAGTAGTGCATGTTTCATATTGCTTCTTGTATAGGAAGCACCTATACTCGGCACCACGGTAGTATACGAAATACGGCACAAACAACCCTTCGAAAACAATGACCACTGAGTCCCATACGTTGTGCATGTAGAATCGTCGGGTTTCTCTGATTGACCAAGCATTTTTCTATGTCTTCTTGATTATCATACTTCGGTATTCCGTGGATAACCCCTTTGGAGGTGTTTTCTGGTGCTTTTAGATAAGCGGCTGTAGCGTACCTCTTGTCATGGATCATAATTTCCTTGATGTTGCTGTATTCCTTCGCATCGGCCAGACCAGGTGTACTCATAATCATGGTATCTTGTCGCATGTTGATTCGGAGAGTATCTTACCCAGCAATGTCAGGCTGTACTTTTGCCGCTCGTACAACACAGTCTCTTATGAGCGCTATACTCTGTCGCGTCAAGTCCAGACCATCTCCTGGGCGTATTACAACCTTGTAATCGTCTTCTGGTAGTTGCGGTTCTTTTGGCACTGGCTGGCGATGCAAAAAATCTTTCAGTCCCCGAGACGCCTCCTTGGACGCACCTCCCGTGTTCGTGGCTGGTACCGCGTTTCTCTTGTCTTTTGCCTTCTTGCGTCGTTCATGGGCCACAACCCATCCTTGAGTGTCGTTGTACTCCTCGGGAGACAGCGTCTTCCCCTCAATTTCCACAACATCTATTTCGCAGGCTTCGAACAAGCCGGGGGCATGGCTTGTCGCCTAGTTGCCAGCGCGTCGATGGCAATGCGCTGGCACTGCGATGACGTAGCTAGGGCGACGCCGTTGTGGGAACTTAGAAGAAGTGTCACGGCTCAAAAAAAGTAAGCCCACCTGGTATATCCTGGCATCAGACGAATCTGGTGATCGTCTGGCGACAACTGTGATGGTCTTGAATCCCGTGGTTGTCCTTATTCAGCCGCGAAAAGTGAAAAACTGGCAGATCCCATTCGAGAGGCGTCGGAGTGGCTTGGCCCCCAAGCGGCAGACCTCGTGGATACGCTGAGATTTTTTAGGGGCGTAGCTCCTTATGGCATGGCTCTGGCGTCCCTCGTATGTAACCACCAGTGGCACATACCCGAAATAGGTATAACACTTGACCTCCAAGGTGGTGCCAGTGAGAGACTTCTTCTGTGCGTTGTTTAACAATAAAAAATAGTGCTCAATGTACATGCCAATGGCTGCTAATGGGGAATGAGAGACATGAGCATTCGGCTTTTAGTCAACGCGCACGCTGCGATCCCCATTAGCAGCCATTGGCATGTACATTGAGCACTATCGGACAAGAAAGGGATGCTACATTATACTCGCTGGGTGTAACCTCCTTAGCTTTAGAAAGGTTTAGCGAGCGTTGAGCCGCAGTGCCATGAATACAATGAACTTGTATATACCATGAATGAACTCAAGGTGGTTAAAATAAGTAGATACGAAGCGCAAGCCGTAAGAAAGTAAAAGCCGAATTCTCCTGTCTCTCATTTCTCGTTAGCAGCCATTGGCATGTAAATTGAGCCCTATCTGACAGGGAAAGGTTGCTACGTTATACTCGCTGGGCGTAACCTCCTTGGTTTTCGAAAGGTTTAGCGAGCGTTTGGTCGCAGTGCCATGAATACAGTGAACTAGAATATACCATGAACTCAAGGTGGTTAAAGGTGGGAAGTGGACCCAAAGCGCAGGCCGTAAGAAAGTGTGCGTGGGCCACCTCTCGTTTAGTCCTTGGAATGCCCGCTGGATGGTAGTGCTTCTATTAGGGGAATATATGATAAAAAGATGCGAGATGGTGGGACTTGGAGTGTTGAATAGATGA
Source organism: Rhipicephalus annulatus (assembly GCA_013436015.1). Taxonomy (NCBI): domain Eukaryota; kingdom Metazoa; phylum Arthropoda; class Arachnida; order Ixodida; family Ixodidae; genus Rhipicephalus; species Rhipicephalus annulatus. The sequence goes on from WOVY01016210.1 coordinate 217,648, forward strand.
ACGAACGGACACACAAACAGATGCATGGATGGACGCATGAACGGATGCAGGGGCGGATGCACGAAAGAACGCAGGGACGGGCGCACAAACAGACGCATGGACGGTCACACAGACGGACGCATGGACGGACGAATGCTTCGCCCCACTCTCCATCATTCACTCCGTGGATATGCTGCCATTTTTTTTAACGGCCCACTCCACCCCGAGTGGACCCGCTAAGCTGCATAGGAGCGGAGGATCAATTTCTGGTTTCGGGTATGAGTTTCCAGTTCTGAAGTGGAACTTTCACAGCTACAGTGCCCTCTGGCCAAGTTCAACCTCTTTAATTAAAATTAAAGACTACTTTTGCAAAGTGAAACAAGTAATCAGAATGTAATCGTTCACTAAATTGAATTCAGACTTGTTCAGACTTGTCTTACAGTGAGTTACCAGTTCAGTTCATCGAAGAAAAAGCGTTGACTTGAAGAGAGGACGCACGCTGCGTCTCCCTTTCGCATGCGAAAACGGCACCGACGCTCCGCGCTCCGCTTGACCATACAACGCTACGACCACCCTCCCACTTCTGCTATGTTTTATTGCGATAGCAATTATATGGACACTCTTGGGTGGATTTCGTCGCCAGCGTCGGCGTCGATTTCGTGCACCATATATGTATACGTAACCATTATATATATGAAAACGCAAGAAAATATCTAGGAAAAAAAAACACTCCGGCGCACGGAATGAAACGTGGGACCTCTGCGCCGTGAAAGCGGGGCGTTAACCACTGAGCCACCCTGGAGCATATCCTTGACCGTTCAAACAGCAAGCTGCTCATATCTACCACTTAACGTTGCTCACGAGCATCTCAATGGGGGGGGGGGGTTGTGTTTTCAGCATTACCAGCAAGATGGCGCAATGAGCGCGCGTCGCCCAAGGTCTCTAGATGAAACAACTTGTTTTGTCTAGGGACGTTAGCGTCACCTAACGTCCCTGAAGTAGTGCTGACCGTCCACATTCGCCTCTACCTCCTCTCCCAGAAACTACAGCAGGGCCTCTGGAGGGCCCACCAGGAAACTATTTATGCGAAAGCACGCGGGCACCCTCAATGTGCCAGACGGTTGGGCAGCTCGGCAACTGCTGCACCGTGTGTTCGAGCGGCCGTGCGTCGGGTATGCTGAAAGGATACGCCGGTGGCATCTGTTCGTGGAGCGCACGCTCGCGAAAATGGACAAACAATATGGCATTTGCGATACCTTCACAAAAGCTATGCACGCGAGGCGAAAGGATCCTGCACATTAACACGAATGGCGTTGCTTTAGTTTTAACGGCGAAGTTCCTTAAAGCGGCATCTGTTCGTCCCTCCTAGTCGTTGTCGTAGTGTGTAACAAGTGTGACATTTTGACCTGCAAGGTGGTGCCAGTGGGAGATTTTTTCTGTGCTTTGTTGAACAATAAAATGTTCGCGGCGTGCGCGTTAACTAAAAGCCGAATGCTCCTGTCTCTCACCCCCCTTTAGCAGCCATTGGCATGTTCCAGTAGGAAACGTTAGTAGAAGTAGAAGTGTTAAAAGTCGACTTCTGCTGTCTCTCATTCCCAGTAGCAGCCATTGTTTACCTCCAAGGTAGTGCCTGGTGAGATTTCTCCTGTGCGTGATTAAACAATAAAAAATTTTCGTCACCCGCACTTACACATTACCGATCTATGTAAAGCATGCGGGCACAGAGCAACGCTGCGCCACATGCTCTGGGAATGCGCCGGTAACAATGGTCGAGAAACGGCCGCCGTTCGCGATGCGCCTATGGCGGCTGCCAATACCAGGCAACAGGAAGCCTCGAGCTCACTCGTTCCCGCCGCCGTCCCGTCTGCGGGAGCCGCGGGGGACCTTCTCCGTCGGCGACGCCGCCGCTGGAAGGCGGCGCTCAGAAGCTCGGAGCTCAACGACCAGCTCTGGGCTGTCCGGCAGGCCGAAGATGCCGCCCGAGTTCAGGGACTCAGCGCCGCCATCTGAGGCCACCAAGACCAAGCTGCCGGCCAAGTTCTAATAAAGTTTCCTCTCTCTCTCTCAGAATGCCGTTGATTGTTGAAATGAATCAACGAAAGACGCCAGTTGTTTTCTAAAAGCAAAACAAAAAGAGGCTAGATGTTTCTAAAGCCGAAAAAAAGAAGACGCCAGCTGCTTAACGAATGATGCCAGGTGTTTTTTATAGGCAAATTACCGGAAGAAAATTTCAAGGTATTACTTCCAGGAGCTTCAACCAATCTCATCATCATTCCCCTCGTGGATCTGTCGTCAATTTTTTTCAGGGACTTCAGCGTCGCCACATCGCGCGGCGGCGCCAGCTCTAATCTCCTACGCGCACTTTGTCCGGCTTAGAAAAGGAAAGTGACGCTCCCTACGCGCCCTTATCTCTCGGCGGCGAGGAGGGGAAGGTCGTACGACTTGTATGGCCTCGGGCTTTACCTGGAATGATTCTGCTGTAGTTACCGGGTGCACAAAGGTCACCTCGAAAATTGCAGTCTCCGTTTGCAAAAAGCGCGCACTTTTCAGACACAACAAATTAAAAAATAGACGCTTATTCGCGAGCATCCGTACATGTGAGTACGTTTTGTGCGTCATTTGTGCTAGAGGCACGCGATGTATGTTTCGGTCTGCATTCCATTCTGCGCGTGACCTTTCAATATATTGCTATCGCGTTCATTGCTTCACCTTTCCGGCAAAGCTCGGACCTTTGGGGATTGGATCGGGTTGGATAAACTTTTATTTGGTCCTCCAAAACACAAATCACTTTGTTGCGGGCAGCTCCCACATGGGCACTGAGATGGAAAGCTCCTCAGCTGCCTCTCGGGCTTGGTGGACAGCCCAGAGATGATCTGCCAAGGACGAGCTGCAGATTGCCGCCTCCCATCTGGCACAGGTGATGTTCGATAAATGAGCGAATTTGGTGCACTCCCTGATCTTGTTGTGATAACCTTGCAAACTGAGCTCTCTCTTGGGCTTCTGCTATTTTTTCGAGCGTGTTGTGAATGCCAAGCTCAAGCAGACGCTCGGTGCTGGTATGTATGCGTAGGCCCAGGACCTTCTTGATAACTTTCCTGAGGAGCACATTCAGTGTCTTGGACTCTGCTCTTGACCAGTTGTGCATTGCTGCCTTGTACGTGAACTGGCTTCGAACAAACGCATGCGTCAACCTGATCAGGTTGTCTTCCTTGATCCAATTTCTTTTGTTGGCCACTCTGCGTATGAGGTGCACCACACTGTCTGTTTTCCAAGTTGACTTGGCTATAGATTTGCTGTTGGCGCCGGTAGACTCTATCAGCATGCCAAGGACTTTGATGAAGTCGACCCCCTGGATGGCATACCCTTGATTTGTACGGAGGTGGATGTCTATCTGGTTTAATGGCTTCCATCTCCTGGGCCTCGGTCCCCGGCGTGCAGTTCGATACAGTAAAAGTTCTGACTTACTCGAGGAGCACTTGAGCCCAGAAGGACGAAGGTACTCTTGTACGTTGTCAATCGCATCTTGCAGAGCGCTCTCAATCTGCCTCTCGCTTCCACCTGTGCACCAGAGGGTAATGTCATCTGCGTAGATGCTGTGCTTCAATCCTTCGATGCTCGATAATTTCTTTGACAGTGCAATCATGGCAATGTTGAACAGCATTCGTGAAATCACTGCCCCTTGCGGCGTGCCCCTTGCTTCTAGTTCGATTGCGGCGGTCTCGATATCTGCAATCTTCATCACGGCTTTCCGGTCTGTAAGAAAGGACCATACGTAGCCATAGGAGGCTTTCCCCAGACCAAGCTTGGATATTGCTTCGAGTATGAACGAGTGGTGGATGTTGTCAAACGCTTTTACTCGATCTAGGCACAGAATGGCTCTCACGTCTCTTGTTTCATTGTCGATGACCTGGTGTTTGATAAGCTTCAATGCATCTTGTGAGGATAGCCCAGCCCTGAATCCAACCTTATTGTGTGTATATATGTCGTTATCTTCCAAGTACTTGTTTATCCTGTGCAGTATGGCATGTTCTGCAACCTTGCCGATACATGATGTCAAGGATATTGGCTGCATGTTGTCCAAGTTAAGGGGCTTTCCTGGCTTAGCAATAAGGATCGTGCTGGCCAGCTTCCTCTGCTCTGGCACCCTGTCTTCTTTCCATGCTACATTGATCATATCTTTCAGGGTTCAATTGAATCGTCATCAAGATTACGAAGGGCCTTGTTTGATATACCGTCCGGGCCAGGGGCCGACCTGCCGTTGAGATCATGCAAGGCTCTTCTGTCTCCTCGATGTTAAAGTCGCCCTCAAGACCTGGATTGGGCGTGCCCTGGTACTGTCTACTTGGTGGTGCCAATCCTCTTTTGATTTGGAGGTACTTATGCACGAGCTGCTGCACAACTTGCTTTTCTGTATTGCTCCCTATCTCGTTATGCAAAAATCGAGCGATATCATGCTTTTGATTTCTTTTGGTGGTGTTTTCATTGAGGAGATGTTTTAACGTATTCCATGTATTGCCATTGCGCATCTGACCATCGACGTAGTTGCAGATTTCGTCCCATTGCTGCCTGGATAGTGTGCGACAATGTTCCTCGACTGAACTGTTTACCTCAGCTATCTCCTTCCTCAGTGTTTGCTTCAGGTGCCGATCCTTTCAATGGTTCAGTAGTGCTTGCTTTGCTTCAAGAAAATGCGCGAGCCGGCTATTCATTCTTTCAACCGAAAAATCTGTGGTAATGGTGGAGGAGACAGATTTGATGTCCTCTTTAATCTGTTTGACCCACTGCTCCAAGCCTTGTCTGTGGCCATCTTGTTCCCTTTCCATCCTTATTTTCCTGAACTTATCCCAGTCTGTGAAGCGGAATTCTCTCTGCTTTTTACGCTCCACGGAGAAAGTAGTGGCAAGAATGCAGTGGTCACTCCCTAGGTCTGCAGCAAGGTTCATCCACTGGGCCTTCTTGATGTTCCTTACAAATGTAAGGTCCGGGGTGGAATCCCTGCAACAAGATGTACCAAGCCTCGTTGGTAGGCTGGGGTATGTGATTAGGGTGAGATCAAGTTCACTGGCACTTTGCCAAAGTCGATTTTCTTTCCCAGTGTTGTACTTGTAACCACATGTATGATGAGGGGCGTTAAAATCACCTGCTATAACGAGTGGACATTCCCCGGCGATATTAACAGCTTTCTTTAGAACCGTCTTGAACCCTTGCTTTTGTTCCTTTGGACTGCTGTATATATTAAGAATGAAAATGCGCTTACGGTTGCTGCTACGTGGCACGATCTCTACCTTGACGTGTTCCAACCGCCTGCTTCCATTTTGAGGTCGTGGGTTACGTGCGTTAGTTTGTTGCATATGAAGGTGCAGACTCCCCTCCCTTCAGTATGCCCCATTACAAGCCGGAATCCAGGCAACGTTGTTTGCGGTGAAAGAGTCTCTTGTAATAATATAAATGAGGCTTTCTTGGCTGCTCCTGATATACTGCTGTAGGGTTCCCTACTTTTTAAGGAAACCTCTACAGTCCCATTGCCAAATACGAAATGGTTCACGTAGCCTGCCATCATGGTTATACATGGGCGGCCAGAGCCTGATGCTGCACCTGTCGACAGGTTTGGTACCACTAGTATTGGTGGCCGAAGAGGTCAGTTTGGTGCATGAGGAGGCCTTGCTGTGTTGTGCAGATATGCTTCGACCTTTGTAATGCGCAAAGTCATATGCTCTTCCAGTGCGCCACGCTTGATTGTAGCCTATCGATCAGCTGGCTAAGATTGCCTACTACTTTGCTGAGCGTGTCAAAGACCTCTTTCATATCTGACATGGTCGTTTGGTTGGCTTTGACGTGTTCTGCCATGACTGGCCTCGTTTTTGTGGTTCTCGAGTCCCCCACGTTTTCAGCCACAGGGACATCAACTGGATGAGGCATTGGCTCTGAAGACTGCGCGCTGGTTAGCTCAGTGAGAAGAATTTTGATTTCCTTTAACTTTGCAGATAGCCTCTCATTCGATTTTGTAAGTTTCTGGTTTTCTTGCTCTAGCTGTGCAATTCTATCATGCTCTGGCAGCTTACCTGTCATCACCTCTGCCACGCCGTCGCGCACTCACTCAGCTCAGCTGTATTTCGATGTAATTGCAGGCGTCCTCCCCGGGTAGGAAGTCGTGATCTCCAACTGAACGCCAGGCAGCTTGCCATTCGGGTGCCGCCCAGGCTGATCCCGACCCTGATGGTGACCTTGAGAACTCGAGCGCCCCCGTGATTGGGAGCGAACCTTGGGTCTAGAACCTCTTCTGGAACGCGACCTCTCCCTGGAGTGGGGCCACCTTTCTTGTTCTTGTGTAGTCTGGATGCTCTGGGTCTCGTAGGCTGGAATAAGCTGCTTGTCGTTGATGTCTGGACTCGATGTGATTGATGCGTCCCGGGTATCTGCGGCGGCTCGTGATCTTTCCCAACGTCTGCGTCTGATGACGTATGGCATTGAGAACCTGTTCTTGCGCTCCTTGTCTGTCGTGGGATGGTGACCGTCGCACAACCTTAATTTTGGATTGCACTGGTGCAAGCTACCTGGGTTCTTGATCTCACAGCCTCTGTAGATGGTTTCAGCTGGGTTCGCACAGACGTCCGACCGATGTCCCTGCTTTCCACAGACGTAAGCAATATCGACGTTCTCGCGGTAAAGGGAGCTTTGCAAAAGTAAAGGTCCATATCTCACGAATCTGGGCACCTTGTGTCCTTCGAACTCTATGAAGATTGTCCCGGTGTCCTTGATTCTCTTGAATGAACTCGAGGTGGGTAAAGGTGGGTTCATTCATATACCATGAATGAACTCGAGGTGGGTAAAGGTGGGAAGTAGATACGAAGCGCAAGCCGTAAGAAAGTAAAAGCCGAATTCTCCTGTCTTTCATTTCCCATTAGCAGCCATTGGCATGCACATTGAGCACTATCTGAAAGGAAAAGGTTGCTTCGTTATACTCGCTGGGCGTAACATCCTTGGTTTTAGAAAGGTTTAGCGAGCGTTGGGCCGCAGTGTCATGAATACAGTGAACTAGTATATACCATGAACTCGAGGCGGTTAAAGGTATGAAGTAGACCCGAAGCGCAAGTTGTAAGAAAGTGTGCGTGTGCCTCCTCTTGTCTAGTCCTTGGAATGTCCGCTGGATGGCGGTGCTTCTATATGCGGAATATATGATAAAAAGATGCGAGATGGTGGTAAGTGGAGTGCTGAATAGATGGACGAACGGACACACAGACAGATGCATGGATGGACGCATTAACGGACGCAAGGGCGGATGCATGGTCGAACGCAGGGACGGACGTACGAACAGACGCATGCACGCACTGGCGGATGGACGAATGGACGGTAACAGGTGGACGCATGGACGAACGGAAGCAAGAACAAATAGACGGACGAATGCTTCGCCCCACTCTCCATCAATCACTCCGTGGATATGCTGCCAATGTTTTTTTCTGGACTGTTTTGGTTTTTTCCCGTTCAGAAATGGAGGCTGTTCACGGTGGTGTCACTCGAGAGGAATGCATGCGCACGCTGATTGCCTAACGCAGAGTTGGGCAATCAGCGTGCAACCGTTCGGCTTAGCAATGACATTAGTTGTCGGCGGCCATCACCAGCAGACGACACAAACGTAAAACGTATACTTTTGCTCATGCAGGTTCAATTATCCGTATTGTGGCGTGAAATATGCATTTGCATGGTTTCGTTCTGCAGCGGCACGAGTTCCATGGTCCCGGTTACAGAGGCCCAAAACGCTGCAGAGAGAGGCATTGCATCTTGTGAAATTGTTCGAGTTAAGTTATCACTGCCACATATCATAGCATCAGCCAGTCCATCGGCGCTTGGTTGCATCCGGTGTGACATGGCACCATTTGGAGGCATGTGCACGTCAACACCCAAGGACACTATATCACCGCTACGCTTCTAACCCTACCAGTCTACCACTAAGATAAGAAGCCTGTCGCGACAACAGCGTAGCACGCTGTCCACGATATCAGGTCATCGATGGTGGTGTGCAGAAGCGTAGGTCAAAAATATTTCTTCATCCGTGCCTTAGAAGTGTGCAGTGTCCGTCATGCTGGAGGGGCAGTGCCGTAAACTTATGGTGACCTTCGGCCAGCGTCGTCACCGCCACAAAATACAATGAAAGCGAATGCTCGCTTGCACAAACTGTATGTTCTCTTTCCCGCAACGCTGCATCATTTGCGCAATTAGCAACAAAAGCATAGTGGGCTAATTCCTCTCCCCATAAAAATTACAGGATATCCATGAAGTGAATAATGATGAGTTGGGCGAAGCTTCGAAAGATTTTATCGACAAACAGTGAATCATCCGCGGGCCGCGTCCATCCGTCCATCTATCTGTCTGTATTCATGTCCATCCGTCCGACCACCTCTTCGTCCATCCGCCTGTATGTCGTCTCTCTCTCTCTCTCTCTGTCTGTCTATCCATCCGTCCGTCCATCTGGGTGTCTGTCTGTGTATGTATGTATGTATGTATGTATGTATGTATGTATGTATGTATGTATGTATGTATGTATGTATGTATGTATGTATGTATGTATGTATGTATGTATGTATGTATGTATGTATGTATGTATGTATGTATGTATGTATGTATGTATGTATGTATGTATGTATGTATGTATGTATGTATGTATGTATGTATGTATGTATGTATGTATGCATGTATGTATGTATGTATGTATGTATGTATGTATGTATGTATGTAGGTATGTATGTTGTATGTATGTATGTATGTATTTATGTATGTATATATGTATGTTTTATGTATGTATGTATGTATGTATGTATGTATGTATGTATGTATGTATGTATGTATGTATGTATGTATGTATGTATGTGACGTATGAAGCGATGGTTGGTAGAGGCAGAGAAGGAAGAAGTCAGAGAACGGAATAAACATGGCGTATGAGCCAGGCCACGTCTCCCATTCATCGTAGCGTCACACGAGTCGACAGGATGGAGACCTCGCAACCACTTCATTGCCCGGCCATCATCATCGAAGACCTCAGCGAGACGCAGTGACCGAACGTGGACCACGAAAGTACATTCCTACACTACACCAAAACCAGCATCATGACAGCACCATCAGACGACCTTGACATCCCCAAGTACACCGGATCAGCGGACGGCGGACCCGTACAGGACTGGTTCAACCTTTCGAGCTCCACGCCGCCGCTGCATCCTGGTCGGAACGGGAGATGATCATCAACTTTACTGACTACATCTCAGGTGAGGCATTCAAATTTTACCTCACCCACATCTTCGAGAACGATGAGTCTTGGAAAAAGATCATAGAAGAAATGATCACCCGTTTCAAAGAATACTACGAAGACCATTCCATACCTCATAAGCGGAAGGCTTTTCAACTCACCCATCAGAGTTACGCGAAGTCTTCCCGCAGTAAGCCTATTTCCCAAACGAGACCTCAGAGAAAATATACCACCATTGTACCATCATATGACTCTTCTGAAAAAATGTCACGCATTCAAACACCGACTGGTAACTTGCACATCGCAACAGACAAGGTAAAGCCTCCGTATACCGAAAGGAATCTAGACCATTTCGGCAAAAGACCAAACCTAAAGCCGGATTTCCCAAAAACAATGAAATCGGCATTTTCAACGTGTTCACTTCACCACAACACTTCACATTTTACTGAACCACCCGAATCTCTTGATGCTTCGCGTCACACACAAGGCCCAGACGGTTTCGAGCGTGCGACGGAATTTACGCGCGACGAGCTGGTGAATCCTCACAATACCAGCCCCTACCCTGACGTTCCGGACCAGGGTCGTTCGACAGACATTGTCAGCCTAACTACGCTGCAAAAAGAAAAACATACGCCATCAGAACCACCTGAAGCCATGTCTGTTGTGCTCTCATCGTCAAGTGATAACACACATGTGAGTCAAAGCACTACAGGAATTTCGAATCCACCAACGCCGGCGCATTGTCAACTGACAGAAGCATTTACAATCAAGGATGACTCAGAACCATCTTGGGAGCTTTCTCATCAGCCTGTCACGCTGCTATCATCGCAAGACAAGCCTAGCAGTACAGTGTCGACTACCGACAATCTACAGATCACATCACCATCTAAAGAAAAGCAGACTCATGTTCCTGAAAGAGGCCCATCTGACGAACTTTCACAACAAGACGAGCAATTTCAACAAAGGCAACTCCACGAACTCCAAGAACTGCAATGGCTACTCGAACAAGAACAACGATCAAGCGAAACCTCCTCACGAGTACACTTGTGGCTGAAAAGTCAGCAGAGACAACATCAATTTAAGAAGCTAAGACAAAATCGATGTCTAAGCCATCTTAGCAGAAAGAAACGTCGACAAAATTTTCTGCACCAGTTCTCAAAGCCATGTCTGCGATCCAACAATCTGAGAGAAGACCACAGAAAGCTACGAAAGAGATGTGCAGCTACCACGTGTACAATGAAGGAACAAAGGCATCATACCATCAGCTTCGGTTCTCGCACATGCAGGCTGCAAGCACTCGTTCTGTCTCAGCCACGACACAGAAAGCAGCGTCTACGACGGAGAACTTCGTGCCTACGATATCCGACTCTCAAATGCTACAAGTACTTCGACCCTTGTTCATTCATGACAACAATCGCTGTGTCATCAGTCATTTCTACGTTCAAGCGTGCTTCTGTTGGCCAGAACGCAACAGTCAACCTTGCCCACCAGAGTTGTCATAAAATTCATCGGACTGCTCAATCGGCATTGAAGATTTAGTGAGATTGTGGAACTCTGTCTGGACGTGAAACTGTGAATTTGAGCATTGTTTTGTTCATTCACTTCTTTAATTTGTTATAGCTTGTAACCAGTGCCATCTTTCGGGGGGAGGGGGAATCGTGTGACCTATGAAGCGATGGTTGGTAGAGGCAGAGAAGGAAGAAGTCACAGAACGGAATAAACATGGCGTATGAGCCAGGCCACGTCTTCGATTCATCATAGCGTCACATATATGTATGTATGTATGTATGTATGTATGTATGTATGTGTGTATGTCTGTCTGTATGTATGTATGTATGTATGTATGTATGTATGTATGTATGTATGTATGTATGTATGTATGTATGTATGTATGTATGTATGTATGTATGTATGTATGTATGTATGTATGTATGTATGTATGTATGTATGTATGTATGTATGTATGTATGTATGTATGTATGTATGTATGTATGTATGTATGTATGTATGTATGTATGTATGTATGTATGTATGTATGTATCCCGTCCGTCCGTCAACCTGTTCGTCCGTTCATCTGTCTGTCAATCCCGTCCATCCATTCATCTGTACGTTCATCTAGTGAACAGTCCAAGTACCTTCATCTCACATCTTTTCATCATACATTCATAATATAAAAGTACCGCCATCCAGCGGGCATTTAAAGGACTAAAACGAGAGGTGGCTACTACATGCAGAGACGCGCGACCCTAGCCCTAAGGAGCTTCACTTCTAAAACAAACTGCAAGTTGGAGAATTTTCATAACACGCATTCGCTTGTTCCCCCAACTTCGGAGTTCATCATAAATCCGTGGTTATCCCAAATGCGTGCTGAAATTGTGGTCACTAGCTGCACTAGGCTGGTTGTTTTGTTTTTTTGTTTTTTTACTGTGAGATACATGGGCTTCTAGATGCGCGCTTTCAAACAATTTCATGACACAAGTAACTTTCATCGATTGAAGTAACAGAGTCAAACAGGCATCCTCAATTGTTATGCTTTTGAGAAGCTATCTGCTTATTCAGGCCAAAAGGATTGCACGGACACATGTAGTTTTTTTCTTCCCAAAAGTTATCAAATATTCAAGAAGACACTGAAAGGAATGCAGTCAAGATACTTAAGTTATACAACCAAAGAACAATAATGGGTGCAGCTGAGAAAAAGTGAGACCTATAGACAGCTTTATAATTGATGGGTAAACAGGTGAAGTTCATTAGATTCCCGATGCAATCTACGTCTAGCCGCTATGGTAACGTAGCAAAATTTTTGTGATCATCTGATCACGGATCTCATCGGGTAACTGATCAAATGCTGGTAAGCAACACTACCGCTTACATCATTGGTAACCTGCACAAGTTGTGATAACTTGTAAGCCAAGTAAGGAGGTGCAGCTATACATGCAGCTATAAAATATGTATAAATGATATCGCACCTTTCGTAGCGTTCACACGAGCGAGCTGTTTCAGTCATCTTGTAAGGTAGTGGAAAGCAACGTTGGTGGTAGACTGAATGCTCCAGTTCACATGTCTTAGCAATGCCCACAAACTTTCTACTACAAGTTCTGCTATTTTCTGAGGGCTCCCACTCTGTTTCATTAATCTGTGGTGTTGAACGTCCCAAAACCAACATATAATTACCAGAGACGCTGCAGTGGTCGACTCCAGAAATTTCGACCACACAGGGTAGCCTGCTCCATCAAGGCTGTGCTAAAAACAACGACATTGAAAGAATCTTTCCACTAAAGCAACTGGGGGTAAAAAAGGGAGGGACACAACTTTATTCGCAATAGATAGCGAATGCGTCGTATCGAACGTTGGCGCCTCTCCTCCCAGTGATATTTCGGGAAGTGGTAAACGTTGTTCCAGGTGAACTGATGCTAATGTTGTGGCAGTAAACAACTGAGCAAGACTTGTTGCTGCCACCAGGAGCCACTGAACGGCTGCCCAAGAAGTAACGTTTCGCAAATCTGCGGGGACACAGGAAGGAGGCAGTGCGTACACTGGCGCCGGCCGCCGCGTTCGAAATTAACTATAACACCACGAACGCGCGTGCCGCCGCCAGAGACGTTCCGGTCTGCAAAGAGAAGCTAGGCAACGCTTCTCCTTAATTCAATAAATGAGAATGATACAGACGAAATAACAATCAAGCATTCCCAAACCACATCCTATTGCGCAACATTACCGCGATACCACCACCACTCTGCAACGCATTTACTCGAGTACTCCTGGGGTAAAATGCGGGTGGAGTTTTTTAAAGCGCTCTCGCAGCGTGTGCCTCATCGACGTGACCTGCGACTGCAGAGAAGGTGTAGTTGGCAAGTGCATGACTGCGCGACAGTGGCCGTTCACCTGCTATATGATTCGAAAGTGAATCGAAGGCAACTCAATAAAAGTTCCGTGCACTTCATTTCAATCTCAGTCAAACCACAACAAGTCTAAATACTGTTGAGAAATAGTCATAAGTCTAAATATTGTTGAAAAAAAAGTCATTTAAAGCTGACGAAAATAACATATCAGCATGACAAGCGCAGAAAAAGAGCCCTAAAGACAAACTGCTCATCCAACACGCCTAGAATGCAATGAATGGTCATTGCTATATCGAACCTAAAAAATGTGGGAATGTGCAAAACTCGCATAGGCGTTATTGCACTGTTCACATGAATGCACTGTTCAAGCCTTCTTGTAAAATGATGAAAAAATGAAGTGGCTGGCATATTAAATGCTCCTGTTAACTGGCCTTAGCATTGCCCACGGATATCTTACTGCAAATTCATCTATTTTTTACGGCTCCCAATTTGTTCAATGAATACTGCGCTACACATAATGAGAGTCAAACAATGTCTTCGCGACATCTATTCTGCATGAGTGAGTGAAACAACTTTACTCACAATTCACGGCGGACATGTGGTATTCTGCTTTGGCGCGTCTACTCCCAGTGATTCTTTGGGAAGCGGTAAAATTTTGTTCCAGATGAATGGCTGTACGTAGATATTGTTACGGGGAGTATTTATATAGGGGTTGTGAATCCGCAGGAAAGCGGGATCACAGTGCACAGGGCGGACGAAATGCCAGATAACAGGGCAACCCAGGCTGAGCCCCACAACACAAATGTCGTCATCAGAGGACATTTCAGCTGCTCCACTGGAAAGGTATTTCTACACCCGTGACATTACCCCGGCCAGTAAAGCCAGCGTCTCAGTTCCAGCTATCACTAAAAGGGCGTGTCACCATTGTAAACCCTCAGGCGAGAGACGTGTACTATGCCAGTTTTGAGAGTAGTAGTCGATGAGTTTGATGATTTGTTGTCGGATAAATCTCATAGATAACAGTGGTCGCCTGGCGCACTACTTGATAGGGCCCGACATATCGCGATAGAAGCTTCTCGCTGAGGCCAACACGACGAGATGGGAGCCACAGTAGAACGAGAGAGCCCGAAGGAAAATCATCGTCTCTGTGGCGACTATCATACAGGGTCTTTTGTGTAGCCTGGAACAGTGAGAGCCGAGTGCGGGCTACCGTGCGTGCGAGGACAGCTCGAGTGATGGCATCTTGAGCGTATGAAGTCGATGTTGGATCACATAGAAGCAGAGTATCAAATAGTAACAAAGGATCGCGCCCAAAGAGCAGATGAAAGGGTGAATAGTTGGCAGTTTCTTGGCACGATGAATTATAGGCAAGGGTGACAGGGCAATGTACCAATCGGTGTTGCAGTCGGAAGCGTACATTGAAAGCATGTCTGTAACTATACGGTTGAGGCGTTCGGTGAGCCCGTTGGTCTGGGGATAATAATACGCGCTAAAGTTATTTTTTTATTTTTATTTTATTTTATTTTAATGCATACTGCAGACCGTCACAGGTCCAGGCAGGTGGGCACAGTACAAGTAGCAAGTACATGTTAGGCACTCAAGTCACGTAGAAAAGGAAAAAGGAAAGAATTCAACATACAAGTACAGGTTTACACACCCAACACACTGTTTACAAACAGTAAATCAACCAAAGATAATTTTTAAACAGAGCCTTTTAGAATGTTTCATTCTTCCACTGTTCTTGGAAAAAAAGAAAATTTAAATGCATCTGTCCGTGCAAAATAAGGTGTTAGAGTTCCGGGGTGATGGTGTCTCGTATGCCTTGTCGATATGGGTGTCAGGTACTGTGTAGGGTCAAGTGCTGTTTGTCTTTGAAGAAGTTGGGAAAGAAAATTAAGCCAAAATGTCTTCTGTCGCGGCTCAAGGAGTTCAATGCCATTAGCTCTAATTAACTCAGAAGGTGAATCAGTGTGACGAAACTTAGAGCATATATACCTTACAGCTTTTTAAAAATTCTTTCTAGTTTATTAACGTTTTTATTTGTGAACGGGTCCCATATTATGCATGCATATTCTAACTTTGGTCGGATTATTGATTGGTAGGCCAGGAGTTTGACATCAGGAGGAGCGTTTTTTAATTTGAGTCGTAAGAAAGACAGTTTACGGAAGGCGGAAGCGGAGATATTGTCAATATGTTGATTCCAAGATAAATTACTTGTGAGTGTTACTCCTATATATTTGAACTCAGAAACATGCTGTAGAGGTGACTCATTTAATGTATAAGTATACTGAAGTGGATTTGTCTTCCGGGTTATACGCATGCATACAGTTTTATCCAAGTTCAAAACCATCCCCCAGTGATTGCACCATTGAAAAACATTAAACAAACTGTGATTAAGGTCATGTTGATTTTCTGGGCAAGTAATTTCCTTATACAAGACACAATCGTCTGCGAACAGACGAATTTGCACAGATGAACATACCACACTTACAATGTCATTTATATACCGCAGGAACAGTAGGGGTCCCAAGACACTCCCCTGCAGTACTCCAGAGGCGACAGGAAGACAACCCGATCGCTGATCCCCAATTTCTACGTACTGAATTCGGTTTTTTAAATAATCAATAACCCAGAAAACTACGATGCGAAAAAGATCAATACTGTTCAATTTTAGTATTAGTCTGTCATGAGGAACCCTGTCAAACGCTTTACTAAAATCCAAGAATATCGCATCAGTTTGACCGTTCTTATCTAGAGTAGATGCAAAGGAATGAGATATAGTGAGCAGTTGAGTCACAGTTGAAAACCCTTTTCTGAAACCATGTTGAGAATCAGTTAAGACAGCATTTTTTTCAAGATATTCGGTGATATGTTGCGCGATTACATGCTCAATTAATTTACAGCATGCTGATGTTAAGGATATTGGACAATAATTTTCAAAAAGCAAGCGGTTACCTTTTTTAAATACCGGTGCAACTCGGGCTGCCTTCCAGTCACTAGGGAGCTTTGAACATATCAAAGATACACGGAATATAATCACAAGATATTTCGCTATCACTTCAGCATATCGGCAAAGAAAAGTGTTTGGAATATTATCGGGACCGCTTGATTTCTTAGTTTTCAGTTTTAAGAGCATGGAAAATACACCCGGGTACGAAACAAAGTCAGCCTCTGTCGTGTGAAACGATGGAACATCAGATGGATATACACTTCGGCTAGTAAACACGCTATGGAAATATATACTGAAATGCTCAGCTATAGTCTCTTTGTCCGTAACAATAGATTCATTTACTAACATTTCGGATACAGGCTTTTTTTATCCGTCAAGTGGTACCGAAATTTTTCAGGGTCATTTTTCATGAAGATTGGGAGAGTTGTTTGGAAATAATAATCCTTAGAAGAACGCACAGCTTGTGCGAGGCTAGCCTGCAATGGTCCGATTTTAGTCATATCCGCACGCTTCTTTTTCAGACGTTTAATTTTACGCTTCAAGTGAATAATACTACGCGTTTACCGGGGGGGGTCTGTTGGTGAGTTTTCTTTTTCCGGCTTGGGACAAATTTATCTAAACATTGTTCACACATTCTTTTAAACTGGGCCCAGAGAGCGCATACGTCATCATTGTCAAAGTCAACAAGACCGGTCTCCAGATAATCAACTATGGACGTGTCATCTGCAAGGGAGTATTCTTCGAGAGACAGCACTTGGCAGCGCTTCTTATCACCACGTTTCAACAGTGGGATGGAAAGGCCCACAGGATAGTGATCAGATAATCCGGATTCCACATACACGGTATATTCGCTGAACGCACGATTGAAAAATATCAGATCTAAAACTGAACTGCAAGACCCCTGGACACGCGTTGGGTCGCGAACCAGCTGGGCCAAATCATGAGTGAACATAATACTGAACATAATATTAGCATGCTCAACATTCTGGTGACCAGCGTGCATTAATTCCCAATTAATAGTTGGTAGATTGAAGTCACCTATAAGAATAATTTTATGTTTGTGATATTGAGACATATGTTGCTCAAGTTTGCTTAAGTATTCAGGGGGCGTGTCTGGAGGGCGGTAAAGCGCGTATAAAATAAAATGCTGACCCCAACAAGATAATTTAATACACAAGCACGCCAAGTCGGCAATATCATCCAGCAATATGGCTTCAATCTGTTGTTTGATTAGAACCGCCACACCACCACCCCTAGAAGCGCGGTCTTTGCGAAAGACTTTGTAGTTCGGTGGGAATACTGTATCATCACTTATTTCGATGCGTAGCCATGTTTCAGTAATTACTGTAACGTGCGGATCATGCTGGAGTAAAGTGATTTCAAGGAGGTCAGTTTTATTTACAATACTTTGCGCATTTACATTAACAAGGCGTAGGTTTTTGTTTCTACTGCTGAATAGGGGTTGATCGTTCCTGTCATCATACTCGTTAGGTACATGAAAAGGGGCATCGTTCAAGAGTTATGACGGGTAGCACAAGATTGCAGTAGGTCGTCGACCACACGAAATAGAAAGCAATGACCATGATGGTCTGTGAGTAGGTGAGAAGGAACACCATGCTGAATAATGACTTCATATAGGAGGAAATCAGCAACATTGGTCGCGCAACTTGTCCGCAGCACTAGGTATTGCGTACCGAGTGGCATAATCTGTGGATACTGCGATTCGATTATTTCCATTTGCTGAAAATTTAAAAGAACCAAGCAAGTCCAGTCCCAGTAGATGAAAATGTCGAGCTCGGACGTCAATAGGCTGGAAGCGGCCGACAGGGGGAGTCGTAGGTTTTTTTTCGACGTTCGCAGAGGTCGCAAGCCGCAATGTAGTGACGAACGGAGCGATACAGGCCTTTCCACAAAACCGTCAACACGGTCATAGGTTCGGGTCACGCCTAAGTGTCCTGAGGTTGGGGCGTCGGAAGCTCTTGAAGGACGTTTTTGCGAAGATAATGTGGAACGACGAGTAAAAGTTGTACGCCCTCTGGGAGTAGATACCAGTGATACAAAACATTGTCTTGCAGCAAGAGCATGCTAAAGGAAAAGTCGCCATTGCCATACTGAAGGCGGTCAATGATGGGGAGTAGTGATGGATCTCGCTGTTGTTCATCTGACACGTGCATAAAGTCTGTGATGGCGAAAATACAGGCTTGATTGATTGATTGATTGATTGATATATGGGGTTTAAGGTCCCAAAACCACCATATGATTATGAGAGACGCCGTAGTGGAGGTTTCTGGAAATTTCGACCACTTGGGGTTCTTTAACGTGCACCCAAATCTGAGCACATGGGCCTACAACATTTCTGCCTCCATCGGATATGCAGCCGCCGCAGCCGGGATTTGATCCCGCGACCTGCGGGTCAGCAGCCGAGTACCTTAGCCACTTGAACACTGCGGCGGGGTGAAAATACAGGCGTCAGCTACCAATTCAGTGGAGTCGGATGGTTCAACCGGGTGCCGGAATAAGCAGTCGGCATCGCTGTGCAACTTCACAGATTTGTACACCATGGAGAACGTGTACTCATGCAGCCGTAACGCCCAGCGGCCGAGTCTTCCAGTAGGGTCATTCAGTGTTGACAGCCAGCACAGCGCATGATGATCGGTGATGACTGCAAACGGGTGTTCATACAGGCCCGGACGAAATTAACGAAGGCCCAGACGAGAGAAACATTCCCGCTCAGTAATGGAATAATTCCTCTCAGACTGCGACAGAAGGCGACTGGCATACGCTACAGCATGGTCTGTGCCACTATTTACCTGAGCGAGTATAGCCCCATTGCCATGGCCGCTTGCATCAGTGCGAAGCTCTGCTTGTGCAGCTGAGTTGAAGTAGACCAGCACTGGTGGTGAAGTGAGAGCGGAAATCATTGATGCGAAGGAATGTGCTTGGTTCGCACCCCAGAAAAAATCCATGTCCTTTTTGAGGAGATCCGAAAAGGGTCGAGTAATATCCGCGAAGTTGGCGACAAAGCGGCGGAAGTATGGGCAGAGCCCCAGGAAGCTGTGGACTTTTTTTTGCAGAACGCGGAACGGGGAGCTCACCAACAGCAGCGCGGGCTTTGTCGGGGTAGGGTTGGACTCCAGTAGCATCGATAAGGTGGCCAAATAGCTTAATTTGATGGCAACCAAAAGTGTACTTATACGAATTCAGTTAGAGGTCAGAACGGCGAAATACGTCAAGAATGGCTGACCGACGTGAGAGGTGGCTCTCAAACGTGGGCGAGAACACGATGAGATCGTTCAAATAGCAAAGGAAGGTTAACCATTTCAAAACGCGTAGTATAGAGCCCCTCATGTGTTCGAAAGTTGTAGGAGAATTACATAGCACAAACGGCATGACCTTAAATTGGCAAAGGTGTGATGAATGCTGTCTTCTCGTGGTCGTGGTCATCTACTGAAATTCGCCAATATCCGGATCGAAGATCGAGTGACAAAAAATGCTTGGCACCATGGAGGCAGTCGAGCGCGTCGTCGATTCGAGGTAGGAGATAGACGTCTTTTAAATGCGAAGCATTTCTATCTATCTATCTATCTATCTATCTATCTATCTATCTATCTATCTATCTATCTATCTATCTATCTATCTATCTATCTATCTATCTATCTATCTATCTATCTATCCGCCTACGACTTTTAGCACTCCTGGCCGTTTCGATAGTGGTATTGAGACGAAACTGGGTATAGCATAACAGGACTGTATGAAGAACACATTTGACTAGTAATAACATAAACATTATGAAATTTATGTCATGAATGTCATGATTTGCATTTCACGGTGCTGCAGCTCCGCGGTGGTTTTGTTCACATGCCATTTCGCCAAGCCGGTATGATATGGCATGATTGCATGGTGAACGCAAGCGACAGACCCTAACATGAAAATGATGATATGCGTGTCGTGTAACAACATGACTACATGCCACGCTCACGTCGCGCTCTCGGCCATTTCGCTAGCGTCAGTTATACCAAATTTGGTATTACGATACGTGAATTATTGGCGAAGGCATGTGACAGGTGCAAACATAATAATCATGAGATGCGTGCCATGTAACAACATGCCAACATGCCGCGCTCATGATGCACTGGCGGCCATTTCGTTAGCTTCACTTAAACCAAATTTTGTGTTACGGGACGTGAATGGATGACGAAGGCATGACACTGGTGCAAGCATGATAAACATAAGATGCTCGTCATATAACAACATGACTACATGCTACACTCATGATGCGCTCGTGATCGTTTCGCTAGCTTCGCATGTACCAAACTCGGTATAACGCATAGCGAATGGATGACATAGGCAAATGACACGTCCAAACATGATAATCACCACATGCATCTCATGCAAGAGCATGACTACACACCACATTGTTGATGCACTCACGTCCGTTTAGCTAGCTTCACATATGTCAAACTTGGTATTACGTGACACCAATGGATGACGAAGGTATTTGGCTGGTGGAAGCATGATAATCACGAGACAGTGTCATGTGAGATCATGACTACATGCCACAGTCAAGGCACCACTACATTTTGACGTGACACACTACGCGTGCTTGCCGGCGTTCATTTAGTCGCGTCAGGCCGGCGTTGCCACGCCAGGCGCCATTCCTGCCATATATTCGCAGGTGCGCGCCATGCTGCGTTGATTTGGCGCATGCGGGTTTCAGCGCGTACGGCGTCTCTCCATCACGAAAAGAAGGGAGGTGCAGTGTTGTCTGTGTAGCGCATCGGCGCGGAATGCAGCATTTCATTTGGTATATGTGGAGCTGGCAAAACGGCCACGAGCGTATCAGGAAAGGCCCATTTTATTCCATTGTAGCGTTGACGCGTGCGCACGCTGGGCCCAGCGAAGCAACGCAAGCAAAACGCGAGGGCTCTAAAGTCTGACGCCAGGCGCCACCAGCGTCCGTCGGCGCGGAACGACGGCAACTGGTGCGAAATGCAGCACGTCGCATTTGCAGCATGCCGCACACGATACGAGTGCGTTGCGTCGTTGGGCCCAGCGTGCGTGTGCGTCAACACTACAATGGTGCATATTGGACCTTTCATCATGCGCTCACGGCTGTTTCGCTAGCTCCACATATACCAAATTTTGTGTTACGTAACGTCGTTCGATGGCAAAATATATGACTGGTGCCAACACAATAATCCTGACACGCGTGTTATGTAAGAACATGACAACATACCGCGCTCATAGCGTGCTCACGACCACTTCGCTAGCTCCACATATTGTAACAGATTCATGAGAATAAACACCAAAAACTAGTTTATTATGGACAAACTTGTGCACTGAAAGTTATGTGCAAAAAATGGAAGAGTCCGCTAGAGCGTTTCAAACAAAAACCGTTCGTCGAACCAACAGTGACTCGTGCCTGCGAACGAGATGCATGAGTCGTGCGGCCACAAGTACAAGTGCGCATAAGACTGTGGACGTTGATTCTTCATATTATCGGATAGTGTAATTATTCTCTGTGGCATTAGTCCTTCAAAATACGCATCATCCCGATGCGCGATGGAGGGAGGCAAACAAAAAAAAGGAAGCTTTGTAATTGCCTCTCATAATAGGGCTTTATACGAACGACACGTACGACTTCTGCTCTGCTTTGTCGCTTTGAACGGATGTGTTCATCGGCAATGACTTCGTAGTTTTGGTCACTAATTCATCGGAGAACCTTATAGGAACCAAAGTATCGACAAAGCAGCTTTTCTGATAAGGTGTGGCGTCGGATTGGTGTCCATATCCACACTCGCTCGCCTGGGTCGTACTGAACTTTTCTGTGGCGCAGGTTGTAGTAGCTTGCGTCCTTGTTTTGCTGTTGATGTTGTAGCGCCATCATCACCATCATCATCTCTCAATCACCGCGCCGCGCCTCTCGCGCAGCTGATGCTAGCTCGAGCTGCGCGAGGATGAGAACGAGCTGACATGCCTGGCGTGGCGGACGCTGGTAGCCGACGTGGCTCCGCTCCGGACTTGGAATAAAGTGGCGAGATCGGCACGGCCCCATCGGCCACCTTCGACGTCATCTCACGTCTCTCTCCTCTCGTCGCTACATTGGTGACCCGGAGAACACGCCCTTCGCCGAGCGGCCCGCTGCCATGTTTCCGCAACTCTGCCCGCCAGTGCCGCCGTTCCAATCGACCTACCCCAAGGTATGGTTCATGCAGCTCGATGCCGTTCTGGCGTTGAATGGCGTCACGGACCAGCCGCTGATGCGCGCCATTCTTCAAGACGCCCTTCTGGTAGAGTTGCGTCACCTCTCTGGCACTTCAACCTCCAGCCAGCAGCCTTACGATGACCTCTGCTCGGCGGTGCTTGCCAGATATGGCGTCACCTACCACCCGCTGCCGTTCACCCGCGACTTACAGGTTTCGTCTGCGTCGCAGCGTGCGGTACCCTCCGGCCCGAAAGTCTTCACTGACCGGGACCTAACTTCCCCGACTACGTCTCCTACAACATCTCGTCCGGCCACTATCAACGCGAGTCCCGCGTACGAATGCCCATCTGACGAGGTTCAGAACATTCGTGCTGCACGCGACCAGTCAGCCACGGAATCCGACGAGCTTCTTCAATACGTTCCTGTAGCCAACGACCGGGTCGCCACGAGGTGCATTTTTTCGAAGTCCTCTGCCAATTGTCCCTTGGGCACTCTCGCCACCCGCATGTTGTCTCCGGCCTACACAGACCACGATTTCTCAGACATGTCAGACTCCACGACGGCTTCATCGCCACATGCCCCGGAGTCTGCCAAGACTACGGATATCCTCACGCTCACTATTCGCCCCTTGGTCGCGGAGACTTCGGCGTCGACAATGTCCGAAGGCGCCTCCCCACCCACCTCGACGCTCTCTGCATCCTGCCAGCAGCGACCATCTTCAGCCCCGCAGTCTCCCGCAGCCGAAGTTAAAGTCATAAACCGTCAACCACAGCCAAACTTCCGAGAGGCTGCGACTATGACTGACGCAGCTGAGGACGACATACCTGGCGCGCCTATGGCACTGCAGACTACATATGCCACACATGCTGTAGAGGTTGTCATCGATCATGCAGACCTGCACACCAACCCTCATGCACGGAGAACCGATGGTCTTTCAGGTGTGCCACCCGATCCTCCATCAAAGCTCACGTCTTCTGAGCTTCACAACTATCCCCCAGAGCATTTGGCGCCGGATGCAGTCCGCCACACAGGCTCGTTGGTAACAACAGCGACGACGTGTGGTCCAACTGCATATCTGCCGCGCTTGAGAGTATGCCAACGAAATCATCACGTTCGGAATAATACAGAAAGGCCCTTTTTCAAGCCTCTTGCTAAACAGTCATGTGTTGGAGCCTTGGCCTTCAAGACGGCGCAAACACCTACGAGGTTTTCCCGACGCAAGGGCCAACCACTTGCCGTGCACATGACTAGCCGCAATGCACGGCGTTTCCGCATCCGTCGACTCGGCCACACGCCCCGGCATGCCGGTCGCAGTGCTACGCGGAGGCCGGTGTTTCATCGACAGAGACGTCCGCACCAGCACGACCGCGACGCTGCTCCTCGTCGACAGCATGCTCGGCACCCTGTGCGCTGTCCGAGACCCCGCTGTGGCTGTGAAACTTCAGTGCTCGGTCATCATGGGTGCGTTCCGATCCTTCACACTACTTCGCCCACATTGCCGGCGCGAGCTCTTCAGCGCCTGTCCACAGTTCCAGCTGTGGGCACGTTTGTCAGCCGCGTCTACTCGAAACGGCGGGTGCGCATTCGAATGGTCTCGCCGCGTAATTGTGGGATGGACGTGTCTATGAACAAAGCGACCCGGCACTTCCTTCTTCGTCCCTTGCGCTTCTCCCAGAGTCGCCCACCGGAGACACACTGCCTACTGATGGCCCATAAACGTTGACAACCTGGACTTACCAAATGAACAATTTATGGATTGCCGTTCATGTATATAGCATTTGTCGCTCTCTTTCTTTTTCATATGCCTTCAAATCGCGCAAGCGCTAGGGGGGGAGCCCTGTAGCGCCATCATCACCATCATCATCTCTCAATCACCGCGCCGCGCCTCTCGCGCAGCTGATGCTAGCTCGAGCTGCGCGAGGATGAGAACGAGCTGACACGCCTGGCGTGGCGGACGCTGGTAGCCGACGTGGCTCCGCTCCAGACTTGGAATAAAGTGGCGAGATCGGCACGGCCCCATCGGCCGCCTTCGACGTCATCTCACGTCTCTCTTCTCTCGTCGCTACAATGTATTTGGTGTCGTGCGAACTGGCGTGCTTCTTCAACCCTTTGCAAAGAGTTGTCAACTTCAGATGGCTCGTAATTGTTGTCTACTGGCAACACGGTATCGAGTGTCGTAGTGACAGTGCAACCGTAGACCAGCTGAAATGGTGTGACGCGGATGGTCTTCTGCACGGCCGTATTGTAGGTGAAGGTAGCGTATGGCAAGATTACTTTACACAATTTATGCTCAATGTCAACGTACATCGACAGCATGTCAGCGATGGTGCGGTTCAGGCATTCTGTCAACTGGTTGGTTTGGGTATGGTATGCAGTGGTCTTCCTATGACTGGTGTTAATCATTGTCATTAAGGACTGCATTGAATCCGCCGTGAACGCTGGTCCTCGATCGCTAATCACGACTAGTGGGGCTCCATGGCAAAGAACATTATTCTGAACGAAAAACTTCACGACTTCCGTTGCTATTCCTCGCTCAAGGCAGCCGGTTTCAGCATATCGTGTCAAATAATCAGTAGCAACTATTACCTATCTTTTTCCTGATGCCGACATTGGAAACAGTCTGAGGAGATCCATTCCAACCTGTTTAAATGGAGTCACAGGAGGTTCTATAGGCTGGAGAAGGCCAGCCGTCTTGAGAGGTGGTGTTTTGCGCATTTGATACCACGACATGTCTTGACGTAATGCTTCACGGACGCTGGCAACTTGGGACCATAATATTTCAGATGAATTTTGGTGAATGTTCGACGCACGCCCAAGTGACCCGCAGACGGTTCTTCATGACAGGCTTCTAAGACATCATGTCTCATGGCTGATGGTACAACGAGTAGGAACGTCTCCTTGTTGTGTTCGAAATTCCTCTTGTAAAGTGCATTATTTTGGAGACAAATTGAGGATAACCCTTTTTTAAATACGCGAGAAACTTTTTTGTCGTGCCCTTCGATATACTTTATCAATGGGAGCAGTTCCATGTCAGCCGACTGATGCTCGGCGATTTCTGAGGTTTTTATCACACAAAGGAGTACTCTTCTTCTGAAAAAGTCGAGTCGACTGGTGAACGTGAAAGCAGTCAGCATCATCATGCTTTTTGCCAGACCTATATACTACCATAATGTCATATTTTTGGAGCCTCAGACTCTATCTTGCAAGCCATCCCGATGGGTACTTTCGTCTTGCCAGCCAACAAAGTGAGTGGTGGTCGCTGACGGCACGTAACGGCCTGCTATAGAGGTATCGCCCGAACTTGCTGATCTCCCATATGACTGCCAAGCACTCTTTTTCGGTTGCATAGTAGTTTCTTTCCGCTTTTGGGAGGGTGCGGCTTGCATATGCTATCGCCTTTTCTTCTCTATTTTGCCATTGCACCTGGACCGCACCTAGAGCAAGATTGCTGGCATCTGTATGAACTTCCGTATCAGCAGTTTCGTCGAAGTGGGCCAGGATAGGTGGGGCTTGCCAATGTTTCTTTAGTTCGTTGAAAGCACTCCCTTGTTCGGTGCACCAAATAAATGGCACGTCCTCTTTCGTGAGTCTTGTTATAGGTTCGGCAATTTTAGCAAATTTTTTCACAAACCGGCTTTAATAAGCACATAAACCCATAAGTCGCCGTACCTCCTTCTTGTCTTTTGGCTTGGAAAACAGACCAACGGCCGCGTCTTGTAGGGGTCCGGGCCAACACCTTGAACACTGATTACATGACCAAGGGAACAAAGCTTCTCGAATCCAAACTGGCATTTTTCCGGTTTAATCGTCAAGCCGGCTGACTGGATAGCCTGAAGTGTACCGAACGAAGTCGATCTACATGCTGTCTAAACGTTGCTGTAAAAACCACAACGTCGTCCTGGTATACTAAGCACGACTGCCATTTGAGGCCTGAAAGGACGCTGTCCATTATGCGCTGGAATGTTGCAGGCGCACAACAAAGGCCGAATGAGAGTGCTTTGAACTCATATAGACCATCCGGGGTTACGAAAGCAGTTTTTATGGTCCCTTTCGTCCACTTAAATTTGGCAATAACCACTTTTTAAATCCAATGAAGAGAAATACCTTGCGTGCCGTAGCCGATCCAATGTATCATCAATACGTGGCAAAGGGTAGACATTTCGCATGGACGCGCTGTTCAGCTTTCTGTAATCAACGCAGAATTTCAACGTGTTGTCCTTTTTCCTCACAACGACTACAGGTGATGCCGACGGACTATTAGATGGCTGTATGACATCGTCCTCCAGCATCTCTTTCACTAAGCTCTTTATGATCTGTCGTTCCTTCAGTGATATTCTGTACGGTTGTTGGCGTGCCGGCCTTGTAGTTTCATCTGTTATTATTCGGTGTTTAACAACATGGGTCTGCCGTACTTTCGACGAGGTAGAGAAACATCCGGCAAAGTCTAGCTCTTATGAGGTCTTGAATGATTTTATTTTTGGCTAGTGATAGATTTTGGCTGATTGAAACTCTTACCGCAACATTGGGTGTAGGTTCCTAAGCAGGTGGCCCTGACCACATAAGTCTTTCCCTGTTTCAAAACCGTGCAGGAAGGCAATATCAGTGTGCTTTGCAGCATGATGATTATACTTTCCAAAATTCATGAACAATATATCGGCACATCCACCATGTAATTGAATAATGCCTCCAGCTACACAAATGCCTTTCTTGAGCAATAATTCAATGTCTGCATCTTCTATACCTTCATAATCAATGAAAGCTTCATTTTTTACACTGACCATCACGCTACATTGTGGCGGCACGGTAATCATCACAATCTATAACATGTAACACGTTTGTGGCTCATTTGTGTCTATGGCCAGTTTCGTCGAAAAAGAGACGCTAGAATTCTGCAGGTGGATTATAGCTCCGTTTGCTAGCAGAGAATCCATTCCGAGTATTACATCTGTAGAGCATTCCGGAAGTACGGCAAAGCCAGCAACGTAAGTAGCGTCTTGAATTATGATTCTTGCGGCACATCTTCCCAGAGGTGTAATGAGATGACCCCCAGCCATGCGTATTTGGGGTCTACTTCAAGGCGTCACAACTTCTTTAAATCCTTTGCGGCAGCGTGACTGACAACCGAATAATCGGCACCTGTGTGAACTAAAACGTTAAATTCACACCCGTCTACGGTTAAGCGTAAGTTCGAAGAAATTTTGTCTTTGCCTAACCTAGTTGTAGTGTTCCGCTCGTCGATGCTGTACTGGGACCTTGACGGAGGATCTTCAGTTGGTCGGACATCAGCGGCTTTGCCTCCACAGGTCACTGGCTTCAGTTTTCCTGATGGGGACTGCTTGAACGACGGCGTGTTCAGGTTGAAGGTAGAGAAGGTGAACTAAATCGTCGAGGGCTTGGTGATCGATGGTGAGCAGGTGCTGGTGATCTAGGCTGATGCTGGAAACCAGAAGTTGGAAACAGATGGCTGGACAAGTATTCGTCGATTTCAACGGGTCTTCCGCCGTTTTGGGGGCATGGCGCATTTCGAGGAAACCCACGGAGACCAACTCGTCGATAAGGGCACATTCTGTACAGGTGTCCAAGTTCGCCGCAGTGAAAACAGAGCAGCGTACTGTCGGTTCCACACGTCGCTTTTCCGTGGCCTCGAACTAGCTGGAGAGCTTGAGCAACGCGAAGCTGGTCGGCAGCCACTGAGAGCTGCAAACGAAGCAGTATGCACGGCGGGCTGGCGCACAGCATCGGCGTAAGTCAGTATGGGGCGTTCATGCAGTTGCTGTTTGAGTCGAACAGGTTGCGCCTCGGGTTCCGTTTGTAGAATGGCATGGCGAACTTCATCTCTGATCAGAGTAGTGAGAGACGAAAATGGCGGTGCGACTTGGGGGGGGGGGGTAGTAGCTTCTGGAGCTCTTCCTTCACAGTAGATCGCACCCTTTCCTTCAACGCTTCGCTGCTGCTTGCCCAGGTTTGCTCAGAGGACATCCGCCGGAACACTACTGGCATCATGATTTTAGTGACGGGAGCGCTGCTGCAATGCCCGCTCTATGAAGGTGGCTTCGGTGCGGAATTCAGCAACTAACGAGGTTGGTTACGTACCAAACCGGCAAATAACTCCTGTTTGACACCTCGCATCAAGTGACGCAGCTTTTTCTCTTTGGTCATGTTCGGGTCAGCACGTTTGAAAAGGTGGGACATGTCCTCAATATACATGCCAACGCTTTCAATCGTGCGCTGGTTCCGGGAGTGTACAGCGTTCTCCACTTTTTTCCGACGATCGGTGCTGGCATATGTAGCTACTATTTGTCGTCGAAATTCTTCCCATGTCGGTATGAAGGCTTCGTAGTGTTCATACCACGTCCTCACTGCATCATCCAATGCGAAGTAGACACGACGCAGTTTCCTTGCTTCGTCCCAGCCATTTGTCTTCGCAACCCGCTCGAAGTGCTCTAACCAATTGTCTACATGTTCGAACGTGTCGCCGAGGAAGGGCGCAGGCAAGCGGGGGGGGGGGGGGGGGGCAGAATAAGTTCCGATGATGTCACCTGGCAAGCCATCGTCCCGTTGTCTGTGGACGCTGCTTGTGTTGCTGGAGCACTGGGGAGGGATGCGAATTCAGGCGGCTCTCCTCGAACGTGGCGGCTTGAACACAGGTGTACCGAAGTCCGTTCGCCACGTTCCAATCGTTGAGAATCGAGGCTCCGCTCTTTTGCGCCAACGGGGGCTTCAAGCATACCCCACACCGTCCACCAGAATGTAATGAATTCAAGAGAATGAACACCAAAAACTAGTTTATTATGGGCGAACTTGTTCCCTAAGTATTGTGCGAAAAATGTAAGAGTCCGTTAGAGCGTTCCAAAATGAAAACTGTTCATCCGCCAACGCACCTTCTTCTTCATCGCAGGTCCAACCCAGAGTGACTCGTGCCCGTGAACGAGAGGCATGAGTCGTGCGGCCACAAGCACGAGCGCGCATAAAACTGTGGACGCTGATTCTTCATAATATCGGATAGTGTAATTAGTCTCTGTGGCAATATACTAAATTTGGTATCACGTCACGTGGATAGATGACGAAGGTAAACAACACATCCAAACATGATCATCATGACACGGAAGCCGTGTACGGCATCATTTACCTCCACCTCGTAACGTTGTGCTGATTTTAAAGTGACATATAAACATTTCTCTTTCGTGCTTCACATATCATCGATCCCCACTGTACGTAGGGATCGACCATTTTTTGAGTGATTCGATTTAGGTGTCGATTATATTGTGACACCCAACAACTCAAGAAACGCTGCTGCTGCTATAGGCTGAGCCATGGCGCGACCACCAAAAAAAGAAACGCTTCACAAAACTGCGGAAAAACACGAAGAAGTCGCCGTGAACACTGCGGCCGGCTGCGGCGTTTAGTAGCTTCAGTCACCATACGGACGCGCGCGCCGCTGCGTGAGGCGTTCTCGTCAGCGGAGAGTTAAAAGCATAGAAAACTACGGTTAGAAGCGCAGTGTGCCCATGGATAACTGGTTTTGGCAATGAAGAAAAAGCTGCTTGGTGGACCTACTGCACATGTAACACTACGCGAAGTAGTTCATTTTGCTGCGCCTTTTGTGACGCCGTGAAAAGTGACGGATGTGATTATCAGCGTTTTATGTAGACGCAAACGCCGCTTAGCGTTTAAGGTACACGTAAAAAGGCGGGACTTTCTTGTGCGTTCAAAAACACAAACTCGCAATGAAAACATTGGCAGATCCCACGTACAGTGTAAATCGATGATATGTGAAGCACGAATGATGAGGGTTGATATTGTTACGGAGATGAAGTAAAGGCAGAAGAAGGACACAATCAGCTGACAGGCACGCGAGTGTGCCAATCAGCAAGTGTGGCTCTCGCCTGTGGTTTTTCCTCTGTAAATGCATTTTGCACAGAAGTAACCGGCCCCGTAACATATTGGTGATTAGTGCTGGGTAACCATCAGGCAACGGAGCTCCACAGCAGACGTCCCATCGGTTTTCTAGCCATGGCCAATGCTGCGCCCTCGGCGTCAACGTCAGCGTCTCCGACGAACACAGCGTCGCAACCATACGTTTTCATGCCACTTAAGGATCCCGGCACTTTCTGCGGGACTGATGGCGTCGACGTTGACGATTTGTTGGCCATGTTCGAACGAGTGTGCCGAACAGATAGGATCCCACGCTTCAGTTGGCTAATGTGCTGTTTTACTTGAGAGGCACGGCCAAGGTGTGGTATGAAAACAACGAAGAAGAGCTCACAAGCTGCAACCAATGCAAATTAAAGATGCGAGAGGTGTTTGCAAAACCGCCAATCGTAAGAGCGCCGCCAAAAAGAAATTGGTCTGCCGGGCCTAATCCCCCGCGGAATCATACCTCGCATACATTCAAAACGTGCTGACCCTCTGCCGAAAGGCCGAAAGCGACATGAGAGAAGGTGAGAAGGTTGGACATGTCCTGAAAGGGATTGCCGACGACGCGTTCAATCTCCTGATGTGCAAGGGCTGTTCCACAGTGGACGCGCTCTTCAAAGAGTGTTGTCAGTTTGAGCAAGTGAAAAGCCGCCGAATTCTGCAAACGTTCATCCGACTTCCAAAGCATTACTGCAACACCGACTTGCGAGGATCAGTCCGCACCACAACATCCGTCGCCGCCGGGAAACCTGACAGGCATTGTTCCTCGCAAACTGGAAGCAATGGCGCCCTCGGCGTTCTATTCGCGTAGTACCGATACCACTCCTGCTACTGTTCCTCTTGTTCACGCCATCGTGAGCCAGGAGCTTGAAAACATCGGAGTACAGTCCGTGTGCCATGTCACCGTACCCAGAGTTAGCGAACGCCTTTTCGCGATGCCCTCCTCCAACTGACGGTTTCCTCCCCGTACTCGAAACCCGGCTGAGTGGCGAAACTGCAGATGACCGCCCTTTATGTTTCAAGTGCCACCGCATTGGGCATATTGTTCATTACTTCCGCAACACATGGTCCTCGGCACCTCGTGCAACGACCAATATTACCCGTTTTGATGGTACCGCCCGCACCTTTTCACCTGCCGATGAGTCCAGTGCCATTTACCATTCTCGGAACGCTTGGTACAGCCGCTCGCCTTCACCACGTGGGCACCAGTCTCATTCGCCGCAAATACGTCGCCCATCGTCCCGTTCACCGCAGTCACAGCAGCTTCTCGTCCCCCGTGGCTTCCGGCCGCATCGTCTCGGAACACTTAGAAATGCAGCCCCCGGAGGTGGTGCTGCATTGACGACTTCCGCAGCAAATCCTCTCTCTGTTCCCATCAGACAAATTGTAATAGACGTTGAAGTAGCTGGCGTACCTATACAAGCACTTGTAGACACCAGCGCAAGCATTTCGGTCATAATTTGAAGCCTACGCACAGGTTTAAAGAAAGTTCCGACACCAACAGCTGCACAAATGTTCCGTGTGGCCGATGGCGGCACGCCGGTGGTTCTCGGTCTGTGCACTGTCCGCTTATGTATAAAGGACCACACTACTTCTGTCATTTTAGCAGTGACTGACCATTGACGTTATCCGTGATTGACCCTTATGAAGTTATTCTAGGTCTGGATTTCTTGTCGAATTATTCTGCTCTTATCGATTGTGCTACCGGCGTCCTTCAGCTAGAGCTACCTCAGATAGTCGCTGGACGCCCCCACTACCCCGCCACGCCGGTGCTCTCTTCAGGATGTGTGACTGTCTCCTCAGGCAGCCACCTACGTCGTTTTGACCGCACAGCCGCAGGTTCCCGATGGTCAATATGTCCTCCTTCCTCTCTCCGACGTCCTCTTGAGCCGTGAAATCGCCATTCCCCATACCCTTGTGACTGTCACTGATAACTGTACCTCGCTCCCACTTCTCAATTTCAGCTTGTGCCCTCAAGTGCTTCCTCGTGGCATGTTCTTGGCCAGCGTAACTAATGCTAACGAATTTGAAATAGCGGCTCTCACCACCGAGATTGATTTACTTCAGTCTCCTGTAGCTAACAGCACCTGTTCTTTGCCAAATCGTTTCTCGAAGATGATTGCACCCGACCTCAATCCTGCGCAAGCCAACGACATCCACCGCCTTCTCGCGTCCTATGCAAACATTTTTTATTTTGACGAGCTACCCGAGTGGCCCACCTCGGCGAGCTACCGTCTTTGTGTTCCGGTCATCTAGCTGGCGGGCGATGCAGCGAGTGGCCGGAAACAGGTCAGCGTCGCGCCGCCGATCTTCAACGGGCCCGGGCTCGCAGACACTCATCTGCCTAGCCAACTGCTCACGGGCCTGAGGAGGCTGGGTGTGCCAGGAGTGCCTACCGGCACGCGTCTCCTCGTCAGGAAGGCGCCTCCAAACATCGCTGCCGAGCGATTCTCCAGCGAGGATCTTTTGACAGCGTCCGACTGTGCGAAAGCAACCGCCATATTTTAGACAGACGTTAGCTAGACGTGCTTTGAGGGACCGAATTGTTCTTAAAATGTCAGCTTTCTGTATGTACTGTATGTGGTTGAGTGTGTAATGAAGGGTGTTTTTGTGCCACACGCAGTGTCCCCTTCACGCGTTAATCCCGCTTGACTCAAACAAAACGCGCCGGGCGACAACGTGCCAATGTGCATCTTTTCCTGCTTGGACTACTGTCTTCAGCAATGTACAAAAAACAAAATAAAATAAATGAATGTCATGGAAACAACTGGGTAGATAAATATGCACAGAATTGTAAATAACGAAAAAAGCTCTTCCTATAATTCCGGTTCTTCACAAATTGTGTGCAAGGCCTGCGGTCATGCTGGAAAATATTATAAACAGGTCCTCAGTACGAATTTCTCAGTAATA
Source organism: Rhipicephalus annulatus (assembly GCA_013436015.1). Taxonomy (NCBI): domain Eukaryota; kingdom Metazoa; phylum Arthropoda; class Arachnida; order Ixodida; family Ixodidae; genus Rhipicephalus; species Rhipicephalus annulatus. The sequence goes on from WOVY01016210.1 coordinate 250,686, forward strand.
TCAAAGACGTTTTCAAAAACGCGCTTTCACTTATGGTTTTGCTCTGCATTGCATTCTGCAACCAAGCCTGGTCAGCTCAACTGAAAGCACGAAGTAAAATGTGCAGACAAAATAGTTCTGCCTATCAATACCGAATCGCCAGCACCAACTGAGGCATGTCCTGTTGCTGGCAATATTATTTTATGGCGCTTTCTTGATTAAAACAAAACTGAGGAATATCAAGAGAATGAAGTTGGCAAGCAGTGAACGAAACCTGTGGCTATATGCGATTTTTTCGTTTAATAGGTGACCTTCCTCTCATATTCTATGTTTTCGGTGTTTGAGAAGTACTACAGTAGATAACACGGTGTGGAGCGGCGAGGACAAAACAGACAAGCGCCAGCAGTAAGTAATAACGAACACAAGTTGCTGCGGATGTGAAGGTCAGTAAAGGCTCTTCGCAAGGGCTTCTGACGTATGATGACGTGATGAACGTTCTGAAATCGGCCCTTTCATAGAAGCGGAAGGCATTCCTAATTTAGTTCTGGTACTGTTTGCACAGTGACCGTGTAGAGCTAGTGGATGAACTAGGCACGAAAACTGATACTTGAGGTACAAACCTGGAAGCTGCTTCACTCGTACACAAAATAGGTACAGCATACATTAACCGGCTTTGGCTATTCGCGTACTAAAATTAACCATCTTAATCACTCACGGCTTTTAGCCACGCAAATTTGAATGGGAGGCTTTCTCATGTGAGCATCAAGACTCGCAGATAAATCAATCTAGTTTTTTTTTCTTTCTCTCGCTCAACTTGAGAAACTCAAATAGTCGTGGTAATATCGAGGCCGTTCACAAGGTTTCAAAATGACCGAAAACGTAAGAAAACAAGAAGCGACATTTGCTGTTTCAAACAAGTCCAAAACTTCGATCGTAGATCAAAACTTCGAACAAACAAGATCAAAGCTTCGAACAAAGCTTCCGGCTGCTACCACTCATAGGCGCCACGGTAACTAGAAGATGTGAATAAAAATATATATAGAAGAAAATATTGTCTTCCTACTATTCCACACAGATTGTTAACTGTTCAAACAAGCGGAACCCATATTCATCTCTGGGTTAATCCCGACACTTCATTAAAGTCTTCTTCAAATATTGATGGCGCCTGTCCAGAAGTTGCATTCCGTATTTGTCGTAAGCGTGTTTCCTTCATTGTCGGCCGATAGCGGTGGTGAGTAGTGAGATTTGCCCAATTTTGGTTGCATGTCCGCGCCAACAATTCTCGCCCTTCTAGCATGATCTTCGCCAAGCTTCTTCCTGTCCCGGGTATTTCATGTCTTCTGTCGAAACTACTTACCTTATTATTAGCAGCTTCCGAAGGGTCTAATACGAGCAGCACCACACTGGACAGTGAAAAGAAACGTGACACTCACCTACACTGCTCGTCTGGCAGTGGTGGGTCGGGAAACGTAGCCGCCAGGAAAGCCATACCGCACGTAAAGTAGGCGCCGGCGTATTCGCGGATGTGACAGCGTGGCACCGAACTCCGGAACCGCCTTCGCGCTGCGTAAAGAATAGCCGTACGGAATGTACGACATGTCTTTACTATCTTTGTCACCTAGTGCGCAGTTTCAGCGTGTAGTGCGCGGCCAACTCGCGAAGTTCGTCTACTTACCTGTTACCCTCCTTTAGAGACACAGGGAAGGTATAATTGTGGTGTCGGCGTCAATGTTGGCGTTGTTGATTGAGAGCGAAAAATCATCTTATGCGTGGCCGAAAGATTGAGAACGATGCAAATAAATAATAAAAAAAACCGGAGCAGAGTGATCAACTGAACCAGTGGTGAACAGTGGTGGCGAATGAGTGCCAGGTCATAGTAGGGGATGCGGTCAGTGGTGGTGTTAGGTGGCTGTATAAGGGCCTAAAGATGTTTGCACTAAAAGTGCGTAGAACATTTAATTCCTAAAATAATGATAGTGACGTGAGTTGTGCGTGATGACAATAGATGAGCAGTTCTTGCAATGAAGTATACGTAGTATGGAGGTAGCTTGAAAGCCTCACAAACGCCCTTGAGACCAATTGGCTCTGCGGTACATGCTTTCTTTTAATAAATTAAGCTATAGCAGCATCGCTGTCTCCCAAGAGGTTGTGCTTACGGATCACCTGTGTAGATGACCTGACAGCTTCGAAGTTTCGCGAAATAGCGTAAGAGACAATCAAGCTTAAAAAGAATTTTTGCCACGGAACATTACTGCATGTTGTAGGATTCACTGTCGAAATGTTACCGGAAAATGTTTCTTCCTACGTGCTTCAAGTTCCCTGTTTTCCAGCAAGATGTGAAGGACTGAGATTGGCCGGCCACATTTATCACGGCTGGGTAGCCCATCACCGGACAAAAGGTATGCGTGTGTGCTGTGTGCCGTATTCTAAGTCTGCATTCTGTTACTTCATTGTGGAGCATCTTCGAAGAGGTTGTTCAGCTGCCGAAGTATGGCTTAATCGTGTTTAAGTTATCATGTCTTTCTGGATCGCACAATTTTTACCAAAACGCCCTAAGTTATATACTTTAAAAGGGGCTCCAAGTCCGTTAAAGTAACACCAATAAGTGCATTAGAAGCAGTTACATGGGCAGAAATGGCTAGCTGGTCAGCTAAGCCATCGCCTTCAATGTCTCTATGTCCAGGCACCAAGCACTGCAGGATATGTTGGCTGGACGCATACATAGTGCAAAGTAAAAACTACAGTTCCATCACTACGGTTTTTTCGGAGAGGGATATAATCATTATTATAGATAACCTGCCATCACCGATAAAAATATTGTAATCACGACACAAGCGCAAAGCATTGAATTTTATAGCAACAAATGGGAATGTTATCGAAGTGTAAGGCTAGTAGCTCGCTGTCTTGGATTCGACTTTACGTAACTCACCAAAACTCTGGTAGACCAGTCGGGGAGAAGCTTGCCACGTCCTTCCCGACGGGCTGTGCTAGGAGGCAGTTTCGCAGCTGACGTGCCAGTTGTAATGTGATCATAGTGCCCTGTGGCGAGCTGTACACCGGGTGGAGCACGCATGCGGGGGAGCCCGCTTGGAGCACCTCGGTTTGTGGATGGCGACTACCACTGTTTACAAACATGACAGATGTCTCTAGGACCCCTAAAAAGCAACTCAACATGCAAAGAATGCGTGTGTTATTCTTTCCTAACATTTCCAGTCTTTTACACGTGCGGTGTATTTACGGGGCGTGATCAAGAAATAAGCTCTCAAATGGTTTATATGCGAGTGGCATGAATTGCGAAGTTTTTGATTTCCCAGTCCACTTTTAAATGTACGCGTACGCCCAGTATGCCTCACCCCGTCTGGCTATCGCACGCACTCGACTAATATCACGTAGTTTCATACGTTTTCGATTGCGCGAGCTGATGACAACAAGGAGCTGAAAAGCGCCAAATCCTGAGAGTCTCAAATAGCGCTTAGCGTCGAAACTGTCCCCGTGTTTTGCGAATAAATAAATGCGTGAAAGAAACAGCGCTGGTTGTGAGAGGCGGCGAGAAGGCAGCCGTCATTTTGTCTGACGGTTGCTTCTTTTGCTTTTTGCTTCGCTACCCTCCGTTCATCGGCTTATTTTCTTTTAAAGAGCCCCTAAACAACCCCTGATAGTAATCGAAGGATGAGCGCGTTCGTGTGTTCCCGTGACGTGGAGATGTTAAGGGCTCTCGGTCGTTCGATATAAGATAGACTTTTGCTGCGAATTCTCCCCTATCTTGCTTCGCTATGCATTCGCATGCTCCATCTGCCTTGTCTCATATCCCCATCGGGCGCGACATATCCACTGGGGAGCTATTCTACAAGTACCAAGTCAGTCTACATGTCGACTTCGGTGGATAGCTTTCAGTTACTCGAAAAAGCGGCGAGCCATGACGTCATGGCGCTCTTGACCACGTCGACGAACCGAACCCGCCTACACATTCCATGCACAAAGAGAAAGCAAGTGCATGAAATGTACATTAATAGGAGTCTTAAGGAAACTTGGTAAGTATGAAGTTGCATATATGAACGCACTGAGATTTTGGGAGGATGATGCAGGGAATGCATATCGGCTTTCCTGGTGCGTCAGGCGGGCGGTCACGTTAAACCCAACTCGAGGGTTAACGTGATTAGGTATTGGGTACGGCCTCCAAAATGTGCGGTCAAAAATGGTTCTCTCTGGGCAGCAATAGTTGCGGTGAAACGCACACAGACCTTGCATTTTTGTCGGCTGTTGTGAAAGCTTTGTGACGTTAAAATGATGTTGCGGGAGAATGACCGTGAACGGGGGGCACCTTGCTCGCCGAGCTCGAGCCAGTCATTGGAGGCCGAAGTGGACGGTGCTCTGAATGAATCCATCGAGAATCGCGCCCCTGATTTCACCTATATTTATGCGCGTGCTTCTGTACAAGCGGAGACGGCAAGCCTGTAGCCGAAAAGCTCGAAACCCTGACTGGCTCAACGCTCAGTGGTGACACTGTGCACCTGTTTTGTGAAGGCAAGCGGGTTAGGGGGAGACAGAAGGTTAGGCGGGCAGATGATATTAAGAAGTTTGCGGGTATAAATTGGCAGCAGCAAGCACAGGACCGCGTTAACTGGCGGAACTTGGGAGAGGCCTTTGTCCTGCAGTGGACGTAGTCAGGCTGATGATGATGATGATGATGATGATGATGATGATGATGATGATGAAGTAGAAACTAGGAGATAGCTCTTGTCGCAAGGGTGGCGGAGGCGGGAACGTGCACTCTCGAATTTGAACTCCATGTGGTTTAGGGACCCTTGAATAAAACCACTTTGCCTTCCTTGCGGAATGTCCTTTCCAAGCTAACGTGATGTATACATAATTACCGGCGCACTCTTCGATGCAGTGTTCACTTCCAGTTACAGTGACTCCACCAACTGCGTGCCTCTTGGTTACACGCTTTGTGTTTGTGCCGCTTATCAGGCCATCAACACGACTGCGTTACTACTCTGGCGATTCGGCACCTGCGTGACGTTGCCGATTCGCAAGCGCGCGCACGCGGGTTACACGACGAACAGCAAGGAGTGCAGGCATCTGCTTGATTACAGACCAAGAGGTCCCTGCTTGTTCGACCAATTGCAACGTCAAATATTGATGACATCACAGACGCAACACATTCACGTCGCACACGTCAACAAGGGAGCCCGAAAGAAGAAGAGAAGTGATTGTTTATTTTTTAATTTGCGGCACGCCCACGGCTTCATCACTGCCGTCGTTAATGGAAGCATTCCGAATACAGTGCGTGCGTCTACTCGAAATGTTTGGAAAAAAAAATGCGAGTCATTTAGGTTTTTTAGTGGCTAGGCCATACCTGCGCGTTTTGCAGCAAGGGCGGAGCATTTCTCCTTGGGGGCCATGCGGAGCTCGTTGTCGAAGTAGTCGAGGTTTTTCTGAATGGTAATTCCGTTCGGGCAGTGGGTAGACGTCCTCACGTGATCCACGCATGCCTTGTGACTATGTATGAGGCTGTGCAAATAATAATTTCTGAAAAACTTGGACTAAATGCAGTAAAATAAAGACAGTCATAGCACAAAACGGCAGCGATCAAATTAAAGACACGCAGTTTAAGCAAGAACAAATGTCTCGCTCTACAATTAAACGCTGTCTAAACGATGTTAATCGTTCAGATGTAAAACAATCACCTGTGTGCCTATGCATTCCGCTAAATTTCTTTAGTTTCGTGTTCTCTCTGTTGTCTGAGCGGCCTCACGAGCTGATTATGAGTAATCCGTTTTAGTGGCTGAAGAACTAGCAGCACATTGCCTGCAGGGTAATGTAGTGCTAACTGTGACAATGACATGAAGTACAATTCTAAAGCGGCCTAAAAGCAAGATAAATTAATATATATATATATATATATATATATATATATATATATATATATATATATTATATATATATATATATATATATAAGGGAAAGAAGTGTATACTAAGGGCTCGTTTTTCTGTGTTTTTAACGCAATAATAATGAGATCTAACAGAGAGTAATGCCAAAGAATGTACAGGGGAAGTTATTTGGACCAATGGAATGTAAATAATAAGAAAGAAAAGTGGATGAAAAATAAACCAGCCGTGAGCAGGAATCGAACCTACGACCTTCGAATAACGCGTTCGATGCTCTAATCACTGAGCTACCACAGCGGCCTTCCCTTCATCCACTTTTTTTGGGTTTATATGTGAATTTAGAAGTAGGAGTGACAGTCAGCGCCATTTATAAGCCAAACGGCGAGTGTGAAAACACTCTTATGCGCATGTTTTGGCGTCACGTAGCACGTGAACTTATTATGAGCGGGCAGCTGAGTAATTGTCCCTCTTATACAACCTAAATACACCAAGTCTGCCAGTACGAGACCCTCGTTCAATGAAATAAGGGAAAGAAGTGTATACTAAGGGCTCGTTTTTCCGTGTTTTTAAACACAATATTAATAAGATCTAACAGACAGTAATGCCATGGAATGTACAGAGAAGTTATTAGAACCAATGGAATGTAACTAAGAAGAAAGAAAAGTGGATGAAAAATTGACCAGCCGTGAGCAGGAATCGAAACCTACGACCTTCAAATAACGCGTTCGATGCTCTAAACACTGAGCTACCACAGCGGCCTTCCCTCCATCCACTTTTTTTTGGGTTATATGTGAATTTAGAAGTGGATGGATGGATGGATATGGCTGTACCCTTTAGATCGGGCGGTGCTAGCGCCGCCAAGCCGTATACTTAATGAACCAAAAGCTAGATTTTTTTTCCTTAAAAGTGGGTTTGAGGATTCGTACTTTGCACTGAAGAGTTTAATTTTCACTCGTGCCTTGACTTTAGCCACCAATCACATAACCTCCTTCTAGAGATAAGTCTCAACCCGCTTAAAGTCTATTTTGCCCTCCCGGTCCTAAATCCCAGTGCTTTGAAAAACTCTGCGCCTCATCCTGAACTATAGGGTGAAGCCCTTACAGAAAAGTTATCAAGTTGTTCGGCAGTTTCTTCTTCCTGCTCCACATGCACTGCATACTGGTGTTCTAACCCTTCGTATTTGGCCCGAATTGTCTTGTTCGCAGTAACTCCCGTCCTGGCCCTCAAACAGTAGAGAACTACCAACTCCCCCGAGTATTATCATAGATTCTTTCATCCTTGGGAAATTTCCTGCTTAAAAAAGGTCCGATAGATCTCTAGTGCGGACTTCTTACATCATGCCCATTCTCTACATGTCTAGGCTCCGTTTCGTCACTTTCTTCTTAACCGATAGTTCTTTTTGGTTTGGCCACCCTTGCGTGTTTTCTTAAGTATTTGCCAAGTCAACTCCTGGTTCGCTTCCTCCAATTTTGTATCGACATTCTTCATGTACAAGTAGCGGAAAACCTTCCTAGCCCAACGCTCCTCCCCCATTTCTCTCAATCGCTTCTTCTCATAATCTTATCTTGCTGCTAGCTTTCCATTGCCCTCAAATGATGTCCATCCATATCACCTTGTACTTCCTGGTTTGGTGTAGTCCCTTGAGCTCCTAAAGCAAGCCTACCAATTCCACGTTGCTTAATTTCTAATCCTGCTTGACTTCTGATCTCATGCACAAGACCGCAGTTGCCGAACGTCAGCCCAGGAACCATGACCCCTTTCCATATTCCTCTCACAACATCATACCTATTGTAATTCCACAGTGTCCTATTTTTCATGACTGCTGCATTCCTGTTATCTTTAGTCGTCACGTATATTTCGGTGTTCCCTCAGATACTCGGTCCCATTGGTTATTCATACGCCCAGATATTTGTATTTATCTGTTATCTCTAGCGGTGACCTCCTGTATTCTAAGGTCACTACCTTCGTTGTCATTGAAAATCATGACTGCTGAATTTTCCTTACTGAATCTAAAATCTAACCTATCTCCCTCATTACCGCAGATGTCCATCATCTCTGCAAACCTTCCTTGTTGTTGCCATTAGCACATATCATCTGCGTACATTAATGCTGGTAGTGCTGATAATAAGTTTTCTTGTTTGACTAAAGAGAGGTTGAAGCCCAGTCCCTTCC
>WOVY01016211.1:0-171931 GCA_013436015.1 Rhipicephalus annulatus
AATCCACCTAACACCACGTAGTCATCTCCACAACGCACCATGAACAACACGTGTGCTAACGTTCCGAAGAAAATCTATTTCTTTTAGTGATAACGCAATCGTCCCTCGTTATTGGCGCTGTTTTTTTCAAGTGAATCATGTCGTACCAACTCGCCCAAGCAACCACGTTAGCTGATCGAAGAATGGGCCACAGTTACAGCAAGGTTATTCTCAGATGACTGTGACATATATACAGAGGTGAAATCTATTAAGTAACTTCTTAGGAAATTTCACGTACAATAATATACTTGGGCAGCATCTGACAAAAAAGAGAAAAATACAAAACAAACAAAACAAATCCACCTAACAACCACGTAGTCATCTCCACAACGCACCATGAACAACACGTGTGCTAACGTTCCGAAGAAAATCTATTTCTTTTAATGATAACGCAATCGTCCCTCGTTATTGGCGCTGTTTTTTAAGTGAATCATGTCGTACCAACTCGCCCAAGCAACCACGTTTGCTGATCGAAGAATCGGCCACAGTTACAGCAAGGTTATTCTCAGATGACTGTGACATATATACAGAGGTGAAATCTATTAAGTAACTTCTGAGGAAAATTTCAACAATGCTGCAACATGTGGCAGATGTCTCTTAACCCAGCAAAGACAGTATGTATGACCATCACATACAAACATGAACCTCCGTCATTCACATACACTCTACAAGGAGAACCACTTCATTGCATAACAGAGTACAAATGTCTCGGAATTTTAATAACATCTGACTTTAGTTTGACACCGCACATTAAAAAAGTAGTACGGAAAGCCAACCAAAGATTAGGTTATATTGAACGTGTCCTTATACTGGCTTCTCCAGCCAACAATTGACTGCTTATAAATTGCTCGTGCATCCATATTAGAATATGCATCTGAAGTGTGGATCCGTGTTTGAAAGATTCAGAGTCAAAACTAGAGCAAGTTCAATGACGTGCATTGCGGTTTATTTATTCCCGATGCGGTCGGCAAGACGCCATAACACCACTTTGCACGAGGGCAAACCTGCCCCTACTTAACGTTAGAAGGAAGAGAAACGACTTAGCTTTTTCTACTTAATCACTAATGACCTGCTACTTGTTGATAAGTCTCGCTACACAAATAATCTAAAACCCACATAGTGCAAAACAAACATAGTAGGCACATTAAGAAAAATATATTTCACAAGAATTGCTACAAATACTGATTTTTCCTTTCGACCGCACGTGACTGGAATTGTCTCCCTGCAAACATTGTAAACGCAGGGACTCGTGATCAGTTTTCTGCACTTTTGTCTGACTATTTTCACCAATAGGGCATATATCACTGTATCACTACATCCTTTGTTCCGTTGACTGCTTGCTGTATGTTGATGTATTGTTACCACTCCTGTCTTGGTCCGGATGAGAACTGACAGTATCCGTAAAAAAAAAAACGTTACTGCGTGCTTTGCTTCGCGCCTAGCTTTATGCTTCTCCATCTCATTCTACCACTCTTTTTGAATGCGGTCCTTTTCGTTTTTAATAAACTTAAGACCTTCTTCCTTGCTTATCTTTTGCTCCTGCATGACTCTCAGTATCTTCTCTAAATCTATCCTTGCAACCCCCAACCATAACGTGACTGGGTCACACAAGGAAAAAATTTCAACACAAGCTCGCCAATTTAATGCCACGAACTTATCTCAGGAGCCCTTGCTGTAGATGGAGTTAGGATAAAGACACAAGTTGGAGGCAACACAGCAAACCCATTTTAGTACTAAACAAAATGGCAAACAGTAATCTGACACTCAGAATTCACTCCCAAAAAAAAGCATGTGCATACACAATAATCGGCTATACAGCGACACCGTAACTAAGACTTATCAACGTCAAGTTCAGTCCCAAGCCATAATCTCTCCCTGGCCAAGGTGGCGTCTCGGTGGCTACTCACATGCACTCCCGCAAAAGTAGAACAGTCTTACTCTTCCGATGCCACTTCCGAAGCTACAACAAAAATGGTACCCCCTCACCGTCATCAGCACACGTCCGCTTGACGATTCATTCGTCTGCATTGCCAGTGTCCCTGTCTTATTTGTCACCTTCGGCACGCTTGGCGAAACCCAACTCGTTCATAACCTCATTGATGACGCACTGTGATGACTGGTGCAGGCCACATCCGTTTTGGTTCGAAGGGGAAGAGCTGTAGTCCCCCAGGAACTGCTGTGCCAGGTTGCGGCAAGTCAGGCAGCCTCAATCGACACCTCCAAGGTTGACGGCCACTTCCAGGCCTCTTACGCCAACATCCTTTAGAACCAGCGGCTCTACTACTGCGTTTGTCCCTGACCCTCCCGACCTTCGCAGCTTCCAAGCATACCTCATTTTCCATGATGTCACGAGCGAGCCTTTTTTCGGCCAATCTTGTACCCAGCACGTGCCCTCATGACACAGTGGCAAAAGAGTCTGTGACAAGTGTTTACAGACTCCTCCGACAGTGGTCTCTAGCCTTCCAACCACAGCTACATCTGTTGCTATTCACAAAGAAGGTTTAAAACATGCACACTGTAGCAATAGGGCAAACCTTAATGAGCATGTTGCATGCAGTGATTGCCATAAAAACTGTTTTCTAATGGTAACCGCATATCCACCACTTCTATTCTTGCCGTCAAAAGAATCTACCACCTCCAAGAAATATAACAGGGCCGCCAGGAGTATATGACAGCATCTGTGCAGCCTCGACACTTCTTTTATACACTTTACGTGCTGTTCTTTAGGCTTCAGCAAGAGTACGATAGAATGCTCTGTTCAAGTGTCCTATAGCTTGAGTTTCTGGTGGTATGGGATAATTGTTTTTCAAACTTCTCCGACCCTGGTTTGCTCTTCTGATTTACCCCAATGTTGATAGATTTTGTAGGCTCCAGAGGCGTTGTCATTTGAGCAGGTTCAAGCAGTCCAGGTTCGGCCATGTAATCAAGCCCAAACAATGGCCTATGCAATATTTTGGCTGCTTGTTGATTGGGCACTTCATCACGAGAAAACAGTGCATTATTCCTAGCCAGAATGCCAGCAATGACCTATTTATGTTCAGGGGAGAGCTCAGAGCCCGAGTTGGTTGTTGGCAGGTCAGGGTGGATAGTTACAAGCACAGTACTGCAGCCTTGTGACTACAGCAGAGGTTCAGTCCAGTGGCAATGTGCTTGAGGCAAAAGCTTGCCAACGAGGCTCTTTCATCATCGTAATAGCTCTCATTGTAGTCAGTCTTGTGGTGGTTTTGACGGCAGGCAATACTTTGAATGGCTAAAATGGCAGCATTGGCCATTTGCGGGACGAGACACTGAGTGGCCAGAGAGTTACACCCGTGGCTGGGTGTTGTATTTGAATAGGCCGTGGTGGCTGAAAGGCCAAGTGAGCTTGCACTGGCGCAAACCAGTCTTCACCCAGAGGAAGAGTGTTGTTTTCCAAAACTGCTGTCTCCACCACACCAGAGATAGGGCCAATAGATATTTTCAGAAGGGCCGACCCAACCGGTAGAGCTGTACCCCGTCAGACAACAGACAGAAGTAGGTTGGTCTATGGCAACAGCATTGTAGAGAAAAGAATGTTTTTGCAAATCTATTGACATGTGGTCTTTAATGTCCCTACACTGTCATACGATTATGGGACATGCCGTAGTGGAAGGCTCCGGAAATTTCGACCACCTGGGGTTCTTTATAGTGCACCTAAATCTGAGCACATGGGCCTACCACATTTTCGCTTCGATCGAAAATTCATTCACCACAGCAGGGATTCAATCCCGTAATGTCTTTGGAATTAATAATGCGACTTTCCAACCAGTGCATGGTCGCCGTGCAAAATGGGCACAGTTGTTGCGAACCTTCTAGTGTTCTGCACAGACTGTGTAGGACCTGTGGCTCTTCAGCACTAAGGGTGAGCGAGGATTGAGTCCTTAGCGACTTGGTATGCGAAAAATATACCGCTGCCAAACGCCCCAACTCTTTGCACTTGTGGCAGACTGCTTGAGTTATGTCTTCGCTGGATGCAAACCCTCAAGTGTTAAAGAAAAATCAGGCACTCATATAAAGTCAGCAAACATGTTTACCACATGCGCTCAAAATTTATTCAACACGTGCAATAAAAATGAAAAAATATGTATACTATCTGGCCAAAATAAGACCTTTGAGACGGGAAGTGAGCAAGTTGGCTGTTCAACGTTTGGAAAACCAAAGAACACATGAGTTACAAATAACCCGCAGCTGAAAGTTTGAGCGAGCTTGCGATAGTGCAGCAATGCAGCCAAAGCTGCTAAGAAACTTGAAGCCTGACCACACATGCGCGTAGCGACTCAGCGCATAGCTTTTTGACGCCATGCTGCGCCCTTTCCTTACACAGAGAGCGAGGGCATGTGGCTATGCGAAACTGCGCTCCCCCTCTCCCTTCACTGGGAGAGGACGCAGCGCCGCATCGATTGATAAGTGGAGTTCAACGTCCCAAAACTACCATATGATTATGAGAGACGCCGTAGTGGAGGACTCTGGAATTTTCGACCACCTAGGGTTCTTTAACATGTACCCAAATTTGAGCAGATGGGCCTACAGCATTTTCGCCTTCTTCGAAAATGCAGTTGCCGCAGCCGAGTGTCTTAGCTACTAGACCACCCGCGGCGGGCCACAGCGCCACATCAATAACCCGAACGGCTGCAAGACGCACAAGTGGTCAGACCATTTAGAAGTCCTGCCATCTCTGCCATCCGTATAGAAAAAGGACGCGGGAGCCCGCAATCGATTTTACCACTGGAGTAAATGCCCAGACAGCTGATGATGTGGATTGGATTGAATGAGATCGACCTGGAGTATTGTATTTTCTGAAGTGATTTCACTATTCAGGATATGAATTGGATTTGATCAGACCCACCCTCGATTGCTGTACTTACAAACCAAACTGTGTATTTTGACAACTAATGACAATGTTCAAGAACGAAACCGTACTTTTTTTTTTTTTTTTTTCATCGAGCAGATGCATGCTGCTGTTTTATTTTGCTGGGCTCTGATGCTTGGGGAGCAACAAAAGTCCTCAGATGCCAGCAATAAACCTGCGGGTAGCGTTTCAAGTGATGACATTTGAATACATGGTGGCAAGAAGGATCGGTCAGGTTGCAACAGCTTCCTTGATTCCATAGATGAATCATAGATGCCAGCATGTTACCTTGGTTTATGTACTCTTCTATAGACATGACACTAAAAAATAATCACAGATTTAAAAACATCATCTCAATAAAAGAGAAATGAGAACTTTACCTGAAGTTACCCAATGATCCTTTGAAACGCGACTACCACACAGTAAGTGCGTAGCTGAAAACGATTGCTGTTGTGCGTCTGCTTCGCAAATAATAATAATAGTAGTACTACTATATTAAAAGGCATGACATAACCCAGCAAGCTTCTGCTGATGGCAGTTCTGGCTTAATCCGAGCCAGGCCAAAATCGTGGCCAAGACAACATGCACAAATATACCATCTAGTGTGTAATGTTGTGGTTCGAAAGTCAGATATACTGTATGATATATAGAAGCAACAGACGTCAAAATAATGCATGCACCAACATGAAAGCTAAGGAATGCTTTAGTCAACGTGAAAGAGAAGTTGCTGAGCGGAAATTTCCCGGTCTTTACGCCATAAATTGACACGATTGTGACAACCAGGTGAGACCAGTGATTTCAAGAAAATGGTTAAAAGACACGAATATGACGTCATGAAACTACGCAATGCCTTGAATGCCCTCGCTAAACATGTGAAATCTACAAGCCACCAAATTGACTCGTCAGCGCATGTGTTCTAGCCAAAAAAAAAGGCTGCATCATGCCTGCACCTTGAATCTCTGCTCATACAGATGACTGCACATAGGCTGAACAGGAGAGATAAGACGCTTTTGACAATGTACACTCAGAGCTTACGTCGCAAACTTAGGCCATACCCAAATATGCTGTGCCTTTCCTATGGCTTTGTTGTGAACAAGGCTCCCATATTAAGTGGGAAAACGTCAGTAAACTGTGTTCTTTTGTTAGGTACTTTGGCATTATACTACGAAGCAACAGTTAGTCATGCCTTTTTTTTTTTATTTCAGGCCTTCTTCTGCAGTTCAGTTCAGTTTATTATTATTCATTCAAAATAGAAAGATTCATGGTTAGTAGTGCAGCCGAAGGTGCGACTTTTTTAAGCTTTGATCAATGGTAATGCTTTTTTTCTGTGATGGTCACACAAACTACTGCCAGTTTCCATGACCTGGCCAGGTTTTTTCAGAAATTTCCCGACTTTCCAGAAGGGTCCAAGTTTCCTGACCCGGATTTGCCTCTCCATTCCGAAGCTGAAACCATAAAAAAAAGAAGAGAGAACCCAGAACAGAGGAGAGTGCTAACGAAAATCAACAGGCTAACGTGACAAAGTTGCAGTGATCCCATACATGCCCCAGCTATCACATTGGATGAAAAAAGTTGCCGGTAGCAATACAAGCACTCTGAACTTGCCAAAGTGACATGTGCAAGCACAAGCCAAAATGCTTTTGCAAGGTCTGGCATAGAACACAGTTTTTTTTTTTTTTAGATGTTACATCAAGGTAGTCAACAGAATTCCCCTATTAAGCGGTGCGTGTTACATCAAACAGACTGGGAGATGCCTTAATAAGCATTTGCATAAGCACACACGTAATGTTCGCATGGCACCAAGGGTTTCCTGGCACAGCACGTCAGCAGATTTAGTTGCCACGCACAGTTTGGTAGCTCAGGCACAATGACGATCGTACCTGTAAATCACTACAGCCTAAGAAAGGGTGTGGGAATCTGACAACAACATCAGCAAACCATTCATTGCTCTTTTGGGTAGAGATACAGTTCCTGGGAACTGGTGCACATGACCAGTGAAGGGGTAATCTCTCCTGCCTCGTGCATTGGGTGAACAAATTTCTTTTTTTAACAGCTAATTTTCTTTTTCTTCTCCCACCATATGTATGTTGCAATTGACAAATAAACCATCAATTGACAGCCTATACCATACAGTACACATCGATGATGGGAAGGACACAAAGCAAAGGGCCCAGAACAAGTCACTGCGTATGGATACATATGGCGGCAGTTCTATATCCCCTTCAGGCATGAACAACAATGTGCTACCTATGAATGTCTTATGTTCACACATCATAATCTAAGGCACTGAATAATACATAAAAAAATTTTAATGAAATAATGTGGTGCTTGGCATGACTTTTGATAATTAATGATAATCATCATGTAGCTGAATATTTATTTCTATGCTGCAGTCAGTCATGTTGCATTTTGACGTATAAAGAATAAAATCACTGGCTATGTTTAATTATTTCTTAGTTGTACTTATTTAAAAAAAAAGAAATTGAATGCTTTTAACGCTGGCACTCTAAAGGGGCACGACCATCCCCAAGGTGACTGGCTGCAGCACGAACTGACCATGTGGAAGGTTCAATGCAACCACTGCATCGCTCTCTCTTTTGGCCACAAGTTGACACAACTCGCATAAACAAGTTGTTTACACGAACGTAGGCACCACCTCGGCAAGGGAGCAAGAGTATTGCGATTGCGTGTGTGGAGGTTTGCAAACACTCATGAGGGCAACGGAGAGATTTACACACAGCTGCTGGGAAACCGGACGATTCATATCGTTTAGTCCGAGACTGGAAAAGCTAGGGTACGAGAGGTGGCTGGGGTCCCTTTGATAAAGAAATATAGTACATCTTCTCGAGGGGTTCAAGGCTACTCGGCCCAAAACCCCCGCAGAGAATACGCGGAGCCAGGCCAGGAACCGGATTTATTCCGCTAAGCCCCGGCAGCAACTTCCCGCTTCCAGCTGGTGCTGCGTGCCACCAGCACACCTGCCATCGTCCTTGTCTTCTTCTGTATCATGTCAGCACACTCGCGGCCGCCGCTTCCATACTGCCCTCTCCCCTCGTAAAAAGTGGAGAGGAGATGCCACATAGATGTAGGGGCTATCCCTGGCCTCAGCGGACCTCACATGGCGCACAAAACGAAGTGCCGGCACAGTCAATCAGCACAGGGAGGCCAACTCCCCCGCCGGCAAAAGACGGGGGTGCAGAAGACCCGCTCAGGTTGACAACCGCCGGCTAGAGCATGACAGAACGCCGATGCTCCCAGTGCAGCACCGGTCTCGGCGAGTTGTAAGCCATAGTTATTGCCGTATGTCGTGGTCGTCGTAGCTGTCTGCACTGTTCATGTATCAGTGGTGGCCCCTCCTCCACGTGGTAGCATTCGAATGCTGGCGGGCCCGGCATCCAGACAGGTGTGACCTATTTGTAAAAACTGACTGCATACACCTCCAGCACCGAATCGCCTTTCATATTCTCTCTCGACGTAGCTTTGGTCGTTTAGGACAGCCAGCCACCTAGCACGCCAGGTCAGACATGCTGGTGTGGTTGTTCAGTTTAGCTGCAACTTCCTCAAGCTGTTCCACATTTTCTGTCACTCTCTCCATGGATTCTTGCAGCTGTGTCACTACTACTTCCAGTCGGGATTAATATTGGTCCGCCTGCTGCTGCCTTGCCTCAAGCTCCACCATGAGTTCCATCTCGGCCAAGACTAGCACCTGTTTCAGCTCTGAAACATCTTCATTCATGGTGTTTTGTTCAGTCTCCTTCTTCTCGAGAGTGTGCGAAAGAACACTGAGCTGGTTTTCTAGTTCGGAGACCTTTGCCAACTAAGTCCCCTGGTTGGCCTCGATCCCTTGGATGCACTTCTGGTTCTCACTGCACTCGACTAACTTCTTGCTCAGTTTCACTGTTAGTGCTTGCATTTGACTTGCCTCTCGCCATGCTCTTCCTGGGCGTGGGCGAGCTGCGCACGGAGATCAGATGCCTGCATTAGTTGCTCATCTACCTGTGAGTCATGAAGTATGTGCTCTTCTTCATGTTCGTGCCGTATGTTTGACAGTTCAGTGTTCCTCTCCAGCAACTGCCTCTTGAACCAGGCGCACTGCTCCTGCTGATCTTTGAGACACTTTTGGGAATCCTCAAGCAACCTGATCATACGACTGTGCTCCTGTGAGTCCTCAGCCAACCTTTTCTTCAGTGTACGGACTTTGTCCTCCAGTTCAGAAATGTGGTGGTGGTTCTCGTCAAACGTGGTGGTTGCCTTGGACTTGTAGACGCCATGTTTGTGCTGGAGACCATCACATGCATCAGCCAAGCTTCCCAACTCGCATTTCAACTGGCTGATGCGGGTTGCATGCCACAGTGTATCCTGCTTCTGACGGTCCACTTCAGCTTCAAGGGAAGCCTTGTCCTTCTCAAGATCACAAGCATGAACCACCTCCGCACAAAGCTCTGACTCATTTGGTGTTATTCCCGTGTCCCTGCATTCTGTTACTCTCGGTTTATTCCTCTTATTCGTCTTCCTTTTCTTCACGTCTGCTGCTTCGTCATCCCGGGACTTCGTGACCGCATTCATTATCACTGCCCTCGCTCGCTCCGCAGGGCTGTCTCGCGTTGCGTCAATGTCCCACCACGTGTCAGCACCCGCTCCAACGTCAGCTACATCCCATGAACACTGTCAACACGAATGGGCCTCTGCCTTGCCTCCATGGAGCTCACCTCCCTCCTCGGCGACGGGCACGGTCGGAGTAGGTGGCTCGGCAATATGCGGAGCAAAGTGTGCAAGCTCCTCGAGGGAAGGAAAGGAGTGGCCTAACAGGTGAAGCTGGAAACGGAGGTGGCATCGCCGAATAATATGCGAGACCTTAACGGCTTCAGGAGCAGTGGGGTCTGCCCGACAGAAGAGCTCCTGCACGACCCGATCATAATTGTGCAGACCCTCATCTGGATGTTGCGTTCAGGCGTCAAGCTCACGCCAGATACGGTAGTCGTAGGCGACCGGCAGGAACTCTTCCCGGAATGCCGCGACGAACTGTTTGCAGGACTGGAAGGAAGGCGGAAGACGCGGCCATTGTTCTGTGGCACTTGTTATTCTGTTTAACAATAACAACTGGGCCATTTCGGGAGACCAGTCTTTCGGGAGACCAGGATATGAGTTCTATACCTCAGCATATAGTAGACTATTCTTCTGGAAACAGTTTCGTTAGTAGCGTGCATGATGAACTGATCTTTTGCTTGCACTACTGTTCCAAGTATTAAGCATGCCCGAACTAACCTATAAGTGTTATTCATTGTAGGACAAGTTTTTAAAGTCGTCACAAAAGAACTATGCGATAAAGCGAGAAGTCAGGCAGGGAGCCATCTTGCCCTTCACATCCTCAGCTTCCTTCTCTTCTCTCACATACCTAGACTGCGCATGTATATTCTCTTTCTCCATCCTCCCGCCCCTAAGGATTGCAGGCTATCTATAGCTTATAGAGCTTCTGTACTGGTCACTGCACAATGTTGCCTTGATGTGTCTTCATTCCACAGGCCCGTACTACACCGTGTTGAACAGGAATAGCTTCTCCTGCACGGCCAAGAGGCCAGATGCACCTTGAAACAGATGGTCGATCGACAAGAACGATGTAATCCACTTTCATGTCCTTGCTAATACGCGATGGATACAGATGAAGGGCTCACAGCTCAAGCAGGTACTCTTTTCTCCATCACCGTATCCCCGTATCCACAGGTTATTAAGTATTTTTTCCCGATACTTCAACTTCTTTGTAAGGTCACTCGTTGCTTAGGCGCGTGTAGCTTCATATTCAGAGCTATATGGCCCTGAAGAAGCAATCAATGGACACCCTACCAGAAAATGGGCGAAGCACATTAGTGTAGGTTTTGCTACGTCAGTAAAATAGCATGTCAAAGGTCGTGAATTGATTACTGCTTCCACTTCAAGTAGCACCATCTCGGTCTCTTTAATGTTGAGATAACTCTTTCCAAGCACTTTACATAGTTACACTTGATTGACCTAACTAGCCTCTATCACTATCCTCTCCACCAAGGCGCTCCTGGCACAATGAACTGCCACTGTATGTGGTGCGTAGCAAGGAAGAATGCAAAAAAAGAGCTTTTCATGACCTTTCATACGTCTTTCAGGTTTCATGAAGCCTTTTTGAAGGTCAATGCATTGTCTGAGTGTAGCATCAGTGGCACTCCTCTTCAAGCAAGGAATTGTCGAAACACCAAAAGGAAAGTTTTAGTTGAAAGCCCATTCGTCAATTCCAGATGGACTGCTCGAGTGATATCACACCCAAACAGCAAAATGTATCCTTTGCAGGCTGTATCCGCGAGAGTCCTCTGATTTATATGAAGGGGTCCAGCAAAGCCGATCCCTTTTACTTCAGACGGCCTTGGAGATACAATTTGGTAAAGTGGAAGTGGTGCATACGGCACTTCTGTTCGATTTATGCCATACCTCTTGTACAGACAACAGATGTTCATAATTTGTTCTCTTGTGGCACAAAATGGGGGAAGTGTCTTTTATGCACACAGAGTCTGTTCATTGCAACAAAGACCAGCAAAATTCTATGGTGCATTGGGCTCATGTCATTACACTACAAAAAATAATTCTAAATGTGCAGAGAAAATGTCACATAAGCAGGAACACAGAGGGTGGCACGTGCGGAGTTCCACTTTCTACTACAGTAGATTCCTTTTAAATGAAACTCTCTTTAATGAAAATTCTGGCTTAAATGAAACAACTGCCACTAATATGTTTAGTTTCCTACTTGGATATTGTACCCCTATTTATCTCTCAGTAAACAAAACTCCTCTTAAAGGAAACACATTTTCCTGGCCACTTCGCAATACGTTTAAAAAAGTCTACTGCATCATTAGTGCACGTCTAGATTCCCATTATTTGTGTCCTTGCGGTTAAAAACACTGACTGAACTTACGAGCTGACTAACCTAACAACGTGCCTTACTCCACAGAGAATTTCAATTTCTTCCTTACCCAAGTCTTTGGCAGCACCTGTGGACAATGGAACACTGGCAGTCTTATTGTCATCGGTTGCCACAGGACGTTTTTGGGTACTGACAGGCACTCTCCAGCGGCCACTGTACACAATCGCATTGGCACCTTTGCCAAGCACAGTGCCCAACTCGAGGTCATCCAGATTGACTGCTGCCTTGTCTGGCATCTGCGCCACCTCCCGCTTGCGGCTCATTGTGACAGCCAGCTCCTGCATGTTTCAGTTTACACTTTGATCTGTCGCACCAAGGAAGACACTCTGCACACAGAACAGCCTGCTAGCTCAAGCACCGGCAAAGCTTGTGTCTGCGACTTCAACCTGGCCTGGAACTGATAGTGAGTGATTAGGCCTGGCCCACTGGTGGAACTCGGTGCTCCATAGCATGCATTAAAAGTGTTGCTGGTTAGGTGCTGTATCCAAGGGCAGAGACTACAGAGCACAGTGTCTCAACGAAGCACACATTCAGCCAGTAATAAAAAGCCAACAAAAGCAAATCCTTAGCTGGAACCATTTGAAATGACTCTTTCTGTACACTTTGCGCTATTAACAATAACAACTATGCTACTTATTAGGTAAATATGAAACAAATTGCAAAACTGACACCTAAACATGAAAAAAAAAATAGCATATTTGCTCAAATGTGAAGTGCTGACAGCAATAACACAGAACTCTAGTCTTAAAGCATGTTCCCAAGACTGTATTTTAAAATGCATGATTGTACAGAAAATGAAGGTTGGATGAACAGCACTAGAATCTATCCCAGTTGTTCTCATCGTGCAGACCAATGCGCACATCCTGTATGCGGTGAGCTCAACAGGAATACCAATGCATGTGCGCACAATTACAACAGTACCAAACACTGCCTCGGTATTGGTAAAAGCTGTCAGAGTCCATCACCATAATGAATCTGGCAGGGTACAACACCATAACTGATGGGGTGTGAATTGTCTACAACAAAGGTGCAGAGATTTTCTTTTTTTTAGACAATACAGATGTTTTATTAAAAATGCTCTGACAGTAAGGCCACTGTCGTTTTTGCAAACAAAATTGAAGTCGAGGTGGAGAAGTAACAATCAGTTCATTATTATTAAATGAAAATATAAAAGTTCATGGTTAGTAGTATGCAGACGAGGTTTCCAAAGACGAGTGACTACAGCAGAACCCTAGGCTAAAAATAACATAAAATAAATTATACAGCATGATAAAATTATATAATGCAAACAGAATTGAATAGTGAATGTACTAGAAAACAAGATAAAAACACCTTCTATATTTGATGAGTGTATAAGAAATATTATAGATGTAAATATGTAAGTCATAGCAGCACCTTCTCTAATTTTTCAATGCAAGCCAGATGAACCCAATCAAGCCGTTCACCACCCTCTAATCTAGCCCTTTCTTGCTCTCACCCATTGCCTAGCCTTCATGTGTGCTTTGCAGTAATGGGGTGGAAAACCTATCATGTGGTGTCTCACAATGGAAATCATAAGAAGTACATTTTTGTGCAGTTGTGTACAGATCCGTGGGGCGGCGTATTTACAGTGTTGGCAGTCCCTCTGGTTCTGTGAGAGATACCGTGTTTTGAGATAGTGTGTCGCTGTTGGAGGTGCTGCTCGGGGAACCAATGGGAAAGTCACTGCGACGCTGTTGCAAGTGCTCACTTGCAACAGCGTTGCAAGAGCTGGGAGGTGGCGGTGACATCGTTTCAAATTACAAAGAAAGAGCACGAAGGAACAAATCAATTCTACCACGCATCCCCATCCAGTATTTACGTCACCCAACGCCCCTATTTCTCTGCTCGTTGTTGCAACACTATGCAAGTACATTACACTCGTACCAAAACTACCACATCTGCCCAATCTTTCTTCGTTCGGATAGCTAAGGAATGGAACGCCCTACCGGATAACATTGTTAGCCTTCAGGATGAAGAAGCCTTTAAAAATTCCCTGTCAACCATCACTGAACCGTAATAAATTTTTTTTTTGCGTGTGACTTACCATGCTAATTCTTGTGTAATGGTTTCTAGTGTCATCTTCCCAGTATGCCGTGTATGTATATTTTGTATACTTGGCAATGTTTTGTACCTTATAAGTGGTATCTTTTGTCACTACAAAAGATACCACTGTTACTGTTACCCCCCTCTTCTCTTTTTTTGTTTTGTTTGTTTCTGTTGCTTCAACTATGTCCCAAAATTTGTTTTTTGTTTTGTTGCACATCCAACTTTGCCTTTACCCATGTCTTGCATGCCCACCCTTCATGTAATGTCCCTTCTTTTAGGGACTCTTGAGGAAAATAAAATAAAATAAATAAATAAATCTGACAGATGCATGATACTGAAAAGGGAAAGTGCGTCTATAGCATCTTCATGAAGAAGCGCTCGGACGAGACGCAGGTGGCATTGCATCATCATTAACTCCCTGATCTAGATGCATTGATGGCTCCCGGTGAGAATTGCATGTTTGCACTGGAAATGAAGGAGGGGTTACTGATACAATATAAATCTAAATTACAAACATTTTCGAATTAGGGACACATTTTTACATCAGAAAGGATTAGTGTTAACAGCCTCGTTATACAATATGGAATTTTTAGTTTATGTTAGAATGTAAGAAATGATGATTTGAGGGTGTAGGGCAAGTTATTTTACAATTAGGTTGCCATGAAAGAGGATGTCATTTTGCCATAGCTAGTGTTACATTTGGGCAAAAGGAAGTTGTGGTTAAGGGCAAACCTTGTGCTATCAGAGTTGAAGAGTAATGCAGGGTAAATTAATTAACACACCAGCTGTTTAGGTTGTTTTTACGACTAGGTGAAAATTAAACAAGCTAGACAAAGCTAGACGAAGAATGAAGTTATCCTGAAGGAGTGGGGTAGGATTAGAATAAAGGAAACTTTTGGTGATAATGCAAATGACGTCATTATGGATGTGCTAATTGGACAAAAGATCAGTGTTATATGCATTTCCCTAAGAAGTAATGCCCCAAGTAATATGGCTATATAGGAAGGCAAAGTATTTATTTATTTATTTATTTAAATACTTTCCATGCCCGAAGGCTTTACAGAAAGGAGTGGGGGTTATACAACAAAAAGTAAGCGAAATGTTACAATTGCTGCAAAATGGAGTGTTTGAAGTTTGCAGAGTCGATGAGGAATGCGGTGGCAGCGGAAAGGCAGTTCCAGTCTTTGCTTGTTCTGGGAATGAAGGAATCCCTGTATTGGTTTGTTCGGCAAAACGGCACACCTACTTTAAAGCAATGATTGAAACGAGGTGAAATGTAAGAGGGGGAAGAGAGAAGGCTCTCTTTTAAAGATGGATTGTAATGATAAATTTTATGAAAAAGAGAAAGACGAGAGTATTTTCGACGGAACGATAAGTCGGTTAGGTTCAGAGTTTTTTTCATGACTGTGACGCTGGCACAACAGGAATAATTGCACAAAATGAAACGGGCTGCGTGGTTTTGAACGGCTTCTAAAGTGAGAGTTAGGGTTACTTGACCGGGATCCCAGATGGCGCATGCGTATTCCAGTTTAGAGCGTACTAACGTTTTGTAAAGGTTTAGTTTCACTGACATTGGCACGGAAGAAAAGTTTCGTCGCAAATATCCGAGCATACGGTTAGCATTATTAGTGACGTATTCGACGTGTTTCTGCAAGGATAGATTGTTAGTAATGTTAAGCCCAAGATATTTACACGAGTGCACTGAGGATAAGGAAGCATCATTAAGAAGATACATGCAAGTGTTCGAAGCTGAGTTTTTTGAGATACACGCATGCTTTTACATTTGGTTGAATTAAGTTTCATCCGCCAGTCACGACACCAAAGAGACACGTTATCTAGGTCATTCTGAAGTCTGATAGAATCAGTTGGGTTAGTGATCTTGGAATACAGCACACAATCATCAGCAAATAATTTAATGGTGGAAAACTTAACACAGTTAGGAAGGTGGTTTATATAAATAAAAAATAACAATGGACCTAACACAGAGCCCTGCGGCACCCCTGATGTTACGGCAAAGGTATCGGAAGAATAGCTGTTAGCAGTGACATATTGCGACCTGTTAGAGAGAAAGGACTTAATCCAGCCAAGCACATCAGGGTCAAGGTTCAATTGATTTATTTTAACGAGGAGAAGTTCATGAGAAACGGTATCGAACGTCTTATGAAAATAAAGCAAAATGCAATGAGTGTCGTAACCTTCGCCAGAATTGGCAAAGAGATCGTTAGTGAAAGATACTAGTTGGGTTTCGCATGAAAATGTTCTCCTGAAGCCGTGTTGCGAAGGATGAAAAAAAGGAATTTGTTTCAGGGAAGTCCATTAAATGAGAGAAAATAATATCTTCGAGTAGCTTACAGGAAATGCTTGTGAGAGATATTGGTCAATAGTTTTCTGGAAGATGCGGGTTACCTGACTTATAGACGGGAACCACCTTTCCGGAATTCTAATCAGCGGGCAGCCATGAACACTGCAATGACTGATGAAAAAGCTTTGCAAGGACAATGGACGAATACACTTCTGTTAATTTCAACATTTTAGAGCAAATTTCATCGGGGCCTGCAGAAGAAGACATTTTTAAACCCTGAATTAGCCTAGTTAAGCCCACCCAGTCAACGGAAATAGGTTCCATGGGCGGAAAATCGGCATGGAGTACATGGGGATATAATGAAGGGGCTGTTGTTTGAAACACTGAAGAAAAAGCATTATTTAGAACCGTGCAGCATTGGTCAGGTTGTACAACCAGGTCAGAACATGTTAATTTAATATTAGATCGAGATTCACCTCTCATTATGCTCCAAAATTTGCGGGGATTAGTTTGAAGAAGAGCAGGCAGTGTGGAATTAAAAAAGGTTGTTTTTGCGTTGCTAACAGCGTCGTTATATTTCTTGTTTATGCTATAGTACTCAGACTAACGGCTGGGAAGGTTAGAACGTTTAGCGCTTCGGAACAGACGCTTCTTTTTGTTGCGGAGTCGGCGTAAAGTAGAACTAAACCAAGGAGAGCGAGGATTAGTGCAAATCATTCTGGTGGGTATATGTTCGTTGAGCGAAGATAATTTGTTTTTGAAAAGCAACCAGTTATCATTGACAGATCGTTCTTCATAGTTAGTTATGAATTCCTCGGTAAAACGTTCCATTTCTGCTGTAATTAGTGCTGTGTTGGTACGCGAATAATCCCTAATAATTTTGAAAACCTTAGATCTCGAGGGGCAGTGAGCTTGCTCGGTGAAATGTAGTAACATGTGATCGCTTAGTCCATTGAGATAAGTTATCGAAGAAATGAGATCAGGTGAAGTAGTAAGTAGGAGGACTAGAGTTTTAGAACAGGTTGATGTTGACCGCGTGGGCTCAAGAACAAGCTGAGTGAGGTTAAAGTCCGTACACAAATTCAAAAATTTTATATTTTCTGGTAAGTTTTGTTTTACACTAATGAAATCTGCACGCCATACAATACCGGGAAAATTGAAATCACCCATAAGGATGAAGGGGGAATTGGGATAGCGTACAATCAGCAGATTCAGAACATCATGAAGTTCAGAACAAAAGGAGGGGGATAGGAGCTGGGGATCTATAACATGCTCACAAAATATAGTCACGACAGGAAAAAATGATTCGCACACATACTATTTGTAAGGATGACCTGATCGGAACCACAGAGGAATTAAACGCTTCACATTGACAGCAACGAGCACGCCCCCACCGATACTGACGTCACGGTCATAACGATATGTTCTGTTTGCCTTATCGCAGTCAAATATTTCACTACTTTTTATTTTTGCTGCGAGCCACGTTTCTGTTAATACGATAATATCGGCTGAGCAAGAATCGATGGCTAAAGCCAGGTGGCAAGCTTATTCATGACGCTTCGAATGTTGGTGAAAAGAAACGATACATTGCTTAGATTGGATTTGGGAAGAGATTGCTAGGATGATTCCGGAGACGGACTGCTCGCGGAAGCGCCGCCACTATCAGGAGGCTGTGTACTATGAGGAACACCTGTCTGACGGGAGCTATCAAGCACGTGAACGCTGTTGGTTATTGCGCAGTATCCATATTGCTTCTTATTCATCACAAGTTTGTTGTATCGCAGCGAAAAAGATTGCCCGTTTGCTTTTCCGAATTCGATAAGCTTTTTCCTGCAATGCCGAGGAGCTTGGCAGAAGTCCTCACTCAAAGAAAAATATTTTTAAGCTTGCTTTTTAGTGACAGGATGTGGTCCTTTGTTTTAAAAGACCAGAATTTGGTTATTATTGGGCGAGTCTTACTCGTCGCAAAAGAGCCTAACCTATGCGCCCTGGAAATCGCTCCTTCAGGTAGTTCAAATTCAAGAAAACGCGAGCAAATATCCCGGATGTGACCTTCAGATTCCGCCCAGGTCTCAGATGAATTGTCAGGGATTCCATAAAAAATGAGGTTATCTCTCCGCGATCTGTCCTCTAGTTCATTCAAGCGAGAGGTCAATTCGGCGCTCTGCGCATTAACTGCTTCTGAGACAGTCCGTTGGATTTCGGTTGCAGCTGGCACTACATCTAGATTTTCAACGATAGATTCAACGGTTTCTAGCCTGGCCGCAAGGTCTGATACCTTTGCCGCGAGTGCTGCTTGAGTTTTCTTCAGATCGGCAAATGCCTCCATTACCTCCTCATGACGGTGGTCAGGTGGAAGAGAGGGCAGCAATAGCGGCAAGCAATTCATTGTGCTGTGAGGTAGAATCAACACGATTGGGCCCGGGGTTTAGCTCGACGTCTCCACAGAGAAAGAGCAACTTACAAACAAAAATACAGTCACACAAAATTTCACGAAGTACACTTCAATAAGGACAATAAGAGTACACTTCAAGACAATAAGGAGTCAAGTGAGAAAAATACATAAAATTTAATTAGTGCTCCTACACTAAAGGCCTTTTCATGTTTAATGAAAACAATGTGGTTGGTTAGTAAGGTTCACATAAGGGTCTAATTTTATGCCAATAAAACACACACAATTGGATGCAGGAATGAAATTATGGTCAACGATCACTTTTGGTATAAAAGGAAGCACTTCTTTTTTTTTAAACACGAACTGAGTTCTGTGTTAGTTTATAATTAAGTTGTTTATTAGACAATAATTAACATTGGTCAGTACATTGTTTAGCTTCGTGATCAGAGTTGTTAATGATTTATGCGACATGCAAATAGTCGTATTGTCAGTATAAAAAGTCACTTTAGGATCATTAAGGCAGTTAGGTAAATCACTGACGTAAATACAAAACAGTAAACGCTCAGGAATGAAACCCTGTGGTGGTACCACTGAATAATTACCAAAGCAATTTTCTTCACTGTCCAGCGATGTTCTACCGCACGGTCTCCACGTTCCCACAGGAAAAACAGTGAGTCAACCCCCAGGGGTGGGGTTGCTGATGCGGGAAGTACTAAAGACCTCCGATTGATGCCAAGACACAAAGATACTGATTCAACATCACCTACTGCTGCACGGTAGCTTTCACTCGACATGCCAGTGACGATTGATGGTTACTCGGTTAATGTGTTAGTGGGCACCGGCACAGACTATTCTTTATTGAGTAGGACACTGGGAACGCAGCTAAAGAAAATAATCAAGCCGTAGCAAAACTCATAGCTCTGAACGGCTGGTGGCCATGTCATTGCCCCACTTGGCACCTGCACTACTAGAGTTCAGATTGAAGGTTATACATTCGTCACAAGATGCCTCATCCTACACAAGTGTTCCCGTGATGTGCTTTTTCGAGTTGGCTTCTGCAAGAGTAAGGCACTATTGTTGATCTGAAAGAGCATCACGTTGCATCCTCAGCCGAGCAAGCCATTGATCTAGGACTCCTACTGGCGTGTCGACGTACTTCCTGTGTTGACAGCATAACGCTTCTTTCACACTCAAGTGTCCAGGTGGACGTCACATGCGGTGGTTTGGGAGATGGCAAAACGGTAAGAAAGAAAAACTTGAAGCACTTATTGAAACAAGGCATTTGTGTAGCCAAAATGTCGTACAGCTTAGTGGTGGCGGACCGCAGTTGCTTGTTACCAACTTAAGCAATGACTATCAACACCTCTTCCACGGCACTTTGATCGCATTTGCCAATGGAGTAGCCAATGTTTCACGTTAGAATCAGTGGAGAACGAAGACATGGCACTGGGTCGTATCGACATGAATCCAATAACCAGGCTGCACTGCGCACACTCTTGTTTGAATTCAGGTCCTACTTCACAAGTTCGTCAAAGGTGCGCCAGACACCATCGCTGGCACCGTATCATTACGTACGAAGACTCTTGCCCCTTCAATCTGCACCCTTGCCGCATCTTGACAAAAGACTGCAAAGCGATACGTATGCAAGTCTGAGGAATGATGGACGATGGCATCATCGGAACATCCCCGTGTGCTCAGATTTGGGTGCACGTTAAAGAACCCCAGGTGGTCTAAATTTCCGGAGCCCTCCACTACGGCGTCTCTCATAATCAGATAGTGGTTTTGGGACGTTAAACCCCACATATCAATCAATCATCGGAACATCCAAGAGCTCGTGGTCGTCTCTGGTTGTGCTTGTCAAAAAGACAAGATATTATGCTTCTGTGTCGCATACTATAAGATCAACAACACAAATAAAAAAGACATGTAGCCGTTGCCACATATTGACGACTATTTAGACAGACTTTATCATGCCCACTATTTCACTTCACTCGATCTCAAAAACGGGTACTGGCAAATTGAGCTCCACAAGGAAGACCACGAGAAAACAGCCTTCATGACTCCAGACAGCCACTACCAATCAGAAGCGCTTGCTTTTGGCTTGTGTTCAGCGTCGGCAACTTACCAGTGAATGATCGACACTGTCCTCACAGGACTGAAATAGCAGACTTGTCCTGTGTACCTTGACCACCAGGTGGTGTTTTCTGCAACATTCGAGCAAAACCTTCACTGCCTGCAGAGTGCGCTAGAAGCTATCCGATTGGCATACCTCCCACTCAAGTCAGAGAAGTGCCACTTCAGTTATCGGGAGCTTGAGTTTTTTGGTCATTGTGGTGGTTCTTGGGCCCTCAGGCACAGAAACCCAAGGCAAGGACAAGAAAAACATTTATCGACTTCACACACAAAACAGTCACAACACTGTGGCTATCTGTACAACACACTGGCTCCATAACTCAGTCATACAGTCCTTATGTCTATGCACACGTGAGTAACCCACGCGTCCTCACTACTCGAAAGTCTAATGCCGTCGAGTGCCACTCCCGCTCCCGCTGAAGACGATGTCGTCGACGACACAACCTCGCCGTGGGAAGGTTGCCAAGTGCACGGGAGCTCACAAGCAGACCGTCAGCTGCTCATGCTAGACCAGGCGGCCCCACGCTGCGCCTGACACAACACCAAGGTCGCACCTTCAATTGGCGGTTGTGTCAGACCGGCACCGATGTGGCACAGTGGCCACGCTCTTGGTGACTGGTTGTGCCGGACCAGAGTCTGGACAGGATCAGCCGCTCGCCCTGGCCCGCACGCTCGTCTGCCACAGGAACAGCATGTAAGGCCCGGCCTGGAACCGCCACTCGCCTCAGGAACACGCCACGCTTGTTCCAATTGAGTTGGTGACACCAGCTCGTCCATTCGGTCCCCTGAGGCCCAATGCCTAGTGCTCTTGCTAGCTAGCCCCAATCTTCCTCTGCCTGTCGCTGTTTCGAAGCTCACGCGCTAACGTTCGTCACACCCCGCTTCCTCGTATTCATTTGCGTCAACACTTTTGTTCGCACTTTCAGCTTCGTGCGAACAAGTACTGAACGGCTTATGCAGCAGAGATTCATAACACCCTAGATGAGATCATTGAAGCCCAAGAGACTGCCCAGCTAATGCACCTGTGGTCTACGCCGGCTGGTAGAGAGATTCTGTCCGTCCTAGGCCTCAGTCCGGCGCTTGTAGAGGATCACCATCTTCAACTGCAGGATGAACAGCGTACTGCCGTCCAGGTCTCTCCGTTTCCCCGAAACGTCCATCCTCAGCACAACGTAGGAAGGCGCCAGACTATGGCCATCACACTTCTAACGAACATCAGGAACGATCCTCATTTAGTGCGTTTTGTCGATGCCGCTCATTACGATGACTCAGCTAGGTTTTCTGTTATTTCTGTCAATCATATTGGTTCTATTATAAATGCTGCATCAGTTAGCGACAGTACCCCCTCATGAGCCGAACAGTTGGCTGTAGCACTTGCCCTTCCCGATGACAGTACATCGCAAGTCTTCACCGATTCAAGGTCAGCGGTCCAGGCTTCCGCCTCTCTTTCCGTCTGTACCGAAATACTTAAACTACTTGAAAATAGGACACTTTCTCCACATACCATTACCTGGTTTCCTGCACATGACGAACCCCTACTAGACCCTCTAGTGAACCTTAATGACACTGCTCACTCCCGGGCGCGTGCACTAACCTTCCGCGGTGGGGAGGACGTACGTCAGCAGGTTGGCAGTGAGATGTTCAGGGACGCTTAACTTGCATTCAATGAAGTGGCTGAACACTACCAGTTGAGTAGGCAGTCATTTGCTCCCCCGCACAACAAGTTGTCTAGACCTCAGGCCATCACGTTTAGAATGCTTCAGACCAGGCCCTATCCAAGCCTATTTTTCCTCAGCAATAGTCTCCTCAGAGGCTTTTGACTCTACTTGCCCTGATTGTGGGGAGGTTAGTGACTTAGCACATATTCTCTGGCAGTGCCCCTCGTTACGGGGCCCAAGTCAGCTCACAGAAGAAGATTGGGACTCTACTTTTTGAAGTTCAGAGTTGCTACCACAACTACGGGCTGTCCAGAGAGCCCTTGATGCGGCAGTGAGGCTAGGCTTCCCCGTTCCTACGTGGGAGTGGCCCGCGCCGTTGCTCTAAAGGAGTAGCGTTTCTCAGGACCCAATAAAGTTTATTGTCTGTCTGTCTGTAAAAATAAATGCATAAACTTATGTTCCGGCTATTGAAGTGCCACAGCCAACATGAGAACCGCAAAGAAACTTTGATGGGCTCGCTACGCCACTGCTCGCCACGCCACTGCTAGACAATCCAGTGATTTTTTTTTATTAGGATAGGAACTACAAGGGCATTTGACGAATTTAATTTCACCGTCGCTGCCAGGTTCCGCGTAAACTACAAGTTGGTAACATTTCCCGCGCAAACGTTCTACCCGCGCGTAAAACTGCGCAAGACGAGGTTGTGAGCGCTGCACAAACAGATTAAACGAGGCGGCTGATCTCGGTCGCTTGGAGGGCGCACACGACACTATCCCACCGCGTGTTAGACCTGCCGTTGAATACTCAAGCAGAGAGGAAACACGCCGCCTGTCTTGAACAAGCATGTAAAAAATACGCGCGGGAAAGGGGAGGTGGGGACAGGTTGCTCGAGCAGCAGCTGTGCACTTTGATTCTAAGGGTGTGGTTGTGGTAAGCTGGCACGCACGCTATCGGCAAGCATCAGCGCACGGCTACTAAACCGTTCTACGTGGTGCGCTCTCAATGGAAAGATATTGTTCGATAAGAGCATCTCCCTAGAGTGGCCGTACATCTTTTCTTACACCAGCGTTTCGCAGAGTGTCGCGAGGTTGGATTCAAAAGCGTTAGCTTTCAACCTTTGAACAGTCACGGGGTCATGAGGTTGGCAAAGGCAGCCGCAGTTTTCATGATGAACCTTATTTAGGCAAACCTGTGCCGGAAAACAAAACGTCACTCGAGCTACAAGCAATACAAGCTGTAGACTGATAGCTGAAAACCAGAGCATCAGCCGTCAATAATCTGTCAAGCAGCAAAGTGCGTCGGCATTTATATGTGTGCCATCGAAGATTCCTGCATTATCGCTAGCGGCTGTGTAAGTTCCAGAACAAACTCTAATGTATGGGTTGTACACGCATTCTCATGGGAAGGTTGCAAGATTATCTAGATTGTTCCAAGTTATTCGGGAGCGGATTGAGCAAGGCAGCGTTACATGCGTAATGCTGCGGTAGCACAAATAGAAAGGGTGTGCGGCATTACCATTAGTCTTGCTATTGCAGTCATCACTTCACTAGTGAAACTGATATTCATTTTTCTCAGTCTATATGGCTTGGCTAACAGCTTTGCTGTTAAAACATATATAAAGTAGCATAATGAAGTACACAAAGAAATACCACCTTAACAAATTTCATGCATAAACCGAAATTCAACGCCACCAAATTAATTTGGAATGGAGGCAGTTGGACCTATAGTGAACTAGAATATAATCTAGTGGTGCGACAGGCTGGGCTGTGGCATCAGCCTTCACGCAGATGCCGCCAGGTGGCGCCGCTGCTACTTTTCATGGGTGTCATGGGTGCTACAATTGGTGTCAAAAAGACACGGTTAAAAAGGCTGTAAAATGTTTAGGATGTGGGGTGGGTTTGAAAATGGACCCAAGTGCAGACACGAATGGAGAGGAGGCTGACGCCAAGTGTAGGCAATGTGAGGTCGGGGAACAAATGGAGAAAATGATGGTTGCCCAGAGTGAACTGCTGATGAAAATCACCGAGCTGGAGACTACGTTCGCGACAGAGCAAGAGAAAACGAGGGCTATGGGAGAAAGGCTCAAGTCCGCCGAGGAAACACTAGCGAAACTGAACAAAGGAGCGGCCGACGGAGAAAACAGTAGGGCACCGGCAACCATAACGGCAGAGAAGAAAGAGAGCAAGCAAGTTCGGAAAAAACAAGTTCAGCCGGTTCAATGGTTGCAAGACCCAGCTTCAGCGAAGTAGTGATGGGGCTGGGATGGGACAAAGCAGCCGGCATCACAGGTGCAAGTAACCCCCAGGTGCAGGACGCTCCAGCTGAAAATTCACAGCACATGATAATCACCAGAGACTCTAATATAAATCGATGCGCAGAAGTAATCAAAGAGAGGATAAGAGGTGACAAGAGGGTTGCAGTAGGTACGTTCTCAGGACGCAAGCTGGAAGCAATCATGAGGCAAGCGAGCGCAAAACTAAAAACTACAGCTGATGGACGAAACCTCGTGATAATTGCAGGTGGTATAAAGGATGTCTTAAATGAAGATACGGCGGGACTAGCGACCACACTGGCGAAAGGGGTCGATAACAGGCACGCCATTTCTTCTCAGGTACTGGTAGTGGTATGCACAATACCGGAGGTACGGGTGCGTGACGGCAACCTGCAAAGAGTGGTTGTCAACACAAACCAAGAGATATGGAGGATGAGTCGAGAGAAAAGCTTTGAGGTGGTGGAAATAAAGAGAGCTGCATAGGTGGGGTGGTTTTCAATGAAACAGAATTCAATTGGATGGGAGGCCAGGTCATGAGGTGGGTTGGCGACTTGCAGGACTCGCAGTAGCTTTTTTGGGGGGCATGTGAGCCCTTCGGGATGCAGAATAGCTAATAACGAGGAAAACAACCAGGGGGACTCTTAGACAGGTAGTATAGACAGATACGATTCCAAAGTGGCACCAATATCTAAGACACGTAGAGTCCGGGGCGGAAATCGATGTAGCCACGAGGGCCGAGCAAATTCAGACGTAGGGTATAATAACATGCAGGGTGGCAGGAATAGGCTTTAGTGGGAAGAGATAGAAGAACAGCTAAATGAGGAGAGGCCGATGGTATATGGTTTTGTAGAAACACATCTTAGGGAAATGTAACAATCTCCTAACAATCCAGACTATGCATGAGAATATTGTAAAAGAACAGAAGGCAGTAGAAAGAGGGGTGGTATTGGGGCATTCATTCATAAAACAGACTGGCAAAGGGTCAAGCAGGAGTGCAAAGAACATTTATGGCTCAAAGGGAGAGTGGCAGGGGAAATGACGCTCCTGGGTTTTGTATACTTGTGGACAGGGTCAAAAGCCAGAGAAGAAAATCAACAAATGGTGCAGAGCATAGGAAATGAGATTGACGAACTAGGAGAAGAATGCGAGGTAATTATATCAGAAGATATGAATAAGCACATAGAAGATATGGATGGATATACTGACTCAACAGGCAGAATGCTAATGAATATGTGTGAAAGGCATGATTTAATCATTTGCAACAGCATCGAGAAATGCGAAGGGTAGATAACATGGGAGGTGGGATGGCTGCAGTTGACGATAAATTACGCAATAATATCACATAGAATGTATGATCGGCTAAGGATGATGAACATAGATGAATATGGGTCTAGAAGCTTAGGTAGTGATCACAAACGTATCAAGCTGAGTTTTGGAAGAGAAATGAAATTCGAAAGGCGGCATTACGAGCAACCATATGGTAATATTTATTCAGAAAGGCAAATAGAATTAGCAACTAAAAAGATTGAAAAAATAATCCCCGAGGATACTAAAATAAAGTGAAAGTACACAAATCTAACTTGATTGTTTGAGTTAGAGCTTGCTAAGGTACGAGTCAAATCAACTGGGAAAAGCAGACATAAACCCAAGAGCTGATGTTAAGGGGGACATAGTAGGACATCGGGATGCCTCCAAAGAACACAGGTATGCTAAACAGAGGGACGAACCGGAAGATGATGTAAAAAAAAATGGGATAACTTTTTGAGCTGCAAAAGGAAAGCGTCCGATTTGATCAGTGAAAAGATTAGAAGAAAGGGGACCCAATGAATGGCGGAAGTAAAGCAAAAGATTAGAAAGGCAGCTTCAAAGTTTTGGAACCATTTCAATTCTCTGAGTAATAAGACAAGCATAAAGCAGAGATTTATAACTACAGTTCAAGGGGTCAGACCAGAAGGGGATGAGGCCATGGAGAACATAAAAAGAATGATGACAGAAAAATTTAAACACCAAGAAAGCGCTGCATGCACCGTACCAGATGAGGATGGACCAATTAGTTCATTGTCTCCACTGGGACGAGAGTGGGAAAGGGCAGAGAAAAGAGAACCTAATAGCATGTCAACAGGCCCTGACGGCATCCTAATTATGCTAATAAAGAAACTAGGACCAAACTCCAAGCAAACATTAACAGAGGCAGCGAGCAAAGCAATAATAGATGGTGAAGCTCCCAATGGGCGCAAACTAAGCGGGATAAGCAAGATCTATAAAGGAAAGGGGGACAAAGCCGATATGAACAACTACCGTCCTATAACAGTGACATCAGTAGTTTACAGGCTGGTGATGCAGATAGTAAAGCAGAGTTCATACAGGCTTGCAAAGCAAAAATTCAAAGATATTTAAGGACTTTCTAAAACCTGTTGTAAGTTTTTCAAGGACTCAAACCAGCATGCTAAGTTTGAATTTTTCACTCTAAAATTTTCAAAAAAAATTACCAATTCTATTACACTCACAATATATAGACATCGCATTTATAAAAAAAGAGAATAGTCTTTATAACTTCTCGCACTCTCTCCATAGGACGGGGCACGGTGTCATGTCGGAAAGTTACCCACTGATGGGCTTCAATGTGCATGTGTAGTCAGGCCTTAAAAGGGTCGTGTCACAATATTTGTGGCTTGCGCGCTCTTTGCTGCAAGCTTTAAGTATAGCTCCAATAAGCACTATACACTCGCCAGGATGAATTTATTCTCGCTATATAATTTGTCGCCTTTTTGATATGGACAATTTTCAGTTCCTGTCTGTGGACACCGAGTTGTGCAGGTGCATAGCAGTGTAGCTGACTTAAACACGTGATCGCAAAGCTTAGCGCGCGTCATGCTGACTATTGTCAGCTCTCGCACACATGTTCCACACAAGCACTTGCAAAACAAACATGCCGCTACCTGCAGCAGCCGTGATGCTTTGCTGGTATGCACGGGGCGGAAGTCTAGAGGTCGCTCAGCTGACTACAGATCTGGTGTGACATCACTAGAAATTTTGTTGCCCTTCCTGTAGAGCTAGGTCAGTGTTGGACATACACACTCGCGATAGGTCTCGATAAAGAGAATGAGCCTTTAGGTGCACTTGGAAAGTGACTTAAAATATATATTTAAACACACACGGTGCTTGCTATAGCCTTGAAATTTAAAGGCACCATACCATCAAGAGTGTCAGCTCATGCACAGTTGACACTCATAGCACGTTGCTCAAGAACTAAGAAGTAACAACTGGAACAGTGGTTAATTTACACTCATCCAGAGGATACAAAGTATTGTTTTCTAGGACCGTTCATGGTTTGTTTAAGCAACACGCTTCCAGTGTCGCGCTATGATAGTCATTCATCAGCACACGTCCTGTGAATTTTCTTTTCGTGTGTCCGCGCTTGAGCGGCGCGTTGCATGTACGGGGTGGCTTGCCCTTCTTCATGTGACATTCTAATTTCTTGCTATCACAGTCACTGCTTCACCATCACCAGAAATTAACTTTAATTTCACATGCACTTTTGCAAAATGGGATCATGTACAACCACGCCGCTATAATACTTCAGATATGAGGAGTTTGACAGGTCCACACGCCGATGTACCATATTTAAGAGGTTGTGATGTGGATATGAAAGTGTACTGCTCAGGAAACTCAAGGACTTTCAAGGACGGCGAAAAATTCCAGGACTTTCAAGGGCCTTGAAAATGCATTTTTGAAATTCAAGGGTTTTTCAAGGATTTCAAGGACCTGTACAAACCCTGTAAAGGAAAGACTACAGACATGGGTGGAGAATGAGAGGACCTTGGAGAAATACAAAATGGGTTCCATAAACGAAGG
This sequence comes from Rhipicephalus annulatus, assembly GCA_013436015.1. Lineage (NCBI taxonomy): Eukaryota > Metazoa > Arthropoda > Arachnida > Ixodida > Ixodidae > Rhipicephalus > Rhipicephalus annulatus. The sequence continues at coordinate 28,529 of WOVY01016211.1, forward strand.
AGATTGAAGGACAGTCTGTTTTCATTGATGCAGTGTATTGAAATAGCAGAAAAAGAACACAGGCCTCTGTGGCTGGCATTTCTAGATATCAAGGGAGCTTACGATAGTGTGATTCAAGAAGACTTGTGGGAAATACCGGACACACCAGGTGTGGAAGATGGAATAACTAATCATCTAAAGGACATCTATAATAGTAACAAGGTAGTTATCAAATGGGAAGAACAGGTATCTGAACCTATAGAGATACAACGCGGGCTTTGACAGGGATGTCCCTTGTCACCTTTATTATTAATCCTGTATATCCAAGGACTAGAAGCCAAATTAGAGGGGAGTCAACTCGAATTCAGCCTCTTTTTTGCAAAGCAAGGAAAACGCATTGAACAATCATTACCAGCATTGATGTATGCAGATGATATAGTATTAATAACCGACAACAAGGAAGATCTGCAGGGATAGATATGCATCTGTGGTAATGAGGAAGGTAGCTTGAATTTGAAGTTCAGCAGGGAAAAATTGGCAATCATGATTTTTTAATGATAACAAAGACAGTGAGCATGAGATACAGGAAGTCACGCTAGAAATAGTGGATAAATACAAATACCTGGGCGTATGGGTAAATAACCGGCCTGAGTATCTAAGGGAGCATGAAAGATACTTAATGACTAAGGGCACCAGAAATGCAGCTGTAACGAAAAACAGGGCACTGATTGATTGATTTGTGGGGTTTAACGTCCCAAAACCACCATATGATTATGAGAGACGCTGTAGTGGAGGGCTCCGGAAATTTCAACCACCTGGTGTTCTTTAACGTGCACCCAAATCTGAGCACACGGGCCTACAACATTTCCGCCTCCATCGGAAATGCAGCCGCCGCAGCCGGGATTCGAACCCGCGACCTGCGGGTCAGCAGCCGAGTACCTTAGCCACTAGACCACCGCGGCAGGGCGAAAATAGGGCACTGTGGAACTACAATAGGTATGACGTTGTGAGAGGGATATTGAAAGGTGACATGGTCCCGGGTTTAACATTCAGCAATGTGGTCTTGAGCATGAAATCAGAAGTTCAAGCAAGATTGGAAATTAAATAACGTGGCATAGGTAGACTTGCTTTGGGAGCACACGGGAATACCCTTAATCAGGGGGCACAGGGAGACATGGGATGGACATCGTTTGAGTTCAGGGAAGCTAGCAGCAATATAGAATTTGAGGAGCGATTGAGAAAAATGGGAGAAGAGCATTGGGCTAGGAAAGTTGTCAGTACATGAAGAATGTCGATACTAAATAGAGGAAAGAAACTCAAAAATTGCCAAGCAAGTATTTAGACAACAGCAGAATATCAAGCCAAAAGGAAACATCGGTTAAGAAGAAGTTGAGGGAAACAGAGAGCGACATGTCGAAGATGGGAATGCTTACGAAATTATCACTTGAAACATACGAAACTTTTAAATAGGTATTCGCAAGGGAAAAGATCTACGGTTATTCTCGGGGTAGTTGTCTTCTCTTCAGGGCCAGAACAGGAGTATTGTGCACCAAGACGTACCAAGCAAAATAAGAAGGTACAGACACGGTATTTAGTGAGTGATCACATGACATGAAAAGGCGCAGTGGCACCACGAGAAATTCTAGCGGCTGTCCCTGTCATTTTGGACCGCCGAGACAGCAGCCGCTGCTTGCTGGTCGCGCCACTAGATCATATTCTAGTTCACTATAGTTGCGCCTTTTGTGTAGCTCACGCTGATTGCTTCCTTGATGATAAAACTCGGCTAAATTTGGCGTTCCACACCCAAATGGCCGTTCAGGAGCAGCTGGCGCAGCGAATCAGATTGGCGCAGAATGGCGCAAGTGGCGCAGCACTTCCATCCTTGACAAAGTTTTCGAGCTGAGCAACACCAGACACCGAAAGACAACCGCGTACCACCCGCAAACCAGCGGACTAACCAAGCGACTGAATAAGATGCTCGCAGGCAGGATTGCAATGTACATCGACGTACAGCATGAAACAGGAGACCAGATATAGACATATGTGACCTTCGCGGAACACCGCCATGCAAGAGACCACGCGGTTCACACCATTTCGGCTTCTCTACGGCCATGAAGTGCAAACCCTGCTGGACTCTATGCTACCGTGTCAAGACGACGACGAGCTGGCAACTGATGCCAAGGAATTCGCAGAGTGTGCTGAGGAAGCTCGCCAGCTTGCGGGACTGCACGTCGGAAGCAGCAGGCAAACGCATGCACTATAACACCCCCCTCAGAGAGGTGTTCTAGAACTCCCGAGACCAAAATTGGGTGTGGATGCCCGTTCCCTGCCGTGGCCGTAGTGAAAAGTTACTGAGACGGTATTTCAGCCCATATAAAGTGTTACGCCGAGTCAGTGAGATCAACTTCAAAGTGGTCCCGGACTGAACACAGACCAGGACACGGCCGAAACCAGACGCTTTTCTTGTTGTACGCATATGTTGTACGATAGGGCACGGTACGCTTTTGTTGTACGCTTTTCATGTTGTACGACAGGGCACGGTTGCACCGCAACGATGTGGATCACTCACAACCCTTTTCTTCTTGCCGTGCAGTTACTTGGTGCCCTGCGTGCTGAGGGCTGCTTAAACCTCGTCACGCTGAACGCTTCTACGCATGCAACACCGCTGTTCCCCTGCGACATCTGCAATCACAGCACCAGAAATCTGGTCTCGCAACCGTTCAGCAGACTGCCATGTCATTCTACGTCATTGGATGCAGAGGACTACGCGCATGAGCGGCGCGGAGCGACACCTTTGAGGGAGCTTATAAAGAGACACCCGTTCGACGACTCGGTCACAGGGCACGGTGGCCCCGCAATGATGTGGATCACTCACAACCCTTTTCTTCTTGCCGTGCAGGTGAGAAAACGCCATGGCAAATGTCTTCGTTCAAGCGATCCCTTTTTATTGGTGCTGCCATGCCCGCGGCCGAGTTGTTTGCTGCATGCTGTTTGTTTCTCACTGAGAAGGTTGCTACTTCTGGGGGGGGGGACATTGAATCAAACCCTGGCCCTGATCTTAGTCATACTTCAAAGCAGCTGAAAGAAATCTCGTGAGACATTAAGGATAATTAAGAGAAGCGGCTGGTTGAAATCGAAAAGCAATTAGGCACGCTTTCTAACCTGGACGACAAGATAAACACTTACCAGGAAGAGCTGCGCAGCATTCGTAGTGTAGTTCAGTCACTCGAAAAGAAAGTAGACGAACTAGAAAACTTCAGCTGCCGATCTAACCTAATTATTTATGGACTAAATGAAACAAAAGGTAAAAGTTCTGAAACTTTGGAAATGACCGTTCACAAAGATATTTTTCAGAGTCTTCTGGAACTAGAAAATGTACCTATGGAACGAATACATAGGTTAGGAAAGCCGGCAAGTAACAAAAACCGCCTGGTTATCGTGAGGCTTTCGAACTCGAGAGACAAGTACAATATTCTAAATAAGGGATATAAATTAAACAACTCGAATATTTCAATCGGTGAAGATTTTTCTCGGAACTTTCGGGAAGTCAGAAGAAAAATGTGGGCAAGTGCGAAGCCATACCGTGAAAAGCATGAGAAGGTTACGTTATCATTTGACAAGTTGTACATTGGCGGGGTGGCGTATGTCTGGGATGAAGAAAAAAATGATAAAGTACCGGTTAAAAAAACCGAGGCCGGAAGGCCAATTCGCCCAATGACAAGAAGTCACACGCAAGTGTTGTCTTAGTTGGAGAAGCTAGCAAGGTTCCAAGCAGCGCGAGAAGTTTATTGCTCACACGTGTTCACCACAAACAAAGCAGTTGCATATCACCAACTTAAACGACCGCAGTGTAATCGAAAAGGCAGATTCATTGGAAATTCAGCTGCTCATACACGACCCTGATGTCACTATCATTACGGATCCATGGTTGCATGGTCAGGTAACAGATGATCTTGTATTTCCACCGTGTTATAAAGTTTTTCATAGGGACAGACTACATAGGGGCAGAGGTGTGGCTGTCCTTACTAAAGAACCAATTGATGCAACACTTATAGATGAATATCCTGACATCGAGTGCCTATGCATTCAGTTGTCATGCTGGGGGCATTCCTTTGTATTGTTTGCATGTTATAGACCACCAGACGCTACACCCGATTATATGATAAAACTAAAACAATACATGTCTCCTTTTCGGCATAAAAATTTTTTCTCGTAGGCGATTTTAACCTGCCTAGTGCTAACTGGGAACGTCTTCAGGCAGATTTAAAGAAGGACAGAAATGCTAACATTATCTTCGACCTTATGCTAGAACACGACTTAATTCAAGCAGTTAATGAATCTACCCGTGTACAAGGTTTCTCTAGCAATATTCTTGACCTGCTATTTGTGAATCGTGATTTTTCAGAATGTGTCGTTTCAGTTGATGGAGGTCTGTCCGATCACAAGCTTGTAAATGTTTCCTTGCCCATTACTTATGCCTGATGTCTCTAAACGTACAAAAATCATTGCTTCAAAAACTTTGCTAAAGCCGATGATGCAAGCATAATAGATCACATGGAAACGTGCCTTGGTGAATTCACTGATACTGACAACAACGTATTCACGCTCTGGGAAATGTTCCTCAAAATGTGTCGCCACGGCATAAATAGGTTTGTGCCTAACAAAACAAAGACGGTCAATAAACAAACGCCACGGATGAAGCGTAACATATTGCAACTGAAGCACAAACTAAAAAAAAAAGCAAAAAGAAGGGTGACCCGCCCCAACTTATCAGTGTTATAAAAAGCAAATTGTCATCAGCGGTTCGACGTTCAAAGGACTACAACTTCAACGTGCAGCTACCTGGTTTCATGAAAAGTGCACCCGAAAAATTTTGGGGATATTTAGGCGAAGCTAAGAGACCTGTCTGTGAGATAATGGTCGATGGAACCACTACAAAAGATGTGAATAAAATCACCGAACATTTTAACGCTTACTTCCACAACGTTTATTCCCAAACAAGTGTAGGTAACTTGTTTCATTCTACTGTTTTTGAGCCGCACGAGGTGGACTTTATTTCATACAATGGTATTGTGTCAATGCTTTTAAACTTGAAGACAACGAAATCATGTGGCCCAGATGGTATCCCAAATATGTTTCTTAAGCGCTATGCGGAATGTATCAGTAGATTTCTTTTTATACTGTTCAGAGCTTCTTTGTTGTCTACTCAGGTACCCAAAGACTGGAAGACAGCTCAGGTAGTGCCAATTTTTAAAAAGGGGCAATCGTTTATCTGTAGAAAATTATCGACCGATATCTTGAACTTCATCCTGCTGTAAACTAATCGAGCATATAATCGCCAACCAGAAGACCAAAATTTTAGACAGAAATTCAGTGTTAACGAACTGCCAGCATGGCTTTAGGAAAGACTACTCCAGGCTACTCCACTACGACACAACTGTTAACTGTAATTCATAGTTTTGCAAGAACATTGGATAATAATGGCCAATTGATTGATTGATTTGTGGGGTTTAACGTCCCAAAACTACTATATGATTATAAGAGACGCCGTAGTGGAGGGCTTCGGAAATTTCGACCACCTGGGGTTCTTTAACGTTCACCCAAATCTGAGTACACGGGCCTACAACATTTCCGCCTCCATCGGAAATGCAGCCGCCACAGCCGGGATTTGATCCCGCGACCTGCGGGTCAGCAGCCGAGTACCTAATAATGGCCAAATCGACGCTCTTTTTATAGACTTTAGCAAGGAGTTTGATAGAGTAGTTCACTGTGAACTTATACAAAAAGTCAGAGATTACAATCTTCCTAGCATTATAGTATCCTGGATAGCAGCTTATCTTTCCGATCGCGTGCAGTTTGTCAGTATTGAGGGCAACGACTCGAGCTGTCTTTCAGCGACATCCGGAGTACCCCAGCGTAGTGTCCTGGAGCCAATGTTGTTTTTGGTCTATATAAATGACATTGTCAACGTTGTTACACCTGGCACACAAATCGATTGATTGATATGTGGGGTTTAACGTCCCAAAACCACTATATGATTATGAGAGACGCCGTAGTGGAGGGCTCCGGAAATTTAGACCACCTGGGGTTCTTTAACGTGCACCCAAATCTGAGCACACGGGCCTACAACATTTCCGCCTCCATCGGAAATGCAGCCGCCGCAGCCGGGATTCGAACCCGCGCCCTGCGGGTCAGCAGCCGAGTACCTTAGCCACTAGACCACCGCGGCGGGGCTGGCACACAAATCAGATTATTTGAAGACGATTGCGTTTTATATCAGGAAATAACTACAGTGCATAACCAAACCGACCTCGAGATTAGTTTGCATAACATACAGGCGTGGTGTGACAGATCAGGCATGTCTCTAAACAAAGAAAAAAACTGTCTGTCTTCGTATCACAAGGAAAAAAAGCCCGTTAAAATACACCTACACACTGGCCGCCTCACCGCTAAAAGAAGTTGAAAACTTCAAATATCTGGGAGTAACATTTTGAAACAACGTTTCGTGGAATTTACATATTAGTATTATATGTTCTTCAGCTTTCCGTAAACTTTGTTTCCTGAAACACAAGCTTAAATTTTCACCTGCCCACATTAAACTACTTAGTTACATTACTTTCATTAGACCGAAGTTAGAGTATGCTTGCATTACATGGGATCCCTGCACTAAACACAACATTAAAATAATAGAGAAAGTCCAGAGAAAAGCTGTTCACTTCATTTGCTCTAAGTTCAAGCACACCGATTCCCCCACACAGCTGATGACAGAAAATGACATTCCCCTCCTCGATACGCGTAGACAGATTCTCCGCCTCAATTTCCTATAATCACTCATTAAATGTGAATTATCCATCGACCCCGCATTATATATAACACTTCTGTCCACAAGGCATACACGTCACAATCACACACATGCTTTAACCCCTCATTTCGCTAGGACAGAATTTTACAAACACTCATTTTTTCCCAGGACAGTGTCGTAGTGGAACTCTAGGCATGAAATGAAGACCTTTAACTTACCACAATGCCCGCGTTAGGTGTTGTGTTTTGATTTCGTATGTTTTTTGTATGTTGCTTTTTTATTTTGTATGATTTCGTATGTTGGAGAGGAATTCTGGGTTTCTATTATTATTATTATTATAAAGCTCTTTGCTCTTTATTCAGTAAAATACAGTGCAAGTAAAAAGTTGATATAATACAGAAGGAGGTCCCAAAGTAAAAACTGTCAGGGGGACCTCCTGTGAATTCATGTATAAAAATATAGAACAAAGATTGGCAACTAAGGAAAAAACAGCAAGCGAATAAAACAAAATGAACGTAATGAAAATTATTATTGAAACTTATGGTAGTTCAAAATATTTACATGTAAGTGATAAAACAGGAGATAACTAATTGGATTAAATCACTATAACATAACTTATACATATCACTAACTAATACAGTGTCACTTCAGAACCTTTAAACATACACATAAATGCATACAACCATATGTAAACACACACACACACACACACACACACACACACACACACACACACACACACACACACACACACACACACACACACACACACACACACACACACACACACACACATATATATATATATATACATATATATACATATATATACACACATATACATACATTCAGGTGTCCCATGTTGTTAGTAAGAACTGTTTTAGATGCCACCGGAAACAATGTAATGAGGGGCTTGATTTAATAATTGATGGTAGTGAGTTCCAGAAAGAAATTGCAGAAAACAAGGCTGTCATTTTGCCGTAGTTAGTTCTTACTTTTGGAAGCAGAAGGTTACTATTTTCAGAAAACCGTGTGTTATTACTATTGTGGAGATGTGTGAGGGGAAGTATGTCAGTGGGAATGTCACCGACTCTACTTCTGAATAATAAAATTCCAAGTTTGAGTTGAAAAGTGGAAATGAACGGTAGAATTTCGAGAGAGCTAAAGAGGGGTGCTGCTGATGCTGTGTAGGAACTATGTGTGATAATTCGGACTGCTCTTTTCTGAAGGTGAATGAGAGATGTTAGGTGTCTCTTGTAGGTATTGGCACAGGATGAAATGCAGTAGGTTAGGTGACTGTTAATGAAAGCATAGTAAAGCGATTTTAGAATGTGTTGCTGAAAACAATGCCTTGTGCGAATGAGTATGCGGATGCCAAAAGCAGTCTTCTTGACGACAGAATTCAGGTGAATGTTATATTTGAGTTGAGGGTATAATGTGACACTTAGAAAAGTAGTGAACTTTGATGTGGTGATGACGCAGTTATCAATGAATATTTCGGGTGAAATCGGAACGCTTTTTTGGGACGAGTGAAATAACATAAAAGTTGTTTTAACAGGGTTGATTTTCAACAAGTTATTTTTGCACCATGAAACAAGTTTCGGGACATCAGTGTTCAATTTTGCTAGTAGATTGTCAAGATCTTTGTCACTAGAAAATATTGTGGTATCGTCACCATAAAGGATGCAGTCAGATGAGTTAAGTGATGATGGTAAGTCGTTAATGTAGATAAGAAACATGAGAGGTCCCAGAATTGAGCCTTGTGGGACTCCCTGGTTGGTTATTATTGGTGAGGATAAAACACCGCCATAATTGACAACCTGGGTTCTGTTAGCGAGGTAGCTTTGTAAAAGGGCTAAAGTAGGCCCACAAATTCCCGAGGAATTAAGTTTAGCATACAAAATAGAGTGGTTTATAGTGTCAAAGGCTTTAGTTAAGTCTATAAATAACGCCCCTGCCCAGAGCCCCTTATGATGGACTGTTTTATGCTATCTGTTAGTTTAATCAGTGCTAATTCGGTAGAAAATTTAGCACGAAAACCAAACTGCTTATGTGACAAAAGGTTAAATTTTGTGAGGTAGTCCACTAGGCGATTCACAATGAGCTTCTCAATTACCTTACTAAAGAATGGGAGGCTTGTTATAGGTCGATAATTAGAAAAAACTTTTCGGTCTCCCTTTTTGAATACAGGTATTACTTTTCCTTGTTTGAGGATTGTAGGAAAAATGCCTGAACGAAATGCGGTGCTGATAAGCTCTGAGAGCACAGAAGATAACTCACGAGCAACAAGTTTGATTTTAGCTGGATAAATTGAATGCTGGCCACATCCTGTCGTCTTCAAACTTGTTATAGTGCAAAGAACCTCAGCAGGTGACGTGGGTTTTAAGAAAAAAGAGTGAGGCAAGCGAGACAACAAAGGTAAGTTAGTGACAGTCGATACTGAGTTGCTGAAAAATGATTCATTAAAAGAACTGGCGATAGTGACAGGGCAAGTTAGAACGCTGGTGCCATCCGAAAATTCGGTCTCAAGTGCATCTGGCTGATCGAGATATAAGAATTCTTTAATTACTTTCCAGTTTTTCCTACTGTCATTCCCGTTTTCGAGCACTTTATTTTGATAGTAGGTTCGTTTGGCTTTTTTAAGTAGGACAGTAAGAGTTTGTGAATAGAATTTAAAGCGGGTCCTGAGGGACAGACTGAACGGCTGAAGTTTTACTTTTTTGTAAAAGTTATCTTTTTTATTTATGCTACGCAGCAGTCCTCTAGTAATCCACGGGTTTCTAGGGGCTGAGTACCAACGCGATATGGTGGATACAGATGTACACGAGTTTATGATACCCGTAAGTTTCACAGTCAAGGTACTAAACGCTTTATTAACACAAGGTTCTTGCGATAGTTTCCTCCAGTCAAAGCGGGATACCAAATCAACGAATTTCGCAGAATCGAAACGACACCCATTGACCATTTTATTTTTATAATTAGTTTGTGTTTTTAATAACAGGAAAATTGGATAATGATCAGATCAAAATTGACCACACCGGCCTCCTGGACTGACATAACGTTACTGAGTATATGGTCAATAAGCGTGTTCTGACCAGAGGGAGCACATCGTGTCGGAGAATCCAGCAGAGATGTCAACCCATGACCCATAAAGCAGTTAGCGTACTGAGCACAAGAACCGTCGTTAATATTTGTAATGTCAATGTTAATGTCGCCTAAAATGATCACGTTATAACTTTCGGAAACAAACGAGCTTAGTATATTATCAAGCTCAACACAAAAGTCACCATAAGGTGATGATGGGGACCGATAAATTGAACCAATGATAGTTCTTTTTACCATATGGTGTAGTAGCGCAAATTCACGGGGACGAAGAGGACAAGAAAACACGACACTCTTCGTCCCCGTGAATTTGCGCTACTACACCATAAGGTTAAATGATGTCTCACCAACTAGCCCAGCTCTCAACCCCACTGATAGTTCTTTTGTTAGACGGAAGGAAATCACGGTCAAACTCGAGCCAGACTGATTCACATTTCGACACAGAAAACGCAATATCAGTACGTCGTTTATATGACAATGCGTTAGAAATAAACATGGCTGATCCACCATGATAGTCACCGAGGCGATGAAAAAATTCAGCACGATAGCCCGGAATGGAAAACATGTTATCATCATCTGCAGATAGCCATGTTTCTGATAGACATATGAGCGAAAAGTGATGATCGGTTAAAGAAAGGAAATTAACCATATCATCAAAGTTTTTCGGTAAGCTTCGGGCAGATAATAAATGACCCTTTTTTACCGTAATACACGCGTTAGGTGTTGTGTTTCTTTTGTATGTTTTACTTCATTTTACTTACTTCTGTTGTAACTACAGCACTGCATTTTTAACAATTTTTTATAGAATGCAGTCTGAGTGCCTTTCCTAAGTTAGGTGTAAATATTTGCGCATATCTTGTACTAACTGTATTGATATTTTGGTATTGTATTTTTTAGTGTACTATGAGTGCCCTTCTTGCAAGGACCGAATTCTGGTCTGCAGCATGTTATGAATAAATAAAATATAAATCAAACCATTCATTTCGCGTTTGTAGTTTGTTTTTTTGCCGTTCACTGGTCTTTGTGCTTTTTATTTGATTTTGTGAACTTGCTTTTTCGTTGACTGACTTTTCCTATATTGTCACGCTCTTTAATTTCTACTCTCTCTTCATCTAAATTTTGTATTTCCTTTTTTTTTTTCACGAGGCTATGTTGTATCATCGGGGTCGGGCTGTGTGTTCTTTTTCTCTCGATCTATAGTTACTTTCATTTTCGGGAGAGGGGGGGGAGAGGAGATAATGCCACCTGCACGTAAAGGTCAAGGGCAAGAGCAGCTCTCACCATAAAAGAAAGATCTTGCACTTCTCCTCCACTTGAGAGCCAGCCGCGACAGATGCACTATCCAAGAGCTAGCTTCTCGGTGGCTTCCCTGGCAGAAATGCCAATAAAGAAATCTATTGGTTCTAAGATAAATTTCACTGGGCCTATAAAAGCTCTATTGGGACATTAAATATATATAGTCTTATTTGAATTCCATTAGCAGCAATCAAAATCAACTGACCCCATCCATTTGTAACCGGAAAGACCAATAAGGCCCCTATGTGTTGTACCTGTTTGTCACCTGTAGAATCAATAGACACATATTGGCACCACTAGGGTTCAATGAGCGACACCTACTTGTCCCCTATAGGACCAATCAATATGTATTAGTACCTATAGGTGACAGCTATTTGTGCGTATTGGAACCAATATCCTGTAATATTCACGACATATTTGTCACCTATAGAACCAATAAATAGCAGCTATTTGTCAGTTATACGACCAGCAGGTGTGAATTGCCACCAGAATCGAATAACTGTGGGGTTACATGCACAGTATTAAATGGTCATCCATACTGTCACGGGGTCGTGACGTGGCCGAAGACAGGAGACTTCGTGTTGGGATTTAGCTGTTTATTTGGGCGAACCTGTGCCCGGTAAACGGAAAGTCCATTTACAGCAGCAGTCTTGCACAGATAGCAGTCTCGGACTGATAGCGGCGAACAAAGCGTCGGCCTTCGATCAACAACTGACAAGCGGCGAAGCGCGCCGGCACTTATACTCTTGCCGTCGAATGTTCTAGCGTTATCGCTGGCGGTGGCGCAGGTTCCAGAACAATCTGTTCCGTTCGCACAGTGGGGGTGATCTTATCGAAATGATCTACTAAAGTCCGGAACCTTCTCGAAAACTGCAGGCGCAGTTTGCGCTGAGAATCGTGTGGTGTTTTGGGACGATAACAAAAACTTGGGAAATGGAACGTGACATTGCCCCCCTCTGAAAAAAGGCATCGTCCCGATGCTTTAACTAAAGTTGAAGGTACAATAATAATGCAAAAAAGTACAATGAATAAATTACGATACAAGAATAATTAAAAAAAACACTCTTTCAGTTTGTTAACGCGCATGAAACAGCTTGAGGCGCGCGACATGGACGACTTCAGGTCGCGATCGGCGTCATTGAGAGTTCGTGATGCCATCGGGGACAACCTCGTAATCAAGTGGGCCGAGACGTCGAACCACCCTGTTTGGTCCGAAGTACCGTCGCAGAAGCTTTTCACTTAGTCCACATCGGGGTATTGGCGTCCACACCCAAACACGTTCACCGGGCTGGTATTCCACGAAGCGTCGTCGAATTAAATCGAAGTTAAAAAAACCTTATCATGTCAACTAACTAGCCTGCTTTGCTGTTTCTTAATTGATTACTGTTCATTGTGAGTTGCGTTCTGTAATCACTTGTCATTTAAGTTAGCGCGTTTTCTTGCTTTTAAATTGTTTCTGTGGGATTACAAGGGTATATTCTTACTTTATTTGTTTCAATTGCATTTTACTGTAGCTCTGTCTCCCTGCTATGTACATCACAATCATTCTCAATTCTACATTGTACAAGAGGTCCCCTTGCAGTCTCTGACTATGGGACCTCTATCTGTGTATCATGCACATGTATTCTTCATTTAGCACAATAAAACCTTCCGTTCTGTTCTGTTCTGTGCCCTCTGAATGTTGTAACGGTGGCTGTCGGTCGTCTGTTGATTCTTGATACGGAGACGCGCAAGTTGTCGGGCTTCTTCGGCGCGTTGAAAGTACTCGCTCACATCGAGGTTTTCTTCGTCGGTGACGTTGGGTAACATGGCATCGAGCGTCCTTGCCGGGCTCCTTCCGTAGACCGATTTGTGTGGAGATATCTGCGTCGTCTCCTGCACCGCCATGTTGTATGCGAAGGTCACATACGGAAGAACTGCGTCCCACGTCTTGTGTTCGACATCGACGTACATTGATAGCATGTCGGCGATCGTCTTGTTAAGCCGCTTGGTGAAGCCGTTGGTCTGTGGGTGGTACGCTGTGGTCCGGCGGTGGTTTTTTTGGCTGTATGCCAAGATCGCTTGAGTTAAGTCGGCAGTGAATGCCGTTTCTCTGACGGTAATAAGGACATCCGGGGCGCCGAGACGTAGGACGATATTTTCGACGAAGAACTTAGCCACCTCAGATGCACTGCCTTTTGGCAGGGCTTTTGTCTCGGCGTAGCGGGTGAGGTAGTCAGTAGCTACCGCGATCCACTTGTTTCCGAAAGCCGACGTCGGGAACGGCCCCAGTAGGTCCATACCAATCTGCTGGAAAGGTCGGCAAGGTGGATCAATTGGCTGCAGAAGTCCCGCTGGCCTTGTCGGCGTTGTCTTGCGTCGCTGACAGTCCCGGCATGTCCTCACATAACGAGTGACGTCGGTGGTAAGACGTGGCCAGTAGTACCTTTCTTGTATCCTCGCGAGCGTGCGAGAAACACCGAGGTTCCCTGCCGTCGGATCGTTGTGCAGGGTCTGCAGGAGTTCTGGTCGCAGAGCTGAAAGCACCACAAGGAAGTACTTAGCTCGAAGCGGTGAAAAGTTTTTCTTTCGTAGAAGACGGTTTCATACAAAAGAACGACGCAAGTGCGCGCTTGAATACTTTCGGGACTTCGGCGGTCCTGCCTTCAAGGTATTCTATTAGGGCCTTAAGTTCCGGGTCGGCCCGATGTCGTTCAGCGAAGTCGTCGATAGTTATCGTTCTCAAGAAGTATTCGTCATCCGGGTCATCGGGTAGCGGTTGGTCAACAGGCCCACGAGAGAGACAGTCGGCGTCGGAGTGTTTTTTTGCCGGACTTGTAAATGACAGTAATGTCATATGCTTGAAGTCTCAGGCTCCATCGTGTGAGGCGACCTGAAGGGTCCTTCAAGGTGGCTAGCCAACACAAGGCGTGGTGGTCGCTCACAATTTTGAAGGGTCTGCCGTAAAGGTAGGGGCGAAATTTCGACGTAGCCCAGATGATGGCGAGGCACTCCTTTTCTGTTGTGGAATAATTTGCTTCTGCTTTGGATAGCGATCGGCTGGCGTAACTAATAACCCTTTCAAGTCCGTCAGCCCTCTGCACAAGAACAGAAGTTGGCGGCTCTTTGGGTTGCCGGAGCAGGAGTGGTGCAGGTAGAACAGGCGTTGACATGGTCGCCGCGGTCGACGTCAACGTCTTGGTTTTTCGAGCCTTGTCCAGTAAAAGCCCGTACTCCGGTGGCAGACCTTGTTACCTGCGGCTAACTCGCTGCTCTTTGCTGGCGTCGGTGTCTTCACGGCGTGGGCTGGGTTCATGGCTTCAACCTCTCTTTCATCAAACAGGGAAAACTCATTGAACAGACACTACCAGTATTGATGTACGCAGATGATATAGTGCTAATGGCGGACAACAAGGAAACATTTACAGAGATTGATGGGCATCTGCGGTAATGAGGGAGATAGGTTAGATTTCAGAATCAGTAAGGAAAAATCAGCTGTCATGAATTTTAATGATAATGAAGGTAGTGAGCTCAGGATACAGGAGGCCACGCTAGAGATAACATAATACAAATATCTGGGCGTATGGATAAGCAATGGGACCGAGTACCTAAGGGAACACGAAATGTTGGTAAAGACTCAAGGTAACAGGAATGCAGCAGTGATGAAAAATAGGGCACTGTGGAATTACAATAGGTATGATGATGTGAGAGGAATATGAAAAGGGGTCATGGTTCCGGGTCTTACTTTCGGCAATGCGGTCTTGTGCATGAGATCAGAAGTTCATGCAAGATTAGAAATTAAGCAACGTGGAATAAGTAGGCTTGCTTTAGGAGCTCTTGGGAATACACGAAATCAGGGTGTACAAGGTGATTTGGGATAGACTTCATTTGAGGGCAGGGAATCTAGCAGCAAGATAAAGTTTGAGAAGCGATTGAGAGAAATGGGGGAGAAGCGTTGGGCCAGGATGGTTTTCATTTCAGCTACTTATACATGAAGAACGTCGATACAAAATGGAGGAAGGGAACCAGTAAATTGATGGGTAAATACTTAGAAAACAGCAGGGGGCCAAACCAAAAAGAACTATCGGCTAAGAAGAAGGTGAAAGAAACGGAGACCGATATGTGGAGAATTGGCACAATTAAGAAGTCTGCACTAGAGATATATCGAACTTTTAAGCAGGATATTGCGAAGGAAAGGATCTACGATAATACTCGGGGTAGTTCTCTACTGTTTATTTATTTTTATTTACTCATACTGTTGGCCTGTCGGCCATTACAGGGTGGGTCAAAGTGGGACATTTGCATGGTCATTATCGTGTGACTTGAGAACAGAAAAAATAAGAATCCATATTACATAAAAAAAAACACACAAGCGTACATAAAAAACAAAAAAAACATACTACATAAGAAACCGTACATAAGATACCACACACAAGAAAACATAAGCATACATAAGCGAAATAGTTCCTGTATACATGATCAAATTATACGACATCATAAATGCACAGTTAACAAGCGATGTTAGAAAATATAACCGACCATTACCATACAAACACAGCAGTACATGCGAAATATTCTGTACATACACCGATCAAACAATACAAAGCTAACAACACAATGCAACAACTGAACTCGGACAACCACTAAAGAGACAGCATGCGTAAAGGCATGCGTCTTTAATGACCTACAAGGTTATTTTCAAACTGTTCTACACTATTACTTTCTCGCGTTTGTAGTGGCAATTGATTCCGTTCTTTAATGGTTCTTGGGAAGAAAGGAAACGCGTAACTGTTAATGTGCATTTGAGGTATTTCAAAAGTACCATCTTTGATTCTTCGCAATGCTCTACCTTGTCGTGCTATCAAGTACTGACTGCTATTGATGTTGAATTTGTTTTTAGAGAGAAGGTAAAAAAACTTTAGTCTTGCTATGTGCCTGCGTTCAGCAAGCATGGGCAAGTTTAGCAAACCGAGCATTTTGGTGACGGAATCTGTACGAGAGTATCGCGCTACAATAAACCTTGCTGCACGTCATTGAACTGTTTCCAGTCTCTGAATTAACCCTGACTGATGAGGGTCTCAGATTATATTGGCATACTCTAGCATGGGCCGAACGTAGGTCAAATAAGCTGTTAGTTTTACTGACGGTGAGGCTAATTGCAGTTTCCGTCGCAAGAACCAGAGCTTCTTTTTCGCAGTTTCGCATATTTTGCCAACATGGTAAGACTAGCTTAAATTCGTGGGTATATTTACGCCTAAGTAATTCAGCACGTCAACCGTAGAAAGCACCAAGGAATTCACTGTGTAAAAAAAGTAGAAGTTATTTACTTCATTTGTTACGCACAAAAAAACAGTTTTATTCTCATTTATTTTCATTTTCCATTTGTCGCAACATTCTTCTACTGTCCTGAGAGCGTCACTGAGTAACTCCTGATCAACCGGGCTATCAATTTCTTTGTACAATAAACAATCATCAGCGAAAAGCCGGACAGTGATCCTTTTGTCAATTTCAGAGGCGATATCATTAATATAGACTAGGAATAGCTCTGGGCCTAACACAGACCCCTGGGGAACACTGAGGAACGCCCAGCAGTCGCTGGGCGTTCCTCAGCCTCAAGAGCGGCAGCTGCAAGTCACGAGCTATGCCGCTGCAGCACGCCGCCACGCCCCTCCTCCACGCGCACGCCAAAACGCCGCCCCATCGCACTTCCGTCGCCAGACACCACTGCCCCCACCACCCCCACCAACGACCAACCGTTCACCAGCGGGCCAGCGCAGTGCGCCGAGGTAAACCGACGCTTGGCGCACCCCTGACCACCGCCCACTGTGCTACCACTGCGGCGAGGCCGGGCACACTTACCGCCGTTGCCAGTACCAACAGATGGGACTGCGTGGCTTCGCCGTCGATGCACCATGTCCGCAGCCAGGGGAACGGCCACGTGACATCGCCAACTACCTGACAGGAACTCAATGGACACCACGAAGTCCTTCCCATTCGCCGTCGCCCAGCCGTCGCATGTCACCGCACCCCCGGCAGTACTCCGGCCCAACGCAGGGCCGGTTTCCTAGCCCGTATCCGGCAAACTAAGGGCAGCAACCGGTGGAGGTGCGGTTGCTGTGCGACGAACTACCGAAGATCCTCCGACGACGACGACGCCGCGACGGAGCTTTCCGAACACAATGCCAACCAGGCAAAGCCCTGACGGCGAAAGCTCACTTACTGAAGCTGGCCTGACGACACAACATGGAAGCAGCGGAACAAGCCGACGCAGCCATGACCCGACGCCACGCCCTAACTGTTATGCGAGACGGCGATCTAGCGACCTCGACATTCTTATCGACGGCCACAGTGTGACCGCTCTCGTCGATACTGGAGCCGACTACTCTGTCATCAGTGGGTCGTTCGCCCGCGAAGTTAAAGAAAGTTAGGACAGCTTGGAAGGGCCCTGAAATCTGCACAGCCGGAGGTCATCTCGTAACGCCTGCGGGAATCTGCACAGCGAGAGTCACCATTAACGGCCGTATTTATCCTACAGACTTCGTAGTCCTACAGCGTTGCTCGAAAGATGTTATCCTTGGCATGGACTTCTTATGCCTCCATGGTGCTGTCATCAACCTAAAAACAAAGTCGATAATGTTATCCACAGAAGAAGCACTACCGCCGCGCACGCCGTCAGGACACCATGCCTTGAATGTGCAGGAAGAACAAGTCACCATTTCGCCTCGCTCAAGTGTCAGTCGGCGCTCCTAAATCACCTGACTTGGAAGGCGTCGTTGAAGGCAGTCAGCATCTGTTTGTCAACCGAAGTATTTGCGTCGCAAGAGGGATTGCAGAGCTGCGGGGAGGCATAGCAACGGTTATGCTCACGAATTTCAGCAATGAGTACAAACATGTGAACAAAGGAACAACGGTCGCATACATCGAAAAAACTGTCGAAGCCACCAGTGCTTTCGCCCTCGCCAATTCTGCAGAACCTGCTCAGGTCGCCTCGCATGATGGAGTCTGAGAATTCAAGAATATGACATTACTGTCATTTACAAGTCCGGCAAAAAACACTCCGACGCCGACTGTCTCTCTCGTGGGCCTGTCGACCAACCGCTACTCGACGACCCGGATGATGACTACTTCTTGGGAACGATAACTACAGACGACTTCGCTGAACGACAGCGGGCCGACCCGGAACTTAAGGCCCTAATAGAATACCTCGAAGGCAGGACCGCCGAAGCCCCGAAGGTATTCAAGCGCGCACTTGCGTCGTTCTTTCTACGAAACGGTCTGCTACAAAAGAAAAACTTTTCACCGCTTCGAGCTAAGTACCTCCTTGTGGTGCCTTCAGCTCTGCGACCAGAACTCCTGCAGGCCCTGCACGACGATCCGACGGCAGGGCACCTCGGTGTTTCTCGCACGCTCGCGAGGATACAAGAAAGGTACTACTGGCCACGTCTTACCACCGACGTCACTCGTTATGTGAGGACATGCCGGGACTATCAGCGACGCAAGACACCGCCGACAAGGCCAGCGGGACTTCTGCAGCCAATTGATCCACCTTGCCGACCTTTCCAGCAGATTGGTATGGACCTACTGGGGCCGTTCCCGACGTCGGCTTTCGGAAACAAGTGGATCGTGGTAGCTACCGACTACCTCACCCGCTAAGCCGAGACAAAAGCCCTGCCAA
This sequence comes from Rhipicephalus annulatus, assembly GCA_013436015.1. Lineage (NCBI taxonomy): Eukaryota > Metazoa > Arthropoda > Arachnida > Ixodida > Ixodidae > Rhipicephalus > Rhipicephalus annulatus. The sequence continues at coordinate 47,362 of WOVY01016211.1, forward strand.
AAGGCAGTGCATCCGAGGTAGCTAAGTTCTTCGTCGAAAATATCATCCTACGTCACGGCGCCCCGGAGGTCCTTATCACCGACAGAGGAACGGCATTCACTGCCGACTTAACTCAAGCGATCTTGGCATACAGCCAAAAAAACGGACGACAGCGTACCACCCACAGACCAACGGCCTCACCGAGCGGCTTAACAAGACGATCGCCGACATGCTGTCAATGTACGTCGATGTCGAACACAAGACGTGGGACGCAGTTCTTCCGATTGTGACCTTCGCATACAACATGGCGATGCAGGAGACGACGCAGATATCTCCATACAAATTGGTCTACAGAAGGAGCCCGGCAACGACGCTCGATGCCATGTTACCCAACGTCACCGACGAAGAAAACCTCGATGTGAGTGAGTACCCTCAACGCGCCGAAGAAGCCCGACAACTCGCGCGTCTCCGTATAAAGAATCAACAGACGACCGACAGCCGCCGTTACAATCTTCGACGACGCTTCGTGAAATACCAGCCAGGTGAACGTGTTTGGGTGTGGACGCTGACACGTTGACGTGGACTAAGTGAAAAGCTTCTGCGACGGTACTTCGGACCGTACAGGGTGGTTCAACGTCTCGGCCCACTTGATTACGAGGTTCTCCCCGACGACATCACGAATTCTCAACGACGCCGATCGGGACCTGAAGTCGTCCATGTCGCGCGCCTCAAGCCGTTTCATGCGCGTTAACAAACTGAAACAGTGTTTTTTTTTATTATTATTGTTGTATCGTAATTTATGCATTGTACTTTCTTACATTATAGTTGTACCTTCATCTTTAGTTAAAGCATCGGGACGATGCCTTTTTTCAGAGGGGGGCAATGCCACGTTCCATTTCCCAAGTTTTTGTTATCGTCCCAAAACACCACACGATTCTCAGCGCAAACCGCGCCTGCAGTTTTCGAGAAGGTTCCGGACTGTAGTAGATCATTTCGATAAGATCACGCCCACTGTGCGAACGGTACAGATTGTTCTGGAACCTACGCCACCGCCAGCGATAACGCTAGAACGTTCGACGGCAAGAGTATAAATGCCGACGCGCTTTGCCGCTTGTCAGTTGTTGATCGAAGGCCGACGCTCCGTTCGCCGCTATCAGTCCGAGACTGCTATCTGTGCAAGACTGCTGCTGTAATCTGACTTTCCGTTTACCGGGCAAAGGTTTGCCCAAATAAACAGTTAAATCCCAACACGAAGTCTCCTGTCTTCGGCCACGTCACGACCCCGTGACAATATCCTTGAAAAGATTAGTGACTCCATCTTTCACACCTGGTGTGTCCAGTATTCTCCACAAGTCCTCTTGAGCCACGCTATCGTACGCTCCCTTGATATCCAAAAATGCTAGCCACAGAGGCCTGTGTTCTTTTTCTGCTATTTCGATGCACTGCATCAGTGAGAACATATTGTCTTCCAACCTCCTGTGTTTTCAACACCCATTCTGCAGTTCCCCTAGCATCCCCTCATCCTCTATCTATCATGCTCATCCTGCCAAGTTTCCATTTATCGGGGACTTCACCATCGAGTATTGTTTTGCTCACTGCCTCTCTCAAAGTCTGCTTCGACTTCGGACCCAATGTATTTATCAACATAATTTGGATGCCATCTGGCCCTGTTGATGTACTAGTAGGACCCTCTTCTCAGCCCTTTCCCACTCTCGTTGTGGAAATGAAGCCATTGTGCCACTAGATCCATTCTTGTCTATTGTGGTGCATAAGGCACTTCTTCGTAGAAATTTTTCTGTCACCCTTGTTGTTACACATTCAATAGCTTCATCCCCTTCTAGCCTAGCACCTTGAGCTGTAATTAGAAACCTCTGCTCTAGGCTTGTCTCATTTCTAAGAGAGTTTAAATGGTTCCAAAATTTTGCAGCTGCCTTTCTATCTTCTTTATGTACTTCTGCCAGCCACAGAGCTCCCTTTCTTCTAATCTTTTTATTGATTAGAAGGGATGTTTCTCTTCTACAGCTTAGAAAGATGTCCCTTTCTCTTTCAACATCATTTGTCGGTTCAACCCGCTGCTTAGCATGTCTGTGTTCCCTAGAGGCTTCCTGACATTTTGCTATGGCTCTCTTAACTTCCTCATCCTACCAACTCTTGGGTTTGTGTCTTCTTTTCCGGGGCGACTTGTCACGTGCCTTAGCAAGGTCTAGCTCAAACAGTCTAATTAATATCCACACTGTTTTATTATCATAAGTGATTACTCTCTCAATTTATTTAGTAGCTATTTCTATTTGCCTTTCTGAATAAAAATTTTCCAGTAGTTGCTCATCTTGTCTCCTTCCCACTTTCACTGCTCTTCCAAAACTCAGCTTGATGCATTTGTGATCACTACCCAGACTTCTGGAGCCAGATTCATCTATGTGTATTCCCCTGAGCCTATCATACATCCTATGAGACATCAGTGCATAATCTATCGTCGACTGCAGCCTTCCTACCTCTCATGTTATTTGCCCTTCACACTTTTCAGTACAGTTGCAAGTGATCAAATCATGCCTTTCACACATAGCCATGATCAATTTGCCTGTTGTGTCAGTATACCCATTTATATCTTATATGTGAACATTCATATCTCCTAGTATAATTATCTCACACTCTCCTCCTAATTCCCCAATGTCCTTTGATATACACTCCACCATTGCCTGGTTTTCCTCTCTGGCTTTTGCTCCCGTCCATTATAAGTATACCAAACCAAGGAGTGTCATCTGCCCAGCTACTTTCGCTCTTAACCATAAATGTTCCGTGCATCCATGCTTCACTCTTTGCCAACACATACTTTTATGTAAAAATGCACCAATTCCACCCCCCTTTTTACTGCCTTCTGTTCTATGACAATATTCCCATACGTAGTCCAGATCGCTTGATGGTTGCTCCATGTCCCGAAGATGTATCTCCACAGCCCCATATACCATCAGCTCCTCCTGCCTTAACTTCTCTTCTATCTCCTCCCACTTTAACCTATTCCTGCCACCCTGCATGGTAATATAGCCTATGTCTGACTCAGCTTGGCCCTTGTGCTTACATCGATTTCTTCTCCCCCGGACCCCGTGTGGCTTGAATATTTGTGCCACTTTAGAACCGTCTCTGGCTACACTGTTGTCCTCAGGGCTCTGGGTCCCCCTAAAAAAGCTGTGGCTTAACGACCCATTCTATAACCAACCCTCCGGCCCATCGCACCACTGTAATGAATGCCATCTTGTGCAAAGGGGCCAGCGATGGCCTCGTACACGTCTTGGTTCCCTTCCATTACGCTGTATCTGAGTTGCCGGCTCATACCCTTGATCACACAGTTGGCCTCCACTACCCTCCTCTCAATCTCACGAGACTGGCTCCAGATCTCTGGGAAGTGCATATGGCCCCATGCACACTCCCAGAGGCGTCTCATCCTCTAACTGTCTCCGAAGGTTCCGATCCTTGCCCTTCAACACATCATTGAGACAAGCATGAATAATGATGAGATTTTCGCCCTCCACGCTGTCCTCTACAATCTCCTGAGCTTTGGCCAGTGTATCCACAATGTTCTTCCCTGACTTGGCCTCCACCCTCACTCTTTCATCTTTTTTGACTGTCATGAAGATGCCATCCCTAACCCTGGCCACGTTTGAGTCCCCCACCACTAGGACCCTTCTACGCTCCAATCGCTGGCTTCCTGTTTGTGATGATGCCCCTGTTTGCTTCACCTGTTTCTCTCTCTGCCCAGCTCGAAGACTGCCGCACCACAAAGCTGTATGTTTTTGGAGCCTCCATGCTGTGGTCAGACACTGCGGCCCCGACCTCACTTCTCGCCTGTTCCTTCCCGCCTGTCGCCTTCTCTGCTCCACACGCCTTCTGTCTCGCACCGCTCAGGGCAGGGTAAAGTGCCATCAGCTCCTTTACCCGCAGCTCGAGCTCGCTCCGCCCTTCATTTGCTCTAATAGGCTGGCGGTAGCCTCGTCCCACTCATGCAACACTCCGAGCTGTTTGGAGTTCTATTCTCTGCTCCCGTTCTGCCCTAAGCTCCCCCTGAAGCCCCTCGATGCTAGCCTCCATGCACTGCACGGCCCCCTTCAGTGCCTCGCACAGCCTGCACACGAAGCTCGCCTTCAGCGCATCGTCCAAACTAGTGAATGCTGTCTCGTCCAAGTAGCACCAGCGCTTGCATTCTTCGCACTGCACCAGCTCACTCTTGCCCATGGTTTTCCTAGCCTCCTTAACCATTGCCCGCCTGACCATCGGACCATTCGCCCGACAGCCTTAAGTTCAACCTTAATCCTGCTATCGAGCCGTCTCAGCTAACTCTACTACCTTAACAACTGTTTCAAGCGGCCGCCTACACCACACACACAGGTGTTCAATTTCGCTAGTAGCCTCTCACTAGGTCCACTTCGTGTTTGGTTCTAGCTCTTTAACAACGAACCGGGCGCACCAAACTTCTTCAAACATTGTGGCTAGGGTTACGTCCAGACGTAACTATAGCCACCACAATCGTTACATCCAGCCGTAACTATAGCCAACGGTAGCGCTACGTCCAGACATAACTTTAGCCACTGCTTGTGTTACGTCCCAGGTCTCACGGTGACGTTTGCATCTGCTACGGTAACATTTGGCACTGCCGCTCGCCAAATTAAGGGGTGATAAGCTCAGATTCACCGATTTACCTGGAATCGCTTGTGTGTTGAAAGCTGAAAGAAATTCATGTAGTGGGAGGCGAAAAGTCGAACACAAGAAAGAATAGACTGAGAAAACAGAGCGCTACTAGCAACAACATGTTTATTTTCGACCTCCAAGCCGCTTTTCCTGTCTATTCTTTTCTGTGTTCGTTTCTTCGCCTCGCGTTACATAAATTTCTTTCAAATGTTTCACCAACAAGCCCACATCGCCACTCTTGTTGAAAGCTGCGTCGTTTATTGTGCCGGACTTTTTCGCGTATCAGCAGCTCTGTTGAGACAGACCAGCTGTCAAACTTTTGGAAGACGTTGCCAGTACCACACCATCGTATCCGGTGCTGCCTTTTTATTAGCTCCCTTGAAGCGGTCAATAAGGGGAGCAATCATGATGGAACCCTGCTCACACCGCGGTTAGGGGTAAACAGCAGCTCTCCAACTAGATGCAAGTACGGTTTGCGTGCCCGTGCTGAAGTATTAAACGTTCACTAGGATTACCCCCATACGGTAACAGTATTTACAGCTGTCCCACGTCGTGACATTATTATCTTGTCGTCCGAAAACTTCATCCGCCTAGTTTTAATGGTGCAGCCCGCGCCAATGCATGTAGTATCTATAAAGGTGTTCTGTGGAAGTATTTCTAAACGTTGGCCCGCGCAGCCTACTTGTAGCGCATTGCCACTTGTAGCAGCCTGTAGCCACCATGTTAGGCTACAGGTGACAGCAGCAGTTTTGGAAGAATTTATCGTGATCTTATGTACGTTATCGTGAATAATTCTTGGTTGATCACGAAGCTTGCATTATTTCAGAACCTCTAATTTATTTTGCACTGATACGAAGCATTGATAGCCTGTTTTAGGCTTGTATTGACCACAGCGCAATCGCGTCACATCAGACAGTAGATGGACGACACATACACTTGAAATATAGATTAATATAGATTACGGTTATTGTTGAGTGACAAAAAGACATCCATCTGACTTGTTTAGGCTTGTGCGAATATTTGAATACTTCGAATATTCGATCGAATAGGTGAGTATTCAACTTCGCTTCAAGTTGAATTTAAATTATCGAATATTTTCGAAGTATTTGCAATGAAGAAATAAATGTACATTAGTCCGCCTGTAAAGGTGGTTTCAATGGAATGTAGTAATGAAAAGCCATGAAAGCACCTAGTCAGGAGAAATTTGCTTTGCCGCGAAGCCCCCCTTCAGATTTAAAGGGGCCCTGCAACACTTGCTGAGCATGGTCAGTAAACGCTGCCGATCGGTAGTAGAGGCTACCGAGAACACGTGAGGCAAGTATCATTGCGCAGCACGTGGCCTGAATTTCACAATAAATTTTCAAAGCTAAAACTGCTCTCTTCTCTCAGCAAATGACACTACAAGCTGAAAAATCACTTTTCACAGCCAAAAAAGAAAATACGGCTCTGGTCACAGTCATTGGCTGATTTGAGCATGGCGCACTCGTCGTTATCGGACCACCGCATGAGGACGCCGCTTGTCCACAAGTAGGTGCACGATCGTACTGAAAGGCCTCGTATTAGAAGAAAAAAGGGAGAGAAAAGATGCTCAAGGTGGCTAGGCGTTCCTGACGTTTTTTTCTATTCTCATGCCATCCTTCTCTACTGACATGATTTGGCTGCAAATAGTACACACACAAAGTAAAGAAACATTCAACGACAAGCACAAGCGGCACTTCCAACAAGCACAACAATACTGATTGTTGTGCTTGTCGTTCAGTGTTTCTTTACTTTGTTTGTGTATTATTTGCGACCAAATCATGTCAGTAAGCAAGTACCAACTAGGCCAACAATCAGTATTGTTAAACCTTTCCCTACTTAGCTTCCAGATCTTTTGACGGGTCTAGAATGGAGAATGCAATTGCAGCATGCGACAAATTTTTGGAACTCCGCTCATATTGGACCGATTCTAGAAACTTTGCGGCGGTAAATTTGTGAGGCGACAAGCATGTTTACTGACTCCATGGATACTTGAAAAAGTGTTGCAGGGCCCCTTTAAAGGAACATGTTAGCTTCAAATCAATCCATTTTATTAAGCTTGTTATGATGGTTTATATGATTTAAGCATAATAAATTTTGAAACATTATGTATTTTACAGGTTATCACTCAGATCCTACCGAAACTACTAATCAAGGTTCCATCTTGCAAGGAAGCGCAGCCACTATTCCACAGAACGCACAACATAAGCGCCTAGTGGTATAGTGGCTGTGCTTCCCAGCAAGATGGATCCTTACCAACTGGCCCGATACAATTGTTTATTATTCAAGGTTGTTTTGACTTCCCTTCAACGAAAAAAAAAAAAGGCATTTGCATAGAGCCCATATTTCAATTCACAAGAAATATTGTGCAGGTTAGTTAGGTTATGATAAATATTCCCTTTTTTTATCTGTCATACATACTATTCGAATTCGATTCGAAATTATTCGACCAAAATCACTATTCGCTTTGAATCCACTTCGACCCTGAAATTCACTATTCACACAAGCCTAGACTTGTTATATATATATATATATATATATATATATATATATATTATGACGTCTTGGTTGAGACAACGTTTATTCAGCCCAAGGGCTCAGCAACAAACGGGCAGTCTGAGATCGAGCATGCACACACACGATGATTATTGTGGTGACACCCAGTGAAGATGAGGACAAAGACCCAGGTGGATGACGAGGATTACGCTATTGCATATATGAAAAGAAGCGCATGATGAATGCCCACACTAATTCCCCCAACATCGAAACGGTCAACCTGGCCGTAGAAAGTCAATGTGACAGAGAACGTCGCCTGAAAGGCTTCATGCGAGACGTGCACGATCTCTGTGGCGCGGTGACGGCAGTCTGTTGGGATGACAAGTGGGGTCACATGATAATTAACGGGCGAAGTCTGCTCGATAACTATGTGAGGCCCAATGAAGTGTGGCTGAAACTTGTCACAGAGACCAAATGTACGAATAGGTGTGAATAGGAGCACCTCGTCACCAAGTCGGAAGAATACAAGGCGATGGGATGCGTCATATATGACTTTTCGATCTTGCTGTCGCGCTTCCATTTTGATGTGAGCACGATCGCAACACCAGGCTAGTCTTGAAATGTATTCCTCGCTGGAAGATGGAGACGAGTTAGTGTCACTGTTGAAAAAGGAAACGTCGAGGAAGAAAGTAGGGAACGCCCATAAACGAGGTAGAACCGCGAATACCCGGTGGTGCGCTGAACGGCCGTGTTGTAGGTAAAGGTGAGGAATGGCAAAAGAGTATCCCAGTTTTTGTGGTCTGGACTGATGTAGACGGCTATCATATCAGCAAGAGTACGGTGAAACCTCTCGGTGAGCCGTTGGTTTGAGGGTGGTAGCTGGAACCTGTCTTGTGTGTTATTCCAGAGGCGCACAATACCTCATTTAGCACTTCTGACAAGAACACCCTTCCACGGTCACTCAACAATATACGAGGGGCGCCATGGCGCAGAATGATGGCGTGCAGAACGAAGTCGGCAACTTCCGAAGCAGAGGCAGTTGATACAGATGTCTCCGCGTAGCGTGTCAAGTGGTCTACTGCAGAGGCGCGCAATACTTCATTTAGCACTTCTGACAAGAACACCCTTCCACAGTCACTCAACAATATACTTGGGGCACCATGGCGCAGAATGATGGCGTGCAGAACGAAGTCGGCAACTTCCGAAGCAGAGGCAGTTGATACAGACGTCTCCGCGTAGCATGTCAAGTGGTCTACTGCAGTCACTATCCATCGTTTGCCAGTAGATGTGACGGGAAGAGCGCCGTAAAGGTCGATACCTACAACCTCAAATGGCGTTGTGGGGCACGGAATTGGCTGCAGAGGCCCAGCCGGTGTAGTTGCCTGTATTTATAGGACGCTGACACGGGACACAGTAACCGACGTAGCGCGCGATGGTAGCAGAAATACCAGGCTAGTAGAAGCGACTTTGGATGCGGTCATAAGTTTTTGTAATACCAAGATGTCCGGCAGTCAAGTCATCGTAAAAGGCTTTAAGCACATCAAGTCAAAGAGGGAGTGGTAGCACGAGAACCCAGCGTTGACCATCTGGGTGGTAGATGTGACGGTACAGAACTCCATTCTCCAGCTTAAATCGCAAGAGGTGACGACGATGTCGCCCGTTAGGTGGACGGGAAGCTCCTGAGAGCTGGTCCATGATACGCCTACAGTACGGTTCAGACAACTGGCAGGCGTGAAATGTGCGCTTGTCATCCGAGAGTAGCTGGTCTATTGAGGCGAGCGCAGGCGCTGCAGTGGAAGTGATGGCCGAACTTTGACTGATGGTGAGCTGCGTATTTGGTAACGGGCAGCGGGAAAGAGCATCGGCGTCTTGGTGTTTTCTACCTGACTTGTAAGTAATATCGAAGTCATACTCCTGTAAACGTAGAATCCACCGACCCAAGCGTCCAGACAAGTTCTTCACATGGAAAGCCAGCACAGGGCGTGGTGGTCCGTAACGATCGTAAAATGACAGCCGTGGAGATACGGACGGAACTTTTGCACTGACCAGACCACTGCCAAGCACTCCTGCTCAGTTATGGTATAGTTTTTCTCGGTCGCAGTTAGAACTCTACTGGCATATGCAACTACTCTCTCTTGTGAACAGGAGTCCCATTAGAGCAGAACAGCACCTATACCACGGCCGCTAGCGTCCGTATGCAGGATGGTCGCTGCGGCCTCATCAAAGTGGTTCCGATTTGAAGGCACACTTTAAAAGGTCGAATGCTGTTTGAAATTCTTTCGACCACAGAAAGGGCACGTTGGAAGCAAGAAGCTGGTGCAGTGGAACCGCTATTGATGCAAAGTTGCGTAAAAAAAGGCGAAAATAGAAGGAGAAACCAAGAAAACTTCGCAACTGCTTCAGCCTTTCATGGCGCGGAAAGCAACGCATCGCAGCAATTTTGTCCGGATCCGGCTGAATTCCGTCTTTGGTCACGACGTGGCCCAAAACCACGGTGTAAGAGGTATTTTTAGGTGAGCGAACGACGCGGGCTAGCCGCTCGCGGGCAAGGGGAGACGTTCTCCTTCCGCGGCGCGCCAAAAGAGGGCGCTAGCAACTCGCGCCCGCCCGCGCCCAACTCATCTCTTTTTGTCAGTGCTCTCCGTCCCTGTGTGCGCGGCATTTGTATTGTTTCTGCGACGTTTTTGTGCCGGTTTGACGTACTGTGCTCAAGAACTGAACTGTGCTCAAGAACTAAGAACTCATTCAAGAGCATGCACGATGGGAAAGTGCTTTGTTCCGTTTTGCAAAACGGGGTATAAGTCGTGCAAGGAAAAGTATTCGCTTTTCACCCCGCCGAACGAACCATCGAGGCTCGAAGCATGGAGACGTGCAATACCTCGAAAGGACCGATGGCTTCAAAGGACGGACAGAGTCTGCGAGAAGTATTTCGCCCCGCATCTCATTATGAAGACTTGGTCCGCGAAAATAGACGGCCATGTGCTGATGTCTGGAAAAAGAAGAGCCGGCCTAGCGAAAGACGCTGTACCGTCGATTTTGGAAGGGGCACCAAGATACCTCTCCAAGAAGATCAAAAGCCCTCGCAAGCAAGTGAAGCAACAAGCCCATCGTGTAGCCCCTTCAACAAGCACTTCTCACAGTGGAAGCAGCACTGAGCCCATGCGGACGTCGCCTGGTGAGATCTCTAGCGCTTCAGGAGTAAGCCCTGAAATGCCCTGTGACAGCAGCACGCGAGCCCTACGCAAATGCCTCGCGTGACTTATCTTTTGGAGAGCTTTTTAACCCGACGCCTGGCATTAGCCTACCACAATCTTCGTAGGCTGTGCATCGCACTGACGCGGAAGGCGTGAGGGACATCGTCTTTATAGACGCTGCGGTGACGCACAGGACAAGCGACAGCTCTTCGCTGGTGTTCAATCGGAAGGCGTTGCATGTGAAGAGTGACATGACTGTGCAGACCTACGTCTTTGGCAAGCAAGTAGGTACTGCTGCTTTGGGCTTAAATCCGTCAGTTTCAACTGTATCGGAACTAAATACTATGCTCAGCGTCATGAACAGCACTAGCGTGTGTTGCAGATGGCCGAATTTAAAGGATTTCCCTGGTGTCGCTCCTGAGTGTGCTTTTGTGGACGGCCAGGGGAACTGGAGACACAACAGGTGCCTTTTAGTTCCACCCAGTGGAACCATCTGTCAGTTCTGCAGCGGCCTTGCTGATACATTGCGAATAGATGCCAGTCATCGAGCTGCAAGAGCCAAACAGGATCGACCATTAAAGCGCATCAGGTTAGAAGTAGCCCCTGCTCAAAAACAGAAGCTTCACGCTTTGAGGCGAGCAAACTGTGCACTCCAAAGATCACGAGCGCGACTCGCAAGAAGGAACAAGCTCCTGTTAGAGCAGTTGCAAGCTCCTAGGAAGGAACTTACACAGCTGCAGGAAGAAGACGTCACTGAAAAATCGAAGGGCCTCAACTTGCCACCAGCGCAGCTTCTGTAAAAAGAGTGCATATCGGCCGCAAAGTGCACCTCAAAAACAAACAGGCGGTATACGGATAACTGGCTCCTGTTGTGTCTTCTTCTGAACATCCGCAGCCCAGCTACATACGCTTTTCTGCGCACTAATGACGTGCTGCCGTTGCCATGCATCACTACGATAAGAAAGTACATAAGCATGGTTGGCCTCAAGTGTGGCTTCGACGAAAACTTTTTCAAAGCTTTCAAGATGAAAATTTCCTCTAAGCCACAGTTTCAGCGCAGAGGGATGCTGATATTTGACGAAATTCAAGTAAGGAAGGAAATATCTGTGAATTCAAAAACGATGACATACACTGGCCTCGTTGATCATGGAGAAACAAAGGATCAGAGTAGTGAGCTCGCAGATCACGGCCTGGTTTTCGCTTTTGCCCCGTTCGGCGAGAACTATTTACAGCCCGTAGCAGTGTTTGCGTCCAAAGGACAGACTAAGGGGACTCTTTTGGCGCAGCTCTCGATTCAGTGCATCGTGAAACTTGAGCAGGCCGGAGTGTTCGTTGACGGCGTTGTGTGCGATGGAGCATCCACCAACCGCTCCATGTGGAAGCAGCTTGGGATCAGCGGTGCACTGGGCAGCGTGGTGAATGCATTCGAGCACGCACTGGACTCTTCAAGGAAGGTGTATGTCCTATCTGACACCCCTCACCTTTTCAGGTGCATTAGGAATCGACTATACTACAAGAAGGTATTGATGAAAGATGGCAAGCTCATTAGTTGGTCATGCTAAGATGCCCTGTTCGTTGCAGACAGCAAGTACTGTGGTGAACTTCGAGTGTGCCCCAAAATAACGCATAATCACGTCAACCTATCTAAGATGCTGAAAATGAGAGTTAAGCTTGCAACACAGACTTTTAGCAACTCCGTGGCTAAAGGAATAATGTTCTACGCACAGAAAGGCGCACCACGTCTAACTAATGCCGAGCCGACAGTCCAGTTTACCCTTTTTTTAAATGACCTCTTTGATGCACTGAACCGGCGTTTCCCTGCAGAAGGCCTAAAACTGGGATGTAAAGATTTTTCTGTCCTAGAAGCTGCATCTGTGTGGCTAGACTCTTGGGAGACCGAGATCGTGAAAGGAGAGATTTCCAAAGACGTTTTTTTGACGCAGTCAACCGCTGAAGGCTTATGTGTATCAATTAGGTCGGTGCGGGAGCTTTCAGTTTACCTACTGAAAGAGTGCGGTTTCAAGTATGTTCTAACAGCAAAAATGAATCAAGACCCGTTGGAATGTTTTTTGGGTATCGTCAGGCAAGCTGGAGGGCAGAACGAACACCCTACATTTTCCACGTTCCTTCAGCTATACCGCATGCTGAGCCTGTATTCCTTGCTAAAGCCACCGCAGTTCGGCAACTGCACAACTACTGGAAACAAGCAAGCTTCTGTTGTCACCTTGGCGGATTTAAGAAATATTTACAGTGATTCATCCTCGCAACACCCTGCCAAATTAGATCAACTGAAAGAAAAACTTGACGGCCTGATTGAAGAAGGAAGCTGGGAGTGCGACGACCTCTTCGACTTCGACGACTCAGACGCAACAGTAGTTGACTGCATCGTCTACTACGTCACAGGATTCGTATCCCGGAAGGTTGGCAGCTGCACATGCTGCACCAGTTGCAAAGAGGCTCTTGCGGAAAAAAAAGGCACTGTATATGTCCCTGAAGCCGACCTAGTCAACTGCAAGACAAAGGGCTGGCTGACACACCCAAACATGCATCTCTTCGATCTTTTCAAATGCACTGAAGAGCATTTTGCAAAACATGCTAGTGACCGAGATGTATACAACAAAACCATTGATGCTGTGCTGGAGAATCACAACTTTATGTTTTCATGCAGTGCTCACAAAGAAGAAATGCTGGCAAAGCTGTTGCATTATTACATGTGCCTGCGCATGCGGCAGTACTGCAGGCAATTGAAAAAGAAGAACGAAACAAACAGCCATGGTTTGCGAAAAATGTCAAAGCTTGTTTGAAACAATCGATTGTCGGAGCGTGCAGACTTGCGAAAAATGTCAAAGCATGTTTGACACCCAATGTCGGGACGAGTGCCGTACCGCTTTTATAACCTTCATTCGCGTATAAGTTTAGGTGTACTCAGTTTGTATGTTTCGCTGTTATTGTTTTGAGAACGCTGCTATTATTTAAATAAATGGTGAAGAAACAAGCAAACATGTGTTGACATGTACAATGGCTAGTTTAGAGGATAGAAAAATGCTGGTGTTGTTTTTTGATTGTGGTTTCAGGTAGGATTTACCGTAAAAGCCGACAGGAGTGTCATGTTTGGCAACCTTATGACTGCTAAAAGATCGGGGATTGAACTTCAAAAAATCGATTATTATTTAATGTCTTGTTCGTGCCGTGCTGTCCATTCAATGTTGTTGCAATTTCTCTAAATAAAATTTAAAAAACAAGTAGCAGCAGTTGTCTCTAGAATACGATGAAACTTGTGCAACCACGCCGCACGCTGGGGCCAATGTGACATCTACTCAATCGCAGTTCGTCATAGCTGTACGGGTAGGTGCAGCGGATATTAAGGAGTGCAAGCAAACATTCGCTTGATTCACAGATGAACTCCCAATGATCGCTCACTCGAACGATATATGTTTCATTCGTCGCGCCGCGGCTGCGTTCGCACCAGCGTGCACGCGCAGCGTAGCCGGTTGAGCGGGCCGCAGTCACTTTCGCCATCTATCGTGCGGCCCCCGAAGGAGAACTTTACGTCGACGCGCTGGGCGGCGGCGCTCTCTCACCTAATAAACCTCTTACGCCATGCCCTAAACCTTGATAGCTTTTGTGGCGAAACGGCATTTTTTTGTGTTGAGTTGGAGACCAGCGGCGGCAAGACACGTCAGAACGCCATCCCAACGTTGTATATGCTAAGAAAACGATGAAAAAATGACGATGTCGTCCGAGTAGCAGAGGCAGGTCTTCTATTTGAGGCCGCGCAGCACTGTATCGATCATGCGCTCAAATGTAGCGGGCACGTTGCACAGCCCAAAAGGCATAACGTTGAATTTGTATAGCCCGTCGGGGGTTGCGAATGCCGTTTTCTCTTTATCCTCTTCGTGCATAGGAATTCGCCAGTATCCGGAACGCAGGTCGAGGCTGGAAAAGTATTTTGCGCCTTGTAGAGAATCCAGGGCATCGTCATTGCGAGGCATTGGGTATAGATCCTTGCGAGTGATCTTGTTCAGCGCCCTGTATACGACGCAAAAGCGCACGGAGCCATCCTTCTTACAAACCAGAATCACAGGCGACGACCAAGTGCTAGATGAGGGGCGAATTACCTCTCATTTGAGCATGTCTGCTACATTTTCTTCGATAATTTTTCTCTCAGCAGGAGAAACACGGTAGGGCCGGCGGCGTACAACAGATGTTCAGACTGTGTGCGTTGTAGTAGTAGTGCGGCCCAACGTCAAGGAGTAAACATCGAAAGAACTTGCGTGTTTCTTTAACAAAGCCAGCAGCTGTTGCGTCTGTGAAGGTGTCAAGTCGTCACTAATGGCTGCACTAAAGGCGGAAGAAGCAGGCTCACCACTAGGGCTGTCGTGGGAGGAGACTGCATGAAGTGGCACGATGCACGCAGGCTCAGGTTCCGTCACGCAGGCCACCGTGGTGTTCTGAGGCAGTAGAATTTTTTCGGATGTTGTATTCACAGCGGCGACAAGTGCGGAACCATTGAGAAACTGAACTACACCGGAAGCGAGAATTATGCCTTTACCGACCCAACTAAATGATGGTGAGACCAAGACATCACCATGGTCGATGTCCTTGGAGGTAATCGTCACAATTCGCTCTTGACCTGGTGGTAATTCGGTATCCTCCGCAGCTCTCAAACGAAGTGGCCTCTGGGGGTCGTCGTTGAGCGTGCAGTCCGTGTCGGTGAGGTGGACGACACGTTGACCACAGCAAATAGCCACGGAAGCAGAAAAAAGAAACTTCCACCCTAAAATTAATTGGTGAGAGCAGTCAGTGAGAATGGCAAACTGAATGTGGTGTCGGATACCATCAATAAAAACGCAGGCTGTACAGAAAGTTGAAGGGTGAATGGTAAACCCCTGCGCAGATACCAACATGGGTCCATCGTAAGGGGTCATCAATTTTTTCAGACGCTGGCCTAAATCGATGCGCATAACAGAAAATGCCGCACCCGTGTCCACCAGAGCATCCACGTACACTCTTTCCACTATCACCGAAATCATGTTGCACGGGCATGATGGAGGAATATCAGTCCTAATTCGAAATGCAGTTTTTCACCCAGAAACTGCATCACTTAGTTTTCCGAATGACTGTTAAGGACGAATGAGGCAGGCCGAAGTGGGGAGGAGGAGCGGCGAAAGGGTGATGGTGAACGGCGTCTTGAGTTCCGGCTGTTCCGAGGTGCACTCGATGCGGGCGGAGAGGGAGACCGGTGTGGAGGTGATGAATGGCGTTGACCTTGATAGTACACATCTCGTTCATGCATGTCGTAACCGTGGCGCTGGTGTTGCTGGCGCTTGCGGCAGAAACGAGAAATGTGGCTGCGATACCCACAGTAATAGCAGACAGGACAGGACGAGCGCCAGGGTGGGGAGTAGAAGACGTTAGGGGCACTTGGAGATAGCGCGCTCAGGTGGGCCAAAGAAGGGTCAGGTGGCATCGAACAGTAGTTGACCAGGGGAACGGCAGCAACCGACGCGTAAGATGGTTGCGGCAACGTCACGTGTACGTTAGTCGGAGGCGCGGAAGCGACTTGAGCATAGGTTGATATGGTGCGTGAAACGGGTGGTTTTGCAAGATCAGGGTCGGTCATGGATGTAAGTTCATCCCTAATGAAGTCACCCGAAGGAACTCCCGAAGACTGTGTTGAACGCGGTGAAGAAGGTGTGAAGCCCATAAACCGCAATTCTTCTCGTATATTGTCCTGGATGAGGTCACGTAGATGGCCATGGGACGTGGAGTGGTGGTCGCCAATGTCCGTTTGGAGACGAACGGAGTCCAGCGAATCAAGGCGCTGGCATGTCGTGACGACGTCAGCGATGGTAGCCGGATTTTGCGCAGCGAGGGCATTAAAAACAACCGGTCCAATGCCTTTCAAGATGTGGCGTGCTTTGTCCGATTCTGGCATAGATGAATTGACACGCTGGCACAGTGAAAGGACATCCTCAACGTAAGAAGTGTAAGATTCGCCGGGATGTTGTTGGCGAGTATCGAGGGTCCTCTTCGCGACGGCGAAACGAATGGCCAGTGTCCCAAAAACATGTCGCAGCTGGTGCTGGAAGGTCGCCCAGTCGGGTAAGTCAATGACGTGGTTGAAATACCATGTCTTCGCCACACCGGCCAAGAAGAAAGAGACGTAACGGAGCTTGGCGCTATCGATCCAGTGATTAGCAACACTCACGCGGCTGTACTCATCGAGCTAGTCTTCCACATCTTCCCCGCGAAGACCGGCGAAGAGAGGGGGATCACGCTGGTGGCTGTGTACGTAAACAGGAAGCGCGGCTGAAGACGGCAGGGGAGAGATGGCAGCAGCGATGGTAGCAGCGCCGGCAGGCTCGTTCTGTGACATGCTCCCAGACAATGGGGATAATCAGCGGCCTGAACGCAGCTCCAGGAAGTCGAGCGAAGCGAGAGAGGACTGAGGACCGAAAATCCACCTCCACCAAGTATGACGTCTGGGTTGAGACAGCATTTATTCAACCCAAGGGCTCAGCAACGAACGGGCAGTCTGAGACTGAGCGTGCACACAGACGATGATGATTGTGATGACACCCAGTGAAGATGAGGACAGAGACCCAGGTGGATGATGATGATGATTATGATAATGCATAATTGAAAAGAAGCGCATGACGAATGCCCACAATATATATATATATATATATATATTTCTAGGGGTGTAACGGTACAAACATGAAAAAATCCCCTCAGAACACAAAACGAATTGTCACTGAGGCCATAGAGTTTTCTGTAGGAAACTCTACGACTCAGAGTTAACACACAGACTCTACAGGAAAAGCTCCCAATAGCGCGCAAGCTGGGATAATCTCGCGGTGCCCTTTCGTCGCAAACACTCACTATTTTGCTACAGCAGAACTGTAGGCCACTGTAGCAACGTGGTATTGCGCGTCCGCCGCAGCCACGAAGGCTATTTTCTTTAGAAAAAAAAATGTATATAAAAAACTTCTAGTAGGGCTTGAACCAACGACTGCACTGTTCTGCACGTACTGCATTAGCTCACTACACCACTGCTGCCGATCGGTTTCGTGGGTTTAACAAGCAGGTACTGTGTTGTTGTCACGCTGGACGTAACCCTACATCTTATTTTTACGTCTGAACGTAACTTTAACAGCTTCTATCGTTATGTCTAGACGTAACGCTAGACACTCCGTTCTTCAAAACAGTCACCTACCCCGTCCACGCGGTCAAGGTCACTGCAACGTTGCCCGTGTCCCACACCCACAGTACTCGCAACGCAAGTTATTTATTAGGAGAGAAAAACTAATCATGGTGTTCACAAACACCAACAAATAAAGGATAACTTATCTCTCGTTGCGCGCTGCTCCTGCACCAATAAGCCGGTTGACTATACATCGCGCACCTGCCAATGACCACCCTTTTTTTTACTCTGCGCGCAGCGCCGTTGCAAACAAGTTGCACCAAAAATAGAACGCAGTTCAGGAGAAGGGAAACATGATTTCCGCAACGGCATTGTGACGAAATGGACAATGCATGACCAAGATACAGCTTGGGCAGCGTGCTTGAGTTGTCACCATCTACACCAAGGGCGATCGCGAAGAGCGTGACAGCTGATAAAGCACTCACCCGCAGTGCGACGCAGACACTCTCCAATTCCTCTTCGCTGGTGACCAGGGATGGTTTGGTGATGAGGCACACACCAGTGAGCCCCATAAGCGGCAGGCGAGCGCCGGCGAACAGCTGACGGGCGGCGCGTCTCCGCAAGTCGGCAGCTCGCGTTTGTTTCGCCCACCGCTGCAGGTAACGTGACAGCACCGGCGGTCCCTGGCCACGGTGAACGGCCACTCGACCGCGTGGCCACAGGGTGCGCAGGACAACCCGAAAGCGCACCATCGCATCGCTCAGGTAGCCGTGCAGCCAGTGCTCGCTATTTGTGGTGATTGAGTAGTAGCGGAGCGACTGCTGGGCACACGCGCTGCTCAGCGGCCTCCAGGCAGATAGCAGCTTCATCACAGCCGATTAAACAACCGCGAGCTCCACGAGTGTTGCCGAGTCAGCAACGCTGGCAATACGGACGGCAAACCTCTTACACTACGGCTAACGCAGACACAAACACGAAACCACTACTACCAGGCCGCGTCTGCTGCCACCGGGTGGCACGAACCTTTTGAGAGCCAAAACTACAGTGGCTAGAAGGAGAAGTGTGATTACCGCCAAGCGGCGTCTATGGGAAGGGCTGACGCCGCTTAGCTATGCATCCGCTAGGTGGCGCTCGCTGTCGCGTACACGTCAAGCTCGCGTGCATTTGTCCGGTCAGGAATGATCAGTTGAGCTTCGACGTGCCCGTAAAGTGCTTAATACGAGTGAAACTCTTTGTCGACACGGTTAGCTGCCTTCGCAGCGCTTTGTAAGCATCCTAGAGGAGTTTCCACTTGGATGTGGGGCAATTCGCTGCCCAGGCTTGTAAAATGTGCCGGCGACAAAGCCACTGTTTTGTTCCCGGCTGCGTGACTGGCTACAAATCCTGCAAGCAAAAACTTTCACTGTTCGGCGTGCCTAAAAAAGAGGAGCTGTTTCTGAAGTGGCAGCGGTACATACCCAGAGCTGACAAGCCGCTGGAGAAAAATGCAGCAGTATGTGAATGGCATTTTGATCCGCAGTTTGTGTCGCGGCATTTCGAGCATGTAATACAAGGTGAATTGGTGCGCATTGATCGGACCAGGCCGGTTCTCCTGCCAAACGCTGTACCGACTATATTTCCCAATTTGCCCAAATACCTCTCGAAGCCAGTTCCGAAGAAAAGAAGTGCACGGGAGAAGCCAGCATCACAGCCCTCGTCGCCCAAAAGAAGACGTCGCATGGACGGAACGTGTTGCCCAAATTCTGAAGTTGTTGAAGCTGAAGAAGTCTGTGCTACTGTTGATGCTCCAGCTGCACATGTTCTAGAAGTCCTGAATGTGCCACTTCCGACCAACCAGTGGGCGAAGCACGTGTTCAGCGAGAATCCCCTTCACGTGGCCTACAGCGTGTGTTTACCTGGAAAAGACATGAGCCTGCTTCATGCGCTGAAAATGGTGGTGTTTAGATGCATCGAAAGTGTGATAAAACATGAAGTGTTTGTGCGGGGTGTCGAGGTCGCGCTTGATGTGCCAAGAGATCCAGCATCTATTTTGCAAGAGGTCGACAGCCTGCGTGCTTGCACTGGAGCAGGACTGAGTGCGGAGTTTCCGCTAGCGTGCTCCAACACAAATTCGAAGCAATGGAATGATACTCTGTACCACATTCGGTGTAAAGGTGTATCAAGCCAGAGTGAGAAATGGTGCGTGTCGTGCAAGTATCTGAGGAGACTCCTAATTAACCAAAGGTGCCGAGCGAAGCAAACGAAGAAGACTAGAAGAAATACCTCATCAAAGCTGAGAGTGAAGACTCAGGCAGTGCGACGCCTTAGAACCAAGGTGAAGTCGCTAGAGCAAGTGATCTCCCAAATGAAGGAAGAAAATGAGGCAATTGAAGAAACCACCCTCCTGAAGAAAATTGGTCAGCTTCCACCTAAGCAGAAGGCTGCCATTATTCAGTGTTTTGAGGCTGCGACACGAAAATCTCCAAAGGGGATGCGGTATAACCCTGAATGGCTCCTTGAATGCATCATTATGCGCATAAAGAGCCCACGGCTCTATGAGCATATACGTAGAGAAAAAATCTTGGCGCTACCAAGTCGCAGCTGCCTCAAAAAGTACATGAAGCAGTACGAGAGCACGTTTGGTTTTAATCGCAATGTGCTTTCAGGAATTGCCAAAAAAACTGAAAAAATGACTGAATTTGAGTGTCACGGTGGACTCATCATCGATGAGATGAAGTTGGCTGAGAATTTTGCTGTGAAAGGTGGCTCGGGTAAAATTGACGGCTTCGTCGACCTGGGTCCTTTCACTCCTGAGCCCGAAAAAACAGTTGCATGCGACCACAGTTTGGTGATCCTTTTCCAGCCACTTTCAGGGTCGTGGCACCAGATTCTTGGTGTATTTGCATCCCGGGGAAATGTGAAGGCACCACTGCTTTCGAAGATCATTCTAGAAGCCACTCTTCTTGCCGAGAATGCTGGCCTCAGGGTGGACTACGTAACTTGTGACGGAGCGTCATGGAATCGTGCGATGTGGCGGCAGTTCGGCATTTCTGGGTCTGCAACTGCAATTAAGCCGTCTGCGGCTCACCCAGTTGGAGATAGCAGGCGTCTATTTTTTTTCTCAGACTTCCCGCACCTAGTGAAGTGCATCCGGAATGGCTTCATAAAGACAGGATATAAGACGCCGCGTGGTCATGTAGATGTGACGCCAATTAAAATAGCCCATGAACTAGACAAATGTGCAACTACGCTCAAGGTGATGCCCAAAATCACAGATGTGCATGTACACCCAAACAATTTTGAAAAAATGAAGGTTAACCTTGCTTTCCATCTTTTCAGCCTAGAAGTTCTCCGGGGCCTTTTTTTTTCTACAAACGTCAGATTGTAAAGCAGTGTTCCTACAGTGACCAGACAGAGAAGTTTGTTGATTTCATGCACAAATTAATCGACGTGATGACGTCAAGAGTGCCATCAGGTGCCCTGAAACCCAATTCAAAGGAAGCACAGCTGTTGAATGACACCTTAGAGTACATAAACAAGTGGGAAGCATGCACAGAACCATCCAAGGGAGGTTTTCTTTCACCTGGCACAGCAGAAGGGCTGCGTGTAAGCTTGAAGGCTACGTTGGAGCTACTGGAATACCTGGCAAAGCAGGTAGGCTTCAAGTACCTCTTGACATCCCGTCTCAGCCAAGACCCGCTGGAGAAGCTTTTTGGGGTAATAAGGCAGTTCTCGGGGTGCAACGATCACCCGACGTCAGCACAGTTCCTAACAACTGTGAACTGCCTCGCTTTCTATAACTTGGTGAAACCTCCCGACTCCGGAAACACAGCAGGCGGCACACTCGTATCATTGGTCGGACCAAATGAGGTAGCGAGTAATGTGGACAATTTAATAGATGCCGGCAAATTGGAAGATGTATCAAGTGTACTTGATGCATCTTCAGAAGTGACGGACCACATCTATCCGCAGCAGACCAGTGATGCAAGGTTGGTCTACTACTTGGCTGGATATGTCGCTAGGCGCAAGGTCCTGACAACGAAGTGCCAAGATTGCTTCCAGTTACTGCTGACATCAGCGGAGCAAGCAAACAAGGGTATTTCATCTTTTACATCATTCTGTGATCGAGGCGGGCTGCTCTACCCTTCAAGAGAACTGTTTTCGTTTATTGAAGCCTTGGAGGACACCTTCACATTATGGTTTAGTTGGAATAAGCTTCACAAGGACAGCCTCTCAGAAATGGTGCACCACTTGCTAAATGTGCCGCAAGTAGGTTGTGAGACACACAAGAAGGATTTGACCAGCAACCTAGTCAAGTTCTTTATCATGACAAGACTTTATTTTTACACTAAGTCACTTAACAAGGAGAGGACGTCAACAAGAGAAAAGAGGAAGCACTTGAAGCTTCGACGAACGACGTGAGAGGAGGCCAGAAGAGACAGAACAGTCTGAGTTTTTTTATCGCTTTTTTCTAATAATTCCTTATTTGGAACACGAGTTGAGCTAATAAACATTTGGCGAATGTTTAATGTTGGCGTTGTTTCACCATATTAATTGTGGCAAAAATAAAGGCTCACGTCAAGATGGATAGTAGGCTGGTTAATTTGCATTCATATTTAAAAACGCTTTAGGGAGCAAACATGTTATAATGAAATTGCAAAGAAATAGTAAGGAACTCAAGAACTTGTTCTTGGGCGAGTTGGTGCCTGAGTTTGCTAAACATGTATGCTCCTCTGTCTTTTTTTTCGTGTTTTTAGCTTTGCGCCAAAATTAACAAGTTTGGCAAGTAGTAAGAAGGTAACTTTTGCAGTGTCGCTATACATGTTAGTCGCAGTGCATGCCATAAAGAAAAGGACACGGGAGTCTGGAGGTTTGTGTTACACTGGGTGCACAAAAAAAAAAAGAGGGGAAAGACAAAATTGTTTAGGCAATCAGCGACTTCTTTTACCCAACGACTCAACTACAAATGTGTTAGTTACTTGTGGAAAGTGCCAGCGCAAGTAAAAACTAATGATGCTAACGCAAAATTCATAAAAACCCACGGCTACGCCAGCAGCGCGCCGACGTGAAAGCGGGTGCGAGCGCCACCTAGGCCGTGAATCACCGCGGCGCACGCAGGCGACGGCTCCCTGATCACACTTCTCCTTCTAGCCACTGTACCAAAACGCTCGGTTCACCTAATAGCCGCCTAAAATCGGCTTGACTTGGCTTGAAAAGTATAAATAAACGGCGACAGAATCGCTGTGTTGGACATTTTTTGGGGACGTTTAGATGGTGAAAACGAAAGGTCTACCGTAAGGTTCCTCACTAACTTTTGAGGATCTTCACCGTGCGGTGGTTATTTCTCCGTGGTCTTTGCTTGGTCGGGAGCTGTGTGCATTCGCGAGAACCGCCTCTGCGCATGGATACGTGGTCTCGTTCTGTAATACTGTCTATAAGCTATGTGGTAACGACTTGCCCGAGCATGAACACCGTGTGTTATGCTATTTGTGGATGTATGCCATACGTGTATTTCTGGTAAGTGCGTGTGTTGCGCATGGATCGATGTGTCGCTTGGGTGAAGTGTATGCTTGTGCCAAAATTTTCATTGAAGCTTCGTCTTGCGTAACTGCGTGAGACAGATACGAAATACACAAGTTGGAAGCGATGGAATATTAGCAGGCGTCCACACGATGTTATTTCCCAAGTGGCTTAAATATGCTGTCGCCGATGACGATAATCGGTTTCTTAAGCTATGTCTGTTGTTGTGGGTGTATACAAAGAAAAAAACAAAGGAAATAAAATATGCTGGGAGCACTTTAAATCTCCGCTCAAAATTGCCGCCTTAAGCGTCTTCTTAATCATTAAACAGTACCGCAAGGCAGTCGTGCCTTGCGGTAAAGTGCACACAGTGTATTGCGGTAAAGCATACATATTGCGCGCGCTCGTGTGTAAATTGGAAATGTAGCACTGACATTGGGCCTCGTGTGTGCACTTAAATTGTACACGCGCTTCTCTCTGTCTCATCAGGGACGATGCCGCAGTCAGTTTTGTCATCATCTTCAGCTTGTGTAACAAGCCCAGAACAATTTACTTAGTAAAGTACATTTTGTGGCAGGCAATTCGCAAGGCATTCAGATTTTAGTTCATTGCTGGATTAATTCAAAATTGTTGCATGGCACCTTCAAATAAACGAAACATGCATATGAGAGGCTTCAGTCGTACTTCAAAATTTGTGCCATGCCTCAAATTGAAAATGATTATAAAGGAAATATATACTAAGGCTGGGTGTAGATTATCATTCACAATTCAATTACCATTCATATTGTAGAAGCTTTGAAAATTTGTAGCTCATGTTTTCCTATCGAGTAAGCACGAAAATAACCGCTGAAGAATGGTCTACAATCACTTGCACAGTTTGCAAGAAATAGATCTTTGAAACCTATATCGTGCCAGAACTAAGAGCAAGGTGGTTCGAGGAAACTGGTGATAACCCCACTTTAAAACCATTGTCCAAGTCGCTAGCTACATCCGCTAAAAAATATCGCAAAGGACTGCTGCGACACAGAAACCAATGCAGATTCCTCGCCGCTGAAGAAAGGGCTTTTCGTCAAACATAATAAAAGTTGCATTGAGATAAAATTCTAAAAGCGATAAAAAATTGTCTAAATTAACGCCCGCGTCATTGATAAAATCGACGTCACCATTTTCTTCTATGCAGGATTATACAGAGGCTAGAAGCTTGTCATGCTGCACGGAATAATACAGATATACGACATTTACTGAAAAGGCGTTGCCTGTAGTAACGTGAGACCGCAAAAAGTCGCACACATCACTTGAGCCCTTCGTACGGAAAGGGTCATTCACCACGAGATTCTTTAGCTTGCTCTGAAGGAATCTGCTAACGTTAATCTGCCAAGACCCTCCTTCACTAACAATAGTGCGAAACGGTACATCCGGTGTGTCTTGGCCGAGAAAAAAAACGTTGAGGTTGCTCCCTTTGCTGTTCTTTATCTCCTTAGCTAGCATTGCAAGCCTCGCATTCTTGCAAAAATCAGCAAACTTAGACCTAACGCGAGTCGCTCCCAACTTAACTGGGCGGAACTTCTTGATAGCCGCTAAACCCTTTTCTTTGTATGCTCCCTCAAGCATGACCACAAAGCAACCTTCTTTGTCGGCTAGCATTAACGTTAATTTGTGGTTTTTAAAGAACGACACGATGTTATTCAAGCCTTTAAGTTTAGGTCTATCTTGATTCTGCGGTGCACATTTCGATAAACAGTTCATAACATCTTGTAGGCATCTGTCCCGGTCTTGATTGGCTTTCACAGACAGGTCCTTGTTTAGTCCGACAAGTTCATGGGCAGAAATGCGAGGTGGAACGGCAAACTTTGGTCCCTTCCGAAGCCATCTCTCGATTTCTGCCGGAATGTATGCGTCCTGTAGCACCACAATGCGCTTCTGTTCTTCCCTTCTTTGCTTATCAAACACCTTGAGCAGTGGGTTGAGGACCTGCTTCCACAGCTTATCGCTCTGATGCTATGACATTGATTAACTGTACGTTTGATAATGTATGCTGTTGGTCTTCTATGGTGTGTGTGCGCACAATGTGATTGATACGTGGGGTTTAACGTCCCAAAACCACCACATGATTGATTGGATTAGCGTCTGGAGGGCGATAGCAGCAACTAATCAGTAATTTATCAAATCGAGTCCTGCAGACAACCCATACAATTTCTACATTTGTAGCAGACGGCATTAGATAAGAAGTTATTGCCTTTTTAATGCCTATAATTATGCCTCCACCCCTCCTGTTAACGCGATCACAACGGTAAATGTGGTAAGTATATTGTAGGGGACTAATTTCATTGTCTGAAATATCTGCATGAAGCCATGTCTCAGTGAAGATGATTATGTCAGAACCTGTGTCATCAAAAAGGAACAGACCTGGTCGAGCTTTCGCAGAAGGCTGCGAATATTAGTAAATGACATGGTGAGTGATGGTAAATTCTGAGGCTCAGGTGCCTGCTTGAATTCACAGATGCGAGTACCATGCCTTAACTATCTGCCTAGTCTACCTAGTCGCACTACCGTGCTTGTTGCCTGGTCGTACACGTACGTTGCATCATCTATGCGCAATCTGTCAACAGATAGCTTAAATGTTTTTTTTCTGGCCTTGGCGAATTCAATAAGCTTTTTTCTTGCCTCTCGCGTGGCAGGAGAAGTCTTCCCGAATGGAAAAATCGGTTCCTTTAAGCTTTCTTGCAGCGCATAAGATGCGTTCTTTGTCCTTATAGAATGTCATTTTCGCAATAATAGGCCTCTTTTTGCTATCAGCATGTTTGCCTAACCTGTGCACTCTTTCGAAATTTGTGCTGGATAAGTTAATGTCAAGATTTTGTGAACAAAATTCTACAATTTTCAGCTCGGACAAAGCCCAGTTCTCTTTTTCGTCATGCGCAATGTTAAAGAAAAGCAAGTTTGATAGATTGATATGTTGGGTTTAACGTCCCGAAACCACCATATGATTATGAGAGACGCCGTAGTGAAGGGCTCCGGAAATTTTGACCACCTGGGGTTCTTTAACGTGCACCCAAATCTGAGCACACGGGCCTACAACATTTCCGCCTCCATCGGAAATGCAGCCGCCGCAGCCGGGATTTGAACCCGCGACCTGCGGGTCAGCAGCCGAGTACCTTAGCCACTAGACCACCACGGCGGGGCGAAAAGCAAGTTCGAGCGTCGCATTCTATTCTCAGTGTCTTCGCACCGAGAAGAAATAGTGGCCAAACGATCAGATACACTGCGAAGGGCGTTAGCACTAGCTTCGGCATCACCCGAGCTGTTTCCAGACCTAGTACGTGACAGTGATGCAATCTTTGCGTTAATCAACTTAATTTCGCATTCAACGGCTTTCTGTTTCATTTTCGAAATATTAAGGTCTGCGAGAAGTGTTTCCTGCCTTTCTTCTAGTTTATCAACTTTTTATGAGCAGCGGCAAGACCAGCTTTTGCACTAGTTAGCTCGGAAAGGAAGTCTGCTTGTGGCTCTTCCAATTTTTTATTTGTGTCTAGAGCAGCAGAAAATGCCTCTTCTTGAGCTTTAGTCATTGGTCCTGGATTCGGCTCAACATCGCCAGACAACATAAGTGTTAAGGCAGACAAGGCATAACACATTTCCGATGCACAAGCTAAAATTCGCTTAAACACATCTTCTAGGTCTCGTGGGCACGACACCACTAACAAACAATAATTATTGGATTTAACACAAATATTGTCCTATGTGACATCGTTGCGTAATCGATCGTAGACTGCAGCCTTTGCACCTCTCATGTTATCTGCCCTTTGCATTTCTCGGTACTGTTGCAAATGATTATATCGTAACGGGTGCAAGAGAAGCAAAGTCAAAAACTAGTTTATTATGGGCGAACTTGTGCCCTGAAAATTATGTGCGAGAAGATGGAAGAGTCCGCTAGAGCGTTCCAAAACAGAAACGGTTGATCTGCCCGCGCACCTTCTTCTTCTTCACAGCTTCAACCCACACTGGCTCGTGCATGTGAACAAGAGGCATGAGTCGAACGGCCCCAAGCAAGAGTGCGCACAAGACTGTTTACGCTGATTCTTCATAATGTTGGTAATTGTAAACAGTCTCTGTGGCAATAGTCCCCCTTCGAAATACGCATCGTCACGATGCGCGATGGAGGGAGGCAAACAGAAAAAGGGAGCGCTTTCATTCTCTCTCATAATAGGGCTTCATACGAACGACGTGTACGACTTCTGTGCTGTTTTGCCGCTTTGAACAGATGTGTTCATCGGCGATGACTTCGTAGTTTAGGTCACTAATTCGTCGGAGAACCTTATAGGGGCCAAAGTATCGACAAAGAAGCTTTTCTAATAGGCCGCGGCATCGGAGTGGTGTCCATATCCACACTCGCTCGCCTGGGTTGTACCGAACTTTTCTGCGGCGCAGGTTGTAGTGGCTTGCGTCCTTGTGTTGTTGTTGATGTATTCGATGTCGTGCCAACTGGCGTGCTTCTTCAACCCTTTGCAGAAAGTCGTCAAGTTCTGATGGCTCGTAATTGTCGTTGTCTACTGGCAACATGGCATCGAGTGTCGTAGTGACTGTGCGACCGTAGACCAGCTGAAATGGTGTGACGCGGATGGTCTCCTGCACTGCCGTATTGTAGGCGAAAGTTGCGTATGGCAAGATTTCATTCCACAATTTATGCTGAATGTCAACGTACATCGACAGCATGTCAGCGATGGTGCGGTTCAGGCGTTCTGTCAACCCGTTGGTTTGGGGATGGTATGCAGTGGTCTTCCTATGGCTGGTGTTAGTCATTGTCATTAAGGACTGCATCAAATCAGCCGTGAACGCTGCTCCTCGATCGGTAATCACGACGAGTGGGGCTCCATGGCGAAGAACAATATTCTGAACGAAAAACTTCGCGACTTCCGTTGCCGTTCGTCGCTCAAGGCAGCCGGTTTCAGCGTATCGTGTCAAATAGTCAGTCACAACCATTATTCACCTTTTTCCTGATGCCGACATTGGGAACGGTCCGAGAAAGTCCATTCCAACCTGTTGAAATGGAGTCGCCGGTGGTTCTATAGGCTTGAGAAGGCCGGCCGTCTTGAGGGGTGGTGTTTTTCGCCTTTGACACTCGCGACATGTCTTGACGTAATGCTTCACGGACGCTAGCAACTTGGGCCAGTAGTATTTCTGATAAATTTTGGCGAAAGTTCGACGTGCGCCCAAGTGACCCGCAGACGGTTCATCATGACAGGCTTCTAAGACTTCATGCCTCATGGCTGATGGTACAACGAGCAAGAACTTCTCCTTGTTGTGTTCAAAATTCCTCTTGTAAAGTACATTATCTCGCAGGCAGAATGAAGATAACCCTCTCTTAAATACGCGAAGAACTTGTTCGTCGTGCCCTTCGAGATACTTTATTAATGGGAGCAGTTCCATGTCAGCCCGTTGATGTTCGGTGATTTATGAGGTTTTTATCACACAAAGGAGTGGAAAGTCCTCTTCTTCAGAAGTCAGCATCAGCATCATCAAGAAGTCAGCATCATCATGCTTTCTGCCAGACCTATATACGACCGTAATGTCATACTCTTGGAGCCTGAGACTCCATCTTGCAAGCCGTCCCGATGGGTCTTTTAAGCTCGCCAGCCAACAAAGCGAGTGGTGGTCGCTGACGGCACGGAACGGCCTGCCGTAGAGGTATGGCCTGAATTTGCTGATCGCCCATATGACTGCCAAGCACTCTTTTTCGGTTGCAGAGTAGTTTCTTTCCGCTTTTGAGAGGGTGCGGCTAGCATATGCTATCACTTTCTCTTCTCTATTTTGCCACTGCACCAAGACCGCACCTAGGCCAAGATTGCTGGCATCTGTATGAACTTCCGTATCTGCGCTTTCGTCAAAGTGGGCCAGGATAGGTGGGGCTTGCAAACGTTTCTTTAGTTCATTGAATGCACTGTCTTGTTCGGTGCACCAAATAAATGGCACGTCCTATTTTGTGAGTCTTGTTAGAGGTTCGGCAATTTTCGCGAAATTTTTCACAAATCGCCTATAATAAGCACATAAACCCAAAACTCGGCGTACCTCCTTTTTGTATTTTGGCTTGGGAAACAGCCCCACTGCCACAGTCTTCTCCGGGTCTAGGCCAACACCTTGAGCGCTGATTACATGTCCGAGGAAACGAAGCTTCTCGAATCCAAACTGGTATTTTTCCGGTTTAATCGTCAAGCCGGCTGACTGGATAGCCTGAAGTACCGAACGTAGTCGCTCTACATGCTGTTCAAACGTTGCTGAAAACACCACAACGTCGTCCAGGTAGACTAAGCACGACTGCCATTTGAGGCCTGAAAGGACGCTGTCCATCATGCGCTGGAATGTTGCAGGCGCACAACAGAGGCCGAATGGGAGTGCTTTAAACTCATATAGACCGTCCGGGGTTACGAAAGCAGTCTTTTCATGGTCCCTTTCGTCCACTTCAATTTGCCAATAACCGCTTTTTAAATCCAATGAAGAGAAATACCTTGCGTGCCGTAGCCGATCCAACGTATCATCAGTGCGCGGCAAAGGGTAGACATCCCTCTTGGTCACGCTGTTCAGCTTTCTGTAATCGACGCAGAATCTCAGCGTGTTGTCCTTTTTCCTCACAAGGACTACAGGCGACGCCCATGGACTGTTGGATGGCTGTATGACATCATCCTTCAGCATCTTTTTCACTTGGCTCTTTATGATCTCACGTTCCTTCGGTGATACTCTGTACAGATTCTGGTGTACCGGCCTTGTAGCTTCATCTGTTATTATTCGGTGTTTAACAACCTGAGTCCGCCGTACTTTTGACGAGGTAGAGAAACATGTGGTGAAGTCTCTTAGGAGGTCTTGAATGATTTTCTTCTCGGCTGGGGCTAGATTTTGGCTGATTGCAACTCTTGGCACGACATCGGGCGCAGGTTCTGAAGTAGGTGGCCCTGACACCAGACCACATAAGTCCGTCACTGTTTGAAAACCATGCAGGAAGGCGATAGCAGTGTCCTTTGCAACGTGCTGAATTTCGTTTCCGAAATTTGTGAGCAATACATCGGCACATCCACCACGTAATTGAATAATGCCTCGAGCTACGCAAATGCCTTTCTTGAGCAGTAGTTCGATGTTTGCATCCGCTATACCTTCAGAATCAATGAATGCTTCACTTCTTACACCGACTATTACGCTGCATCGTGGCGGCACGGTAACATCACAATCTATAACACGTAATGCAGTGTATTCTGGCTCATTTTTGTCTATGGCCAGTTTGGTCGAAAAAGAGACACTAGAATTCTGCAGGTCGATTATAGCTCCGTTCGCTAGCAGAAAATCCATTCCGAGTATTAAATCTCTAGAGCATTCCGGAAGTACGACAAAGTCAGCAACGTAAGTAGCGCCTTGAATTCCGATTCGTGCGGCACATCTTCCCACAGGTGTGATGAGCCCTAGCGGTGCGTATCTGGGGTCCACTCCAAGGCGTCAGGACTTTCTTTAAATCTTTTGCGGCAGTGTAACTGACAACCGAATAATCACCACCTGTGTCAAATAAAACAGTAAATTCACACCCGTCTACGGTAACGCGTATGTCTGAAGAAATTTTGTCTTTACCTAATCTAGTTGTAGTGTTCTGCTCGTCGTTGCTGCACTGGGACCTTGACGGAGGATCTTCAGTTGGTTGGACATCAGCGGCCTTGCCTGGGACCTTGACGGAGGATCTTCAGTTGGTTGGACATCAGCGGCCTTGCCTCCATAGGTCGCTGGCTTCAGTTTTCCTGATGGGGACTGCTTGGACGACGGTGTGTACAGGTCGAAGGTGGAGAAGGTGAACTTAATCGTCGAGGGCTTGGCGATCGATAGCGAGCAGGCGCTGGTGATCTAGGCTGATGCTGGAAACCGGCAGTTGGAAACATGGCCGGACAAGTAATCTTCAATTTCAACGGGTCTTTCGTCATTTCGGGGGCATGGTGCGTTTGGAAAAAACCCACGGAGACCAACTCGTCGATATGGGCACATTCTGTACAGGTGTCCCGCTTCGCTGCAGTGGAAACAGAGAGGCGTCCTGTCGGGTGTGCGCCACACGTCGCTTTTTAGTCGCCTCGAGTTAGCTGAATAGTTTGAGCCACGCGAAGCCGGTCGGTAGCCACTGGGAGCTGCAAACGAAGCAGTATGCACGGCGGGCTGGCGTACGGCATCGGCGTATAAGTCGGTACGGGGCGTTCCTGCAATTGCTGTTCAAGTCGAACAGGTTGCGCCTCGGGTTCGGCTTGAAGAATGGCGTGGCGAACTTCATCTCTGATCATGGTAGTCAGAGACAAAACTGGCGTTGCGACTTGTCGGGGCAGCAGCTTCTGGAGCTCTTCCTTCACAATGGATCGCACCATTTCCCTCAATGCTTCGCTGCTGCTTCCCAGGTTTGCTGAGAGGACATCCGCAGGAACACTACTCGTGTCATGACTGTAGTGACGGGAGCGCTGCTGCAATGCCCGCTCTATGGAGGTGGCTTCGTTGCGGAATTCCGCAACTGTACGAGGTGGGTTGCGTACCAAACCGGCAAATAACTCCTGTTTGACACCTCGCATCAAGTGACGCAGCTTTTTCTCTTCGTTCATGTTCGGGTCAGCGCGTTTGAAAAGGCGGGACATGTCCTCAATATACATGCCAACGCTTTCGTTCGTGCGCTGGTTTCTGGACTGTAGAGCGTTCTCCGCCTTCTCCCGATGATCGGTGCTGGCATATGTAGCTACTATTTGTCGTCGAAATTCTTATCATGTCGGTATGAACGCTTCGTGGTTTTCATACCACGTCCTTGCTGCATCCTCCAATGCGAAGTACACGCGACGCAGTTTCCTTGCTTCATCCCAGCCGTTGGTTTTCGCAACCCGCTCGAAGTGTTCTAACCAATCCTCCACATCCTCGAACGTGTCACCGTGGAAGGGCTCAGGCAAGCATGGTGGGGACAGAATAAGTTCCGTTGTCTGTGGATGCTACTTGTGTTGCCGGAGCACTGGGGAGGGGTGCGAATTCAGGCGGCTCTTCTCGGAGGCGGCGGCTTGAACGCTGGTGTACCGGAGTCAGTTCGCCAGGTTCCAATCGTTGAGGATCGGGGCTTCGCTCTCTTGCGCCAAGGGGGCTTCCAATCATACCCAGCACCTCCACCAGAATGTAACGGGTGCAAGAGAAGCAAAGTCAAAAACTAGTTTATTATGGGCGAACTTGTGCCCTGAAAAGTATGTGCGAGAAGATGGAAGAGTCCGCTAGAGCGTTCCAAAACAGAAACGGTTGATCTGCCCGCGCACCTTCTTCTTCTTCACAGCTCCAACCCACACTGGCTCGTGCCTGTGAACAAGAGGCATGAGTCGAACGGCCCCAAGCAAGAGTGCGCACAAGACTGTGGACGCTGATTCTTCATAATGTCGGTTATTGTAAACAGTCTCTGTGGCAATATCATGCCTTTCACAATTATCCAATAGCATTCAGCCTGTTGCCTCAGTATATCCATTCATATCTTCTATGTGTGCATTCATATCTCCTAATATAGTTACCTCGCACCACAATGAGGTACTTCGCTCGAAGCGCTGAGAAGTTTTCTTTTGGAGAAGACCGTTTCGCAGGAAGAAAGACGCAAGTGCGCGCTTGAATACTTTCGGAACTTCGGTGGTCCTGACTTTGAGGTATCCTATTAGGGTCCGAAGTTCCGGGTCAGCCCACTGTCGTTCAGGAAGTCGTCGGCAGCTATCGTTCCCTAGAAGTAGTCGTTATCCGGGTCGTCGGGCGGTGGTGGGTCGACAGGCGCGCGAGATAGGCAGTCGGCGTCGGAGTGTTCCTTGCCGGACTTGTAAACGACGGTAATATCATATCGTTATGCAGATGAAGTAAAGGAAGAGGAAGGACAGAATCAGCTGACAGGCGCGCGAGTATGCTAATCAGCCATTGTGACTCTTGCCTGTGGTTGTTCCTCTGTAATTGCGTTTTGTAGAGAAGTCACCGACCCCGTAACAGATTGGTGGAGGTGCTGGGTAACCATGAGGCAACGGAGCTCCGCAGCGGACGCCGCATCGACTTTCCAGCCATGGCCAATGCTGAGCCCTCCGCGTCAACGTCAGCGTCTCTGACAAACACGGCGTAGCGACCGTAAGTTTTCACGCCACTTAAGGATCGTGGTACATTCTGCGGGACCAATGTCGTCGACGTTGACGATGAGTTGGCCATGTTCGTACGAGTGAGTGTGCCGAACAGATGGGATCCCACACTTCAGTTGGCTAATGTGCTGTTTTACTTGAGAGGCACGGCGAAGGTGTGGTATGAAAACAACGAAGAACTCACAAGCTAGGACCAATGCAAAGAGAAGATGTGGGAGGTGTTTGGAAAAACCGCCAGCCGTAAGATCACTGCCAAAAAGAAATTGGCCTGCCGTGCCCAATCCCCTACGGAATCATACTCGCATACATGCATTCAAGACGTGCTGACCCTCTGCCGAAAGGCCGAAAGTGACATGACAGAAGGTGACAAGGTTGGGCATGTCTTGAAATGGATTGCCAACGACGCGTTCAATCTACTGATGTGCAAGGGCTGTACTACCGTGGACGCGATCATCAAAGAGTGTCGTCAGTTTGAGCAAGTAAAAAGTCGCCGCATTCTGCAAACATTGGCCTGACTTCCAAACACCGCTGAAACATCGACTTGCGAGGACCAGTCCGCACCACAACGTCCGTCGCCGCCGAGAGACCTGACACACTTTGTTCGTCGCGCAATGGAATCAATGGCGCCCTCGGGGTTCTATTCGTGCAGTACCGATACCACTCCTGTTACTGTTCCTCTTGTTTAAGCTATCGTGCGCCAGGCGCTTGAAAACATCGGATTGCATTCCGTGTGCCATGTCACCACGCGCAAAGTCAGCGAACGCCCTTTCGCGATGCCCTCCTTCGACCGACGGTTTTCTCCACGTACTCGCAACCCGGCTGAGTGGCGAACTGCAGATGATTACCCTATATGTTTCAACTGCCACCGCATTGGACATATTGCTCGTTACTGCCGAGGCACGTGGTCCTCGGCACGTCGTGCAACGACCAATATGACCCGTTTAGACGGTACCACCCGCACCTTTTTACCTGCCGAAGAGTCCCATGCCGTTGACGACTCTCGGAACCCTAGGTACAGCCGCTCGCCTTCACCACGTGGGCACGAGTCTCGTTCGCCGCAAATACGCCGCTCATCGTCCCGTTCACCGCAGCCATGGCGCTTCTCGTCCCCCCATGGCTTCCGGCCGCATCGTCTCGGAAAACTGAGAAATGCAGCCCTGGAGGTGGTGCTGCATTGACGACTTCCGCAGCAAATCCTCTCTTCGTTCCCACCACACGAAGTCTAATACACGTTGAAGTAGACGGCGTACATGTACAAGCACTTGTAGACATCGGCGCAAGCATTTCGGTCATGAATTCAAGCCTACGCACACGTTTAAAGAAAGTTCTGACACCAGCGGCTGCACGAATGCTCCGTGTGGCTGATGGCGGCACGCCGATGGTTCTCGGTCTGTGCACTGCCCGCTTAAGTATAAAGGGCCACACTACTTCTGTCATTTTAGCTGTGATTGACCACTGCCCTTATGACGTTATTCTAGGCCTGGACGTCTTGTCGAATCATTCTGCCCTTTCATTTCATTTCATTTCATTTTATTACCTTAAAGACCCCACTAGCGGGTGTTACATAAGGGGTGGATGTAGAGAAATTATACAAAGAAAAGTGCTAACCATGTATGTTAATTGCGAGGCATACAATGTGTTACATTTTGTAAAAATAAACTCGGGCAGATAATGGCGGCAGTGCTGTGGGAAAGGTCGTTCCATTCAGATGATGCCCGTGGAAAAAAGGAGGCAGAAAATGTCTTCGTGTGGCTGCGTGGACGGGTGCCTTGTAGGGCATGACCGGTGCGATGACATATGCGAGCTGGAGTGGTGATAAAGTCCGGTCGGTCACGTGAGCTGTAGTGGAACTTATGGAACAGAGCTAGGGTGGCAATGCGACGACGAAGTGCAAGAGTTAATAGAGATTGTGCTACAGGCGTCATTCAGCTAGAGCTGCCTCAGATAGTCGCTGAACACTACACTGCCCCGTCGCGCCTGTGCTCTCTTCAGGATGTGCGAGTGTCACCTCAGGCAGATACCTACGTCATTTTGACCGCACAGCCACAAGTTCCCGATGTCAATATGTTCTCCTTCCTCTCGCCGACGTCCTTTTGAAGCGCAACACCGCCATTCCCCATACGCTTGTGACTGTCACTGACAACTGTACCTCGCTCCCACTTCTCAATTACAGCTTTTGCCCTCAAGTGCTTCCTCGTGGCATGTTCTTGCCCAGCGTATCTAATGCTGACAAATTCAAAATAGCGGCTCTCACCACCGAGATTGATTTACTTCAGTCTCCTGTAGCCAGCAGCACCTGTTCTTGCCAATTCGTTTCTCGAAGATGATTGCACCCGACCTCAATCCTGCGCAACCAATGACATCCATCGCCTTCTCATGTCGTATACCGACATTTTTATATTTCGACTCCATGACAAACATCCACCGTTCAGCGCCGTATAAACACTGGTGACGCCAGTCCCATTCGCCGACGCCCCTGTCGTGTCTCCCACACTGAGCGCAGAGTTGTCCAAGTGGAAGTTGACAATATGCTCAACAAAGGTGTCATAGAACCATTAAGTAGTCCTTGGGCCTCCCCTGTCGTCCTTGTGAAGAAAAAGTACGGAAAAAGTACTTCTGCGTTGACTATCGCCAACTCAACAAGATCACGCGAAAAGACGTATACCCGCTACCACGCCTCGATGACGTAATGGGCTGCCTACACGGCGCTACATACCTCTCGTCAATTGGTCTTTGGTCCGGGTACTATCAGATTTCTGTCAGTGACATGGACCGCTAGAAGACGGCCTTCATTACACCAGATGGTTGATACCAGTTTAAGGTGATGCCTTTTGGACTATGTAATGCCCCTGCCACATTCGAACGAATGATGGACTCTCTCTTGTGTGGTTATAAGCGGTCTACTTGTCTCTGTCACCTACACGATGTGATAATCTTTTCATCTACTTTCGATAGCCACCTGACCCGTCTCGCTGCAATTCGCGCAGTCTTCAGAACAGCTGGGCTTCAACTAAACTCCAAGAAGTGTCAACTTGGCCGCCGTCAAATTACCATTCTGGGCCATCTTGTAAACGCCGATCGCGGCCAACCAGACCCCGAAAAGATCCGCGCCGTCCGCAGCTTTCCGGTGCCCTGTTCTACATCCGACGTCCGGAGCTTCATCGGCTTATGTTCTTCCTACTTTCGTCATTTTGTGGAAAACTTCGCTGACGTCGCTAGGCCACTCACAGATTTGCTGAACAAGAAAAGCACATTTTCATGGGGCTCTGAGCAGGCCCAATCGTTCGACGCTCTTATAGACTGCTTAACTACGCCCCCCCCCCCATACTTGCCTACTTTATTCCTTCTGCTGCCACAGAAGTTCGCACCGATGCCAGTGGCCACGGTACTGGCACAGTTTTCTCTCAACGGCACCACGGCAGACAGTGCGTGATAGCTTACGCCAGCCGCCTGCTTTCTCCCCCTGAGAGGAATTATTCCATCACCGAGAGAGAGTGTTTAGCTTTAGTTTGGGCCGTCACCAAGTTCCGGCCATATTTTTATGGTCGCTTGTTCTCCGTCGTTATGGACCACCGCGCCCTCTGCTGCCTGACTTCTCTGAAGGACCCGACTGGACGTCTGGGTCGCTGGGCTCTGAGGCTCCAGGAATTTTCGTTTAGCGTCAGCTACAAGTCTGGCCGTTTGCACAAGGACGCAGACTGTTTTTCTCGTCATCTGGTGGACACTCCCGATCCCGTAGCGACTGACCTGGAGAGCAGCGTAATGGCGTTTACTGAAATCAGTGATATGCGCATTGAACAACGACGGGATGAGTCAGTGCGCACTATCATTGACGCCATCCAGTCTGACAGCCATAACACTGAATACCGTATGTTTGTGCTGTATGACGACATCCTCCACCACCGCAACGTCAGCACTGAAAGCCCTGAGCTTCTACTTGTCATTCCACGCCATCTACGGCATGCCATACTTCGGTTCTTCTGGCCAGTACTGTACCGCAGCGTGCGTCGATCTTTCGGCACTTGCGACCTCTGCCAGCCCCGGAAAAGACCTTCTTTGCTGCCAGCTGAATATCTTCGCCCAATCGAAGTCCTTTCTGAACCATTTAAACGCGTGGGTTTCGACCTTCTTGGCCTTTTTCTGACGACGACACTGGGAAATAAATGGACCGCCGTCGCCACAAGTTATGCGACCCGTTACACGATAACGAAGGCCATGCCAACCGCTTGCGCCACCAACGTCACGGATTTTCTTCTTCATGACGTCATCTTACACCACGGTGCACCCCGACAGCTGCTTACGAACCGCGGCCGCTCTTTCTTGTTCAAAGTTGTCCATGACCTCCTTCGATCGTGTGCATAAGCTATCTACCACCTACCAACCACAAACTAATGGCCTAACTGAACGTCTCAACCGCACTCTCACAGAGATGCTTTCGATGTAAGTCTCCAAAGATCATCGTGACTGGGACACCACGTTGGCCTATGTGACTTTCGCACATAATTCCTATCGACATGAAACCACGGGATTCTCACCTTTTTATCTTTTGTATGGTCACGACCCGATATTGCCATTTGAAAGCACCTCACCTATCAAGCCATATGCTTTCGAGTACGCTTGCGAAGCCATTGATCTGGCTTACATGACTCGTCAAGTTGCCCAGTCTCGTCTCACCAGGTCACAAGATATGCGAAAAGCCCGTTACGACCACCGGTATCGTAATATAACGTTTACCCAAGGTTACCACGTGTTCCTCTGGTCACCGTGTTGCCGTGCAGGTCTCTCCGAAAAACGTTTGTCCCGATCGCAGGACTCTACCTAGTCTTACGTAAAGTTAGCGACGTCAGCTACGAGATAGCGCCATTGCACTCCAAAAGGTCACCAAGTTCGTCACTTGTTGACATTGTAGATGTTTCGCGCATTAAACTACTTCTGTCGCACTTCTCCGGACTCGCGTCCAGACGGCGCTCCAACGCCTGGGCGTCCTGTTACGGAGATGAAGTAAAGGAAGAGGAAGGATATAATCAGCTGACAGGTGTGCGAGTGTGCCAATCAGCCATTTTGACTCTAGCCTGTGGTTGTTTCTCTGTAATTGCGTTTTGTACAGAAGTCACCGACCCCGTAACAATAGTCTTGAAGTCTCGGGCTCCATTGTGCGAGGTGACCTGAAGGGTCCTTCAAGGTAGCTAGCCAACACAAGCCGCGCTGGTCGCTCACAACTTTGAAGGGCCTGCCGCAGAGGTAGTGGCGAAATCTCGACGTAGCCCAGATGATGGCGAGGCGCTCCTTTTCTGTCGTGGAATAATTGACTTATGCTTTGCATAGCGATCGGCTGGCGTAAGTAATAACCCTTTCCAGTCTGTCAGCCTTGTGTACAAGAACGGTGCTAGACCTACGCTGCTTGCGTAAGTGTTTATTTCTGTCTCGGCTAATTCGTCAAAATGGACAAGTACCGGAGGCGTCTGGAGGTATTGTTTTAGCTCCTTAATAGCATCTTCCTGTGACTTTTCCCACTTGAACTCCTAGTCGGCCCTGATAAGATTGGTGAGCAGATCGGCGATTCGGGCGAAGTTTTTGACGAACCGCCTATAATAGGCGCACAAGCCCATAAATCAGTGCACTACCTTCTTGTCAGCCGGCGGCGGGAAGTCGGCGATAGCGGCTGTTTTCTGTGGATCTGGACGGACTCCAGATTTGTTAATCACGTGACCCCAAAACAAGAGCTCCTCG
The DNA here is from genome assembly GCA_013436015.1 of Rhipicephalus annulatus. NCBI lineage: Eukaryota > Metazoa > Arthropoda > Arachnida > Ixodida > Ixodidae > Rhipicephalus > Rhipicephalus annulatus. Next base: position 86,244 of record WOVY01016211.1, read on the forward strand.
TACGCAAATCTGCACTTTCTGGCTTCAGGGTGAGTCCAGACGTCTTGATGGCTTGAAGTACAGCTTCAAAACACAGAAGATGCTCGTCGAAACTCGAAGAAAACCCGACGACGTCGTCCCAGTACACAAGGCAAGTCTGCCAATTCATTTCTCTCAGTACTCTATCCATAACGCGTTGAAAAGTAGCAGGCGCCGAGCAAAGACCGAAGGGCATTACTTTAAACTCGAAGAGGCCATCCGGTGTTATAAACGCAGTCTTCTCGGTCTCTTTCATCGACTTCGATTTGCCAATAGCCAGTCTTGAGGTCCAATAACGAAAAGTACTTCGCGTTATGGAACCAATCGAGTGCGTTGTCTATTCGTGGGAGTGGATACACGTCCTTTTTGTTATTTTGTTGAAGCGGCGATAATCGAAGCAGAAACGTAGGGTTCCGTCCTTCTTCTTCAATAACACCACGGTAGACGTCCATGGACTTTTGGACGGCCGCATGATGCCATTCCGCAGCATTTCACCGTTTGTTCTCTTTACGGCCTCACGTTCTCGTGTCGAAACCCAGTACGGACTCTGACGAAGTGGTCTGGCATTTTTCTCGGTTATGATGCGATGTTTCGCTATTGGGGTCTGCCGACTTTTTGACGACGATGAAAAGCAATCTTCGTATTGCGAAAGCAGGGTCTTGACCTGTTCTTGTTTATGGTTCGAAAGGCCGGGAAATACGTCGAAAGCTGAGTGAGGGGCTTGGTTCCTTTGAGCAGGTTCCGCAAAATCGGCGAGGGTGAAAGCACTAATGGTTTGCGCAATTACTTCGATGCATGCGACTCTCGTTCCTTTGTTCACGTGTTTGCACTTATTGCTGAAATTTGTGAGCATAACCATCGCTTTGCCTCGCCGCAGCTCTGCAATTGCTCTCGCCACGCAAATATTGCGGGTGACCAACAGCTGCTGACTGCCTTCAACGACGCCTTCCAAGTCACGCAATTTTGGAGTTCTGATTGAAATAATGACGCTGCAGCGAGGCGGAATGGTGACTTGTTCTTCTAGGACATTCAAGGCGTAGTTCTCTGATGGTGTGCGCGGTGGTAGTGCTTCTTCTGTGGATAACGTTATCGATTTTGTTCTTCTGTCGATGACGGCACCATGGAGGCATAAGAAGTCCATGCCAAGGATGACATCTCTCGAGCAACGCTGTAGGACTACGAAGTCTGCAAGATAAATACGGCCGTTAATGGTGACTTTCGCTGTGCAAATTCCTGCCAGTGTTACTAGATTACATTTGGCTGTGGGGTTATTGGGGCCGTCCCAAGCTGTCCTAACTTCAACTTAGCGGCGAACGACCCACTGATGACGGAACAGTCGGCTCCAGTATCGACGAGAGCGGTCACACTGTGGCCATCAATAAGCACGTCGACGTTCCTAGTTCGCCGTCTCGCATTGCGGTTAGGCCGTGGCTTCGCGTCACGTCTGCGTGGACTTGTTCTGCTGCTTCCATGTTGCGTCGTCAGGTCACCTTCGGGTAATTGATGTTTCGTCGTCAGGACTTTGCCTGGATGGCGTCGTGTTCGGAAAGCACCATCAAGGCGTCGTCGTCGTCGTCGGATCTTCGGTCGATCGTCGCACAGCAACCGCACCTCCATCGGTTGCTGCCCTTAGTTTCCCGGATACGGGTGAGGAGAACAGCCCCGCGTTGGGCCAGAGTACTGCTGGTGGTGCGGTGACATGCGGAGGATGGGTGACGGTGAACGAGAAGGACTTCGTGGGGTCCTTTGCGTTCCTGCCAGGTTGTCGGCGATGTCCCGCGGTCGTTCCCCTGGATGCGGAAACTAACACCATTTCTTCTGTCGGTACTGGCAGCGGTGGTACGTGGGCCAGGCTTCACCGCAGTCGTAGCAGGTTGGGTGGTGGTCAGGGGTGCGCCAGACGTGAGTCTTCCTGGAGGCGTAGCGCTGGCCGGCCGGAGGGCTATGTGGCGTCGGCAGCGGTGGCGGCGGTGCCTGGCGGAAGAACTGCCGCGGGGCAGTGTCCTGACGAGGGCTTGTAGGAGCGTTGCGGCGCACTGCAGTGGCGTAGCTCATTGCTTCCAGTTCAGGCTGCGGTGCTTCTGCGATTACAAGTGACTGCCGAACTTCTTCGCGGACAATGTCGGCGATCGAATGGGCTTGAGGCTACGTTGAAGGTAACAGCTTCCGCAGCTCCTCCCGTACGATCGCATGAATCGTCTCGTGCAGGTCGTCGGTACTGAAGGCATCGGCACATTTGAATGAGGCGCGGCGGTTGTATTGCGTTGTGCGCTTCTCAAGGGCCTTTTCTATAGTTGTGGCCTCGGTAAGAAACTCGCTGACAGTCTTAGGTGAATTCCGGACAAGTCCCACGAATAGCTCGTGCTTGACTCCGCGCATGAGGAACCGGAGCTTCTTTTCCTCAGCCATGGTGAATTTGGCGTGTCGAAAGAGCCGGATCATCTCTTCGACGAAGAGGATAACACTTCCATTAGGTAGTTGCACCATTGCCTCCAGCAATGTGACGGCCCTTTCCTTGCGGGCGACGCTCGTGAACGTGCTCAGGAATTTCGTCTGAAAGAGTTCTCCGGTTCGCAGCATGCGTTCGTGGTTTACGAACCACGTCTTTGCGCGTCTTCCAAGTAGAAATAGACGCGGCGTAATTTTGTTCGGGGTCCTAGCTGTTCAAGGTGGCGACTCAGTCGTGTATTTCGATCCAGCTTTCCGGGCCTCGCCTGACGAACCATGGGACGTTGGAGGTTCCTTGGGCTGCCGGAGAACGACTGTGGCAAACCGCGTGGGCAGGGTCATGGTTGCTGCAGTTGATGTCGGGATCTGGTGCTGCCTGGCAGTTTCAGGAAGGGCCCGTACTCTGGTTGTAGTCCCCTCTGCCTGCGACTTGTTCGCTGTTCAGGGTTGGTGCCCTCATTTTCTTTGCCGCTTGGGCTTGGTTCGTGGCTGGAAGGGGGCGTCCGGAACATCAAAGAAGTAGCAACTCCACCAGATGTCACAGGGTCGTGACGTCGACAAAGAAGCAGACGGTACGACGAAGGTGAAACTGTTTATTTGGGCGAACTTGTTCCCGGTAAACGGAAAGTCGGATAACAGTGGCAGTCATACACTGATTGCCCCGCCGTGGTGGTCTAGCGGCTAAGGTACTCGGCTGCTGACCCGCAGGTCGTGGGTTCGAATTCCGGCTGCGGCGGCTGCATTTTCGATGGAGGCGTAAATGTTGTAGGCCCATGTGCTCAGATTTGGGTGCACGTTAAAGAACCCCGGGTTATCGAAATTTTTGGAGCCCTCCACTACGGCGTCTCTCATAATCATATGGTGGTTTTGGGACGTTAAACCCCACAAATCAATCAATCAAAGACACGCACTGATTGCGGCGAACACATCGTCAGCCGTCGATTAACTGGCAAGTGGAGAAGCGCGTCGACATTTATACACTTGCCATCGAATGTTCTAACGTTATCTCTGGCGGTGACGTAGGCTCCAGAATAATCTGTATAGTTCGTGGAGTGGGCGTGATCCTATAAAATTAATGTTTCACTGTCCTGTAGCTTCTCGAAGACTGCAGGTGTGGTTTGCGCTGATATTTACGTAGTGTATTGGGGCGATAACAAAACTTAAGAAAAGGGAGGTGGCAATATGTTTCTACAAGCCCATATACCATCAGCTTCTCCTCCCTTTGATGTTCTTTTATCTCTCCCCACTTCAACTCATTCCAACTTTACGTAGGGAAATCAATCGCGTTAAACGACGTAGAAAGCGTTTTACAACAGCGAAAGAACAACCAGTCGTCGCACAATGCGAATAGCGTAATGAGTGGGCTGTCATATGCTCCAACTCATTACAAAAGCTTGTTGTTGTTCCCTTATAAACTGTGGCGCATACCCACTTCTGCCATAATTCCTCATCGTCGTCAGCCTCTGCATGAACAATAGACCTCTACCAATGTACGTCACAGCGTGGCGTCACCGGTGCACGAGCAAAAAGGTGGTTGGCAAAACACTCCCGTCGGCGGCTGAGTAGGGTGCAGTCACTCGGAACTTGGGACAAGCTTTTTTTTCGAAAGCTTAATGTTCATCTCGCAGTGGCAACATTAGCTTTGGTATGTGTCAGAGAAAATCGAGGTGTTTGGTAAAGTGCATGATGAAATCTTTGGCACGCTTTCTTGCTGTTCATCTCGGAGAAATGAACGCACGTGGCGGTCTGTGCGAGAAACAGCAGCATCGTCTTCGGAAATGTGCAGTGCTGACTGTCATGTAGTGTGCCTTGAAAGGCATGGGCAATATTGGTTCACCTTTTCGGATAGTGAAAGTGGGAATATTGTGCGTGGTGAGGGCAGTGTGAATAACGCGATGCGTCCTGTTTGAGGAAACACTGGTATCCGTTGGGCCGGTTGCAGTAACCGGTTGCCGGAAAACTTTACGATCTGACATTAAAGTCAAGGTAAAAATACATTTGACGTGATCATCTGCGAGCGGGTGCTTCTCAGCGTATGCGCGGCGGGCAGAAAAAGTAAAAATGCATGATATGCGGGTTATATATACGACTACGCATGAGCTATAAGCAAATTGTAGCGCTGGCGAATCTGCATATACGCTTTATTACAGCTGTAACTCGTAATATCGGGTACCTGTTACGTGTTAATGGAAACAACGAAGATTTACGTTTCTTATCTGCTTTGCACTTTTACGGCTCGATACTTATGAAGTGACAATGCGCATTACAAGTTTGTGTATAAGGCCTAAAGGAACAATAGAGGTGCGAAAACACGTTAGAGGTGTCAAATGCAGCAAGATAACTGTGTCAGATAATATTATATCTTATTAAGTTGTCAGTATTTACATCACAAGCATTTTCACTCGGTTGTTGAGAAACGCAGCGGCAGAATTTCATTTTACTTTTCACCAGGATATGTTATCCTTGGTCTAACGCACGGCAAGAAGTGCTTCTTTTTTTTCATTCATCTCAGATCAGACTTTTGCGCAATGAGTGAGAATCTTATCCGTGACGCCGCGCACAGCAGCTCAAAACCATGCTGCTGCCAATGCTGTACCTCGTTTAAACATTCATTGCACATGCCACGATAGAAATTGAATAAGTTTACACCCATGCCATGCAAATATTTCTCAAAGTGCCAGTCGCCGTGTACATTCAAAATGTTCGTTTTTGAAAAAGATAAGGCTTTTTTTATGGCTGCCTTCTACGTTGGTGAGGCGTGCTAGTCACGTCTTTCAGTACTCCAAATAATGTTTCTCCATCCATTCAACTACGACGAGCAAATATCCACACTATGAGCAATGACCCTTCCGCGACCCCCTTCTTTCAAAAGCTGTGAGCCTAGAACACAGCAATGTAGAAATTTTTGTCGAAGGAATGCAGACACGCAGCTCTGCTATGCAGAAAGACCCCACCGGCGAAACTTTCCTGCCAATCAGCACCTGCTCCGATAGTGGGTATGGTAGGCGGGGGGCTCACAGTGACGTAACACTGTTTACAAACAGGGAGAGGTCTATTGTGGCACTAAATTCCTTGCAAGCGTTTAGCGGGTACCATGCTTCTCAGAAGAATGACAAAAAACAGTATAGCGACTGCCGGCGCGAAACCTATTATTAATTCCCTAGTGGGTATCAAGCAAGTGCGCTTGCAGCCGTTACCCATTGAGTGTTTTCAAAAGGCTCTGAAAGGCCGCTGTTATAGATTTTGCTGTGGCTGTGCTGCGCCTTCCGCGCAGGCTTGGCATATTTTCTGCCGTCCTAGTGCACGTAATATAAAGACATTTTGTACTGTTTTTCCATCCATGTCGTTCGGATTAAAGCACTAAATGTGAGTTGTACCATGCATGTTTATGGTAACTGTGAAAAGCGCGGCATTTGTATAAGGGACCAGTGGAACTTTCCTAGTTATTCATCGAAGGTATCCCTTAAAGGAGTTTGTTGCCTCCCGAGTTAGCTGCTGCGAAATTTTGAGAGGTTGTCAAGTACGGCAGGTGTTACAGCGACTTCGCACGCTTGAAATGGTCGCGAAAGGGGAAAAAGCAGAAGTTCAGCTCTGGTTATGTTATCGCACATTCAACGACGAAGTGCCGTACAGTTTCATCGCCTTGAAAGCCCCTGGAAGCGTCTTTACTAAACGTTTTCAGCTGGTGGACCAGCATTCGTCAGGTGCACCAGCCCTTTGACGAAGGCTGTTCCACCAGCTGAAAACGTTTAGTAAAGAGGATTCCACGAAAGTTTTTTCGTCGTCTCTTTCTTGCATACAATACGTCGGGTCCAGCGTGAATGACGTTCAAAATGCTGACACACACACACACACACACATATATATATATATATATATATATATATATATATATATATATATATATATATATATATATATATATATGAAAGTAGATGCGCTTTCACATAACAACTGTTTATTGTGCCGAACTTTAGACGGGTACCCCGTCTTTTTCAAGGCATAATACTATTTATACATGTTCCGTGTCTTCTTATATCCTGTCGAGACAGGAGGGTAGGGGTCAAAAGAGAGAGAGAAAAAAAAGAAACAGCGAAACGGGAGGACAAACATTAAATAAAATATAGAAAATCTAGAAGAAGAAGCAAGACCGACACGGCGTAATTAGAAAGGGGCAGTATTTCAACAGAGTAAAGCAGAGGTAGATGAGCAATGTCATCATTGTCAACAATACCTCCCCCGCACCCACTCTTCCCCAAGTGGGCAGGGAGCCGTCGTTCTTGTATTTCACCTTTCCGTGTAGTCCGCTGGCGGCTCGTTCCTCTTTGAAGTGTATGACAAGTTAATGGGGAGGACTTAAGCGCTTTGAGTGCGTGCTGGGGGCGTCGGGAGGAGCGAAAAAGCCGGTGAATGAGGCACCGCCATCGATATTCATTATATGCATTGGCTTCTTGTCAGTGAAGGAACAGAATGTGCGTTAAAAATTAAAGAAGGAAAAAAAAAGAACAGGGGGGAGGGAAGAGATGTACGACATCTGAGACAGTCACCACACAGTTGCGGCTCACTGGGAAGACATGCGCGCATGCATGAAAAAGTTAACGAAACCACCTAGCTGTCAGCTCCTTGTCAGTGAAGGAACAGAATGTGCGTTGAAACTTAAAAAAGAGAAAAAAAAGGGGGGGGACCGTACGACATCCGGGACCACTTATCTGTGCGTTCCTTGCTGTGCTTGATGAGGCAAATCATTTATTTGTTGTCAGATGCATAGGTCAAAAGCTTTGTTAGCGGGTAATATTATTGTCGTAATGAAACCGGACTGATTAGAGAGAAGCGTTTGCGTCTTTTAGCGGTCCTAACGCAGACAGAGTGCCTGGGTGTTCATTTATTTCGTATTTTATCGTGTTAAATTTGTAGATAAAATAAGATTCCCGTTGTTCCCGTTCTCTGATTGTTCGAAAGTTGTTTTCTAGTAGTGTAACCCTGATGCCATCAAAGCTGTGGTCTTTTATATGTGCAGTGTTTTGAAAGTGGAAGGCCTGGCAGAGATCGTACATGTGCCCGATGGTTGTTGAATCTAATTCTAAACGGAGTGTCTGTCTGGCCCACGTATTGCTTGTTACACACCCCACATTCCAGGAGGTATATGACGTTGTCTGAGTCACAGTCTAGTGCACCTCTTATCCTGTGCTTAAAATCCGAGTGGGTGCTTTTCGCCACTGTCGTTGTCTGCATGTGTTTGCATACCCTGCATCTGCTTTTTCCGCAAGGGTAAATCATTTGATTTACGACGGTGAATTGTTTCGTGGTTAGAAGGCCTGTCCAAGAAATATTCGCGCAACCTTAAGCTTCGAGCGAAGTTGTCGAGGTCTCGGAGCAAGTGGAATTCATCGAAAAATTTTGTGGTCGGGCAGAAGCTTAGTCCCTTAGATAGCAGTTTTTCTTCCTCAGGTGACAAGCTCGTGCACGATAAGTTTACAACCACAGTGTCACAGGGTGTGTTTCTAGATGGGTGCTCGTTTGTACCATTAGTGATTTCCTGCGTGGTGGTGTTGTAGTGATAAGGAACTATATCAGGGAACGCGGGACACGAGCTTGTCACCTGACGAAGAAAAACTGCTATCTAAGGGACTAAGCTTCTGCCTGACCACAAAATTTTTCGATGAATTCCACTTGCTCCGAGACCTCAACAACTTCGCTCGAAGCTTAAGGTTGCGCGAATATTTCTTGGACAGGCCTTCTAATCACGAAGCAATTCACCGTCGTAAATCAAATGATTGGACACCGAACAGTAATCGAGACAAGTGCTTGGACCTTTATATCAAGGCTGTAAGGAAAGATATAGTACACGAATACCACAGACAGAAAGGAAACCGAGAAAACTTGACAAAATCTGAAAAAGTAAGTATGAAAAATTTGGCATCTAGGACAGACATAACAATAAAACCCGCTGACAAAGGAGGAGCAATTGTAGTCCATAATACAACCAACTACATACAAGAAGCATACCGCCAACTAGACGACTCAAGATTTTACGAACGCCTCCAAGGTGATCCGACAGACGAATACAAACGTATCGTATCAACAGAACTAAAGAAACTGTTGGATGCAGAAAAGATAACCAACACTGACCCCAAACTGATGCAAGCAGCATACCCTCGTCCATGTCGCTTCTACATCTTCCCAAAAATTCATAAACCTGGTAACCCAGGTCGACCAATCATATCAGGCATCGGTACAATAACTGAACCCATATCAGGGTACGTGGACAAACTAATAAGCCACATTCCATGCACCCTCGCGTCGTACATAAAAGACACCACACATTTTCTTCGAGACATTGCAGCTATCTGTGTGCCGAAAAACTCGTACTTGGTTACTCTTGATGTCCCTTCATTATATACAAATATTCCTCACGATGACGGCATAGCTGCATTACAAAACATGTAAATAAACCATAGACAATCTAACACCCCAGATTTCTCTGCCCTTGCAACTTTGACGAGGATGGTCCTCGAATTAAATTCATTCGAGTTTAACCAAGAGTAATTTCGACAAATCAGCGGGACTGCTATGGGCACCAAAATGGCACCTAATTATGCCAACATATTTATGGGAAAGCTAGAATCTGAATTTCTTGCACAAAGTTCATTGAAACCAATGTTATACAGAAGATACATAGACGACATCTTTTTTATTTGGACCCACAGCGAGGACGAACTTCTCAGCTTTATCGACACTTACAATGCTGTACATCCAAACATACACTTCACACACACATACTCGCAAGTTACCGTAAATTTTCTTGATGTTACCATAACGATAGAAGAAGAAAAGCTCTCTACAACCCTATATCGCAAACCAACGGATCGACAACAATACCTCCATTACCAAAGCGATCACCCACGCCACTGTAAAAACAGTATTCCATACAGCCAGGCTCACCGGTTTAAGCGAATCTACTCTAGAGACGCTGACTTTGACACGAGCTCACAGAGGCTAAACATTATGCTCGAGAAACAAAAATACCCCCCACATGTAATTATAGACGCTGTTCAAAAAGCGAGAAAACTAAAGCGTGAAGACTTAATTATGAAACGACCACCACGAGAATACCCACAACGAACAAACCTCTGCTTGACTTACAGCACAAACTTCCCCAATGTAAACAAAATCCTTATACGACATTACAACATTCTGGAACAAAGTGAACGTCTGAAACGCGCATTCCCATCCGCTCCAGGCGTCGTTTACCGACGACCACGTAACCTCAAAGACACCCTTGTCCACTTCCAAATTAATACATCACCCCCCAATAATTCATGCCGCCCTTGTTTAAAGCCACGATGTCTTGTATGTAAGGCAATGCGAGAAACAGACAAAGCAACCAGCACGCAATCCAAGTTTTCAATTAACATACGAGGAAACCTAACATGCGATTCCTCTAATGTGGTATACCTACTCGAATGCAACGTGTGTGGTATGCAGTACATCGGACAAACAGAAAGACCATTTAGGATTCGCTTCAATAATCACAGAGCCCATGCGAAATCAGCCCCAAGTCTACCTCTATCAAAACATCTCAATCTTCCCGACCATGCATTCGACAAACTATCAGTAACGCTCTTAGAGACTGGATTTAAATCAAATCGAGAACGTGAACAACGAGAGTCATACCTTATCCACCGATTTAACACCCTCGATAGAGGAATACATGAGAATCCTGGCACACTTGCAGCAATTAAAGCATTAGAAAACAATAACGGCAACAATGAAAATAGTAACTGAGCTCACGGCACAGCAGCTGCGAAAGGCACTGGACAACTTAAAACAATTCGAAGTGTAACTACTCTTCCTAAGTGCAGCTGTGGTCTGTTTTCTGTTTTATTTTACTACCCAATCAATTATTGTCATGCATGACATGCCCAACAGCAACCCTGTGCACAGCCGGGAGGCCCCCACTACACGCGTAATCCAGAAGCGGGCAAGGAATTCGCATTGCACCCGCTTGCACAGCCTACCCCAATACAGAGCACCCCTCTTTTTACGACAAAATGTTGACAGGGCGCGGAGTAGTTAAAGGCTTAGAACTTCCTAAAATGCCCCCAGCCTCTGCCACAATACGCGGCACCCCTCCTTCTACGACGAATCGTTTACGGGAGCCCGAGTAGTTAAAGGCTTAGGACTTCCTGAAAAGCTCTTTTTTGCCCCACACCCAACCACCAGTGCCAGGAGGGGCCGTCTGATCGGGAGGAATGCGTTAGTGAACGGAAACATACACAGACTTCTGACATCAGAAAGATGAAGGGGAGAAGGGCGAGAGAGATGAAGGGGGAAGGGGGGCACCCGAGGGGCGTCCACCATATATTATTTTTCTCTTCTTCTCTTTTTCCTTCTTTATCTTTCCTTTTCCTTTTTTCTTTTTTCCTTCTTTTCTTTAATGTCTTTCCTTTTTTCCCTCTTTCCTTGCCCTCCGATTTGAGATTGTATAAAGCTGAGCACCAACAAACTGTATTTTTAATCCTGATGAAGGCCAGACTCTAGGCCGACACGTCGAAGTAAACCACGTTGTGACCGCTCACGGAGGATCTACTGGACTATATATATATATATATATATATATATATATATATATATATATATATATATATAAATGTATTGTGATGAGCGAGACAGAGAACAAGAGACAACACCCGATCCTAGGCCAGCTGTTCTTATTCTGCCTTTTCTTCCTCGCTTTCCAGCCCATGGCCCACAGCTGTGGCACCGCTCTTCGTTACATTCGGCCACACTGCGGACCTGACAAAGAAAAAAAGAAATTACAGTTAATTGCACCTGCAGTGGTCCGACTGCTTTTTCAAGCGCGACACATGCACGGCAAAGTTGTTTCTTTTGCGTTTATCCAGAGTGAAGTTCGCATCTGAGGTGTTCACACGCCAGGTATTTTCTCCTACACGCTGAGTAATTATGAATGGCCCGTCAAACTTAAGGAGTATATGATAATAAAGACTGCAGCGCGAGCACGAAGGTGCTAGAAGAAAAGTGAAACGAAAGGCGAGGCAAGGAAAGCAAAGAGGACAACACGAGCGCTGTTGCCAGGCCCGCTGGTGCCCCTTTGCACCCAGACCTCGTCACCGATGTTGTAAGCAGGAGCGGGTCTACGGCGTCTGTCATAGTGGCGCTTTTGATTCTCTTGTGCGTGGGTGGCCTTCTTGATTGCCTTAGTTCGGTTCTTCTGACTGGCCGCTTTGCGATCGTTGGCATGTGGAATTATAATGGGAGCATGCAGACTGAGGACCGCTTTCAGCTGTGGTAGTTTCCCATAAACAATTTCGTAGGGCGTTTCCCCAGCAGACGTCTGCAGTGCCGTGTTAATCGCAAAAGTGGCTGACGGAAGGTGGGCGTCCCAGTCGGCCTCTCCTCTTTTCCCTGCCTTCATGTATGGAGCGAGTCGTGCCTGGATGCTCTGGTTGGTTCTCTCAGTAAGGCCGTTTGCTTGAAGATGAAACGCTGATGCGAAGTGGTGCTGCACGCCTGCCGTGCAAAGGTACTTTTTCAGTTCCCTGCTACGAAACCTTGTATGCCGATCAGATATTAACTTTTTTGGTAACCGTGTCTCCATTCAAATCGGTGCTTGAGGAAGTCGATTAGGTAAATTGTCGCGCCATTGTGATGAGCGCGACAGAGAACAAGAGTCAACACCCGATCCTGGGCCAGCTGTTTTTATTCTGCCTCTTCTTCCTCGCTTTCATATATATATATATATATATATATATATATATATATATATATATTGTAATACCCTCCGGGCCAAAGGCATTATGGAGGGGGGTGAAAGATGATTTTTTACTCATGCAGTGTGAGAGGGAGTAATGTCACAGGTAATGGGTATGAGCCATCAACTGTAGGTGGAATCCTTTAGAAGTGAAGAAAGAAGAGGGCTTTTGCGTCCTGGTCTGAGGGCAAGCAAGACGTCGTTTCGTCGCTGTCTGTGATTACGTTGGTGGCACTGGTGGAGGTGCTGGGTAAATGCGCCTCGGCTGCAGATTTTCAGCCGACACACCGAGCTACTAGGAGACAGCTACAGCTCCCACGGCAAGAAGCAGTCGCCGCCTGCGAGGACTATCTCCCGAGTACGGTCCCCTCTCTCAAGACGAGATGGCAACTTCAACTAACAACCAGGCGAGTCAAACCAACGACGCCTATTCTTTTCTCTCGCATGTTTTTCATGTGCCACAAACACCTCGCTCATTCCATGGAGACATTTATGAAGATGTTGACGACTGGCTTGACCACTTCAATCGAGTTGCCAACATCAACGAATGGGATGAAGCTCGCAAGCTGCGGAGAGTTTACTTTGCGTTAGAAGACTCTGCCAAAACGTGGTACGAGAATCACGAGGGTTCCTTTGCGACGTGGCATGAGTTCAGCCGACAGTTTCGTGATGCGTACCGCAGCACTGAAAGAAAAGAGAGAGCGGAGCAGGCAATCTCATCTCGGAACCAACGACCCAACGAGAGAGTTTCGATGTTTGTCGAGGACATGCTTCGACTCTTCAAGCGTGCTGACCCTGCAATGTCCGAGGAAAAGAAAGTGCGGCATTTAATGCGTGGGGTAAAAGAGCAGCTCTTCGCCGGACTCGTGCGAAATCCACCGACGACTGTGGCAGAGTTCATAAATGAGGCAACCACAATGGAACGTACTCTCCAGTATAGGTCGTAACAGTATGAACGCCACGACGTGACCCCTGCTGCATGCTTTATCGGGGCTGGCAGCGAGAGGGATGCCCTCGCTGAGTTCATAAGAAGCGTCGTGCGGGACGAGCTGCGCCAACTCCAAGCATCGGGACCCCAACCACCCGTAAGTGATCTCACAGACTTAATCCGAAATGAGATCCGACAGGTGGTCACCCCACTCGCACCAACAAGGCCTGAGGCCCCTGTGCTGACTTATGCGGCGACTCTGCAATCTCCTGCACCACATGGCCCTGATCCCACCATGGGGAGAATGGATCAGGCTAGCCATCGATTCCAGGGCACCTCTTCGACTCCGCCACCCGCCTCAAGGTTTCCGAGTGCGCCAACTTATCGTCCGTCTGGATCGCGGCAGAACGCCACAAAGGCCAGCGTGTGGCGTACGTCCGATAGCCGTCCACTCTGCTACCACTGTGGCGAAGCGGGTCACGTATACCGTAACTGCCAGTACCGCCAACTTGGTCTCCGTGGCTTTCACCCTGATGCTCGGTGCCCGCGTTACGGTGAGCGTCCTCGCGACATCGAAGCGTACCTTACAGGCCAGCAAGATCCTCGCCTTGGTCAACGCCCCCAATCACGATTACCATCACCTCACCGCCCCACGTCACCTAGCATTCCCTCGTCATCCTATGCTCCTTTCAGAGGCCGGTCACTGAGTCCCCACAGGGGAAACTAGAAACCGCGGCTCCTGGGGGTGAAGCCGCGTCCCAACGAACTGTCAAAGAGCCTCCTTCGACGCAAAGACCCGACGACGACCGTTCTGACTTTCCAGTCGTTTCCGAAAGTCATAAGACTGTTTTCCGCCGACATCACCGTACACGTCGATAATCACGTCGTCACTGCCCTCGTCGACACCGGCGCCGATTATTCGGTTATGAGCAGCGCCCTAGCATCCCAACTGAGGAAGGTAACTACCCCTTGGCAAGGACCGCCGTTGCGCACGGCAGGGGGCCACCTCGTCACGCCGACTGGAATGTGCACAGCCCATGTTCGAGTCCGTGCTTCGACGTTCATAGGGTCTTTCCTCGTGTTACCTGTGTGCTCCCGTCCACTCATTCTGGGGCTGGACTTTCTTCGCGAACATGGCGCAATTATTGACCTACGAGACTTGCAGGTGTCGTTCGCGGACCCGTTTCATCCTGAACCGGAAAACGCTCGCTCATCGAAGGCTGCCCTACGTGTATCCTCCGAATCTGTTACTCTGCCTCCCCGCAGCAGCCTTTTTATCAACGTCGAATGTGACCAAGACGTCCCCGCTGCTGTAATTGCAGAAGGAAATTTGTCCCTACTTTTTGCACAACAAATCTGCGTTTCTCGAGGTATTATTCAGCCCAGTAGAAGGCAGGCTTGCCTATTGGTCATGAATTTCAGCGAGGAGTATCGCCATCTTACCAAACACATTGCGATCGCATACCTTGAGGATATTGCCGACGTCCCTGGTCCCTCAACATTATCTGCTGTTTCGTCGTGCGACGATTCCGCCATGACATTTGCAAGCACTCTCGACATAAACCAGGGTCTACCGTCTGCTCAACGGGAACGTCTTTTGGAGCTACTCGGCTCATTTCGGGACTGCTTCGCTACGACTTCGAAAGTTAACCAAACACCGCTTGCCAAGCATCGTATCATCACCGAGCCTACCGAGAGACCCATTCGACAGCATGCCTACAGAGTCTCGCAAAAAGAACAAGACGTTATACGCCAACAGGTCCAGCAGATGCTCAAGGACGATGTCATTCAGCCATCGACCAGTCCCTGGGCGTCCCCTGTTGTGTTAGTAAAGAAAAAAGATTGTACTCTGCGATTTTGCGTCGACTACCGAAAGTTGAATAAGATCACGAAGAAAGACGTTTATCCTTTACCACGAATAGACGACTCGCTGGACCGCATTCGCAATGCTCGTTACTTTTCTTCCATGGATCTACGCAGCGGCTATTGGCAAATATCTGTTGATGAGCGCGACCGCGAAAAGACCGCCTTCATTACTCCTGACGGACTCTACGAGTTCAAGGTCCTTCCGTTCGGCTTATGCTCGGCACCAGCTACTTTTCAAAGAATGATGGACACGGTTCTTTCTGGGCTAAAATGGCAATCGTGTCTTGTCTACCTTGACGATGTGGTCGTCTTCTCGGACACGTTTGAGCAGCACGTCCAGCGCTTACAGGCAGTTCTTCAGGCGATTCGAACAGCTGGACTTTCTCTCAAACCTGAGAAATGCCACTTTGCATTCGAGGAACTGAAATTTCTCGGTCACGTCGTCAGCCACGCCGGTATACATCCCGACCCTGAGAAAACGAAAGCTGTTGCCGCATTTCCTGTCCCAACAAACAAGCGCGACCTCCGTCGATTTCTGGGACTCTGCGCATATTACAGACGCTTCGTCAAAGGCTTTTCTAAAATCGCAGAACCGCTAAATGAACTTACGAAAGACGGCATACCGTTTGTTTGGGGTCATGATCAGCATCACGCCTTTGACACGCTACGAAACCATCTCCAAGCCCCACCTGTACTCGGTCACTTTGACGATAACGCTGCCACAGAGCTACACACGGATGCCAGCAACGTCGGACTTGGAGCTGTACTGGTTCAATGGCAAAATGGCGTAGAGCGCGTGATTGCCTATGCAAGTCGAACACTATCATCTGCAGAGAAAAACTACTCTGCAACAGAAAAGGAATGCTTAGCCGTTGTTTGGGCTATAACAAAGTTTCGCCCTTATTTATATGGTCGACCATTCAGGGTAGTTAGCGACCACCATTCTTTATGCTGGCTCGCCAACCTCAAAGACCCTTCCGGTCGTCTAGCACGCTGGAGCCTTCAGCTGCAAGAGTTTGACGTTACAGTTATTCACAAGTCAGGACGCAAACACACTGATGCTGACTGTCTCTCACGTGCACCAATTGGAAGTACGAACGCGGACGTTGAAGAGGACGATACATTCCTTTCCTCTGTGTCAGCAACCGACTTGGCTCAACAACAACGCGACGACATGGAGCTAAGGCCGCTGATTGACTACCTCGAAGGCCGGAAACGCAGCCTTCCTCGAAACTTCGCACGTTCGCTGGCCTCGTTCTGCATCAGGGATGGAGTCCTCTATAAGAAAAATTTTGACCCTACCCAGACTACTTACCTACTGGTTGCACCGACCTCGCTTCGGGACGATATTTTACATGCTTGCCACGACAAACCATCATCCGGACACCTCGGCTACACGCGCACATTGGAAAGAATTCGCCGCTCATACTACTGGCCCCGCCTCGCGAAGACAGTCAAGCAGTACGTCCGCACATGCCGTGACTGTCAACACCGTAAGACTCCACCTGTCCGACCAGCAGGACTACTACAGCCTATCGCCACGCCGAAGACACCATTTTATCAAATTGGCATTGACTTGCTCGGCTCATTTCCCACCTCTCCGTCTAGAAACCGGTGGATTGTGGTTGCCACCGATTATTTAACGCGTTACAGTGAAACAAAGGCCCTGCCCAAAGCTACCGCAGCCGAAATCGCACTGTTTTTTGTCACCAGCATCGTACTTCGTCACGGAGCGCCAGCTGTAATAATTACTGTTCGTGGTACAGCTTTCACCGCAGACATGCTTCAAGAAGTGCTGAGGCTAAGTGGTACAGAACATCGGAAAACCACGGGTTATCACCCCCAAACAAATGGACTCACTGAACGGTTGAACAAGACCATTTCAGATATGCTATCTATGTATGTGGCCGTTGATCACAAGAACTGGGATGATATACTCCCTTACGTAACTTTTGCTTACAATACAGCAGTCCAAAAGAGTACAGGTTTCACCCCATTTCGCTTAGTTCATGGTCGAGAGGTCACTACAATGCTCGACGCAATGCTCCTTCCCAACAACTTGAGCATGTTCAACACGGACGCTGCATTGTTCGCTCAACGCGCCGAGGAGGCCCGTCAACTCGCCCGATGCCGTATTCAGGCGCGCCAAACTGCCGACGCACACCGCTACAACCTTACACACCGAGAGGTTACCTTCAAACCAGGCGATGAAGTTTGGGTGTGGACTCCCATCCGACGGCGTGGTCACTCTGAGAAGTTGCTTCGGCGCTACTTCGGCCCTTACAAAGTTCTGCGCCGACTCAGTGACGTTACATATTAAGTTCTCCCTGAGGGCGCCTCAAGACGTTCCCGTCGGTTTCCACAAAGTGATGTGGTGCACGTGTCAAGACTCAAGCCATATTTCTCCCGTCATACATCGAACGTGGACTAACTTACCGTGCAATGACTATTCTTTTGTCACTTTGGTTTTTTTATTGTCTTGTGTACTTACTTCTTTCTTTATTGAGTACTTCTATGACGCCCGCCCTTTTTTTTCCTTACGACGCAGTTGTTGGCTTCCATGGTAGCATCTTTTCTTTCTAATTTTTTTTTCTCAACGCTCATTACCAGCATCGAGCCGATGCTTTTCGAGGAGAGGGAGTAATGTCACAGGTAATGGGTATGAGCCATCAACTGTAGGTGGAATCCTTTAGAAGTGAAGAAAGAAGAGGGCTTTTGCGTCCTGGTCTGAGGGCAAGCAAGACGTCGTTTCGTCGCTGTCTGTGATTACGTTCGTGGCAATATATATATATATATATATATATATATATATATATATATATATATATATATATATATCGTAATACCCTCCGGGCCAAAGGCATTATGGAGGGGGGTGAAAGATGATTTTTTACTCATGCAGTGTGTGCTAGTACAAAATAAAAAAGAACAAGATAACATTTTTAACAAGAGATCAGGTAAGTAGGTGTTTGCGTTTATACAATGCTAGCTAGGAATGAAACAAGTGATTATGGGTCAAGATGGCCACATATCCGGGAAGGCGGTTCCAGCCTACTGATATTCTGGGAATAAGTGGATTGCTGCATGTTTTGGTTAGACATGACATAACACCAACTTTGTCAGGATGATTATTTCCAGGCGATATGTAAGAAGGCTGAAAGGTAAGTGATTCTCGAAGAGCTGGAATATGATGAGAAATTTTGTGAAATAGACATAGGTGGAAGAGCGTACGACGAGAGGCAAGAGACGGCAGTTCGAGTGAATTCTTCATGGCAGAAATGCTAGCATGATGGCTGTGGTTGTGAAGAATTAAGCAAACAGAATTGTTCTGGATTCATTCAAGAGCATTTATTAGATTAATTTAACTCAGAGTCCTTCATGCAGCGGCCTATTTTAGCTTGCTACGAATCAGCGTATTGTACAGTTAATAGTCTAAATGAGAGAAGTGCAGAGGAGAAGTTGCGGTGGATGTACCCAAGTATGTGGTTTGCATTAGTAATAATGGAGCGGATGTGGTGTGACCAGCTTGAAAATGTGGTGATGTGTACGCCTAGATAACGGTAAGAGGTGACTGATTCAAGTGGGATGTTGTTAAGAGAGTAAGTAGCAGGAGAAAATGATATTCTGGAAACGCACAATAGTTTCCATTTGGAAATATTTAGTTCTATTCTCCTAGTTGTGCGCCAGCTAACGATGAAGTCAATGTCATTTTGAAGGTAGTGACGTCAATTAGGCTGTTAATTTTGTGGAACACAACGCAGTCATCTGGAAACAGTTTCATCTTAGAAGAAACACATGAAGATAAATCATAAATGTAAATTAGAAATAAAACAGGTCTTAATTCGAGACTCTGTGGTCCTCTAGAGGGAACGGTGCGAGATGAAGAATGACACCCATTGACTGTTACAAACTGCGAGTTTTTAAGTAGGAAAAGTTCTATCCATCTGTTGAAGTTATTATCAAGAATTAGTTGTTTGAGCTCTAAGAGCAGTATTTTATGACTTTCTTTGTCGAAAGCCTTCAAGAAGTGAATAAAAATACAATCAACCAGTGACCGACTGTCTAAAATGACTTGAGGTTGATGAATGAAGGATACCAGTTGTGTTTCACAAGATTGATTTTTTTTTAGGAAACAATGTTGCGCGTCTGAAAAAAAAAGATAGCGTTTCCGAAAATCAAGCGACGTTAGTGTAAAAAATGTGCTCTCATATTTTGCAAGGAGAACTGGTTAATTATATGGGGTGGTAGTATAAGGGTGAATTTTTACTACTTGAATTTTGTATTAGAACCACCTTGCCGACTTGCCAGTCCTGCGGGAGAGTGCCGTTATCGATGGATTGCTGAAAAAATTTTACAAGAAACAATGAAGAAATGGAACTAATGCTTTTTGAAAGTTTAAGAGTAACTGAGCCGGTGCCAGGCCTTGATTATGTCTTTAGTGAATCAATCATCTAGAGATTCCAGAGGGCAAATTGATGAAAGGATTCATGGTTGAGTAGTTGTTACCAGATTGATAAGTAGGTGGCACGTCAGTTTATCTGGTAAAGTCGTTGCAGAAGACGTTGTTTAATATTTCGGCGCAATCAGATTCGGCAATAGACACGCCATTCTTATTGATTGGATGAAACTTGCGGTTATGGTTAGGAATAATGACGTGCCAAAACGCTCTTGAGTTTTCGGTTAACATAAATGGTAAAATATGTATCCGGAAGTTAGCTTTCGCATGTTTGAGGGCAGTTACATAGGCGATGTTTGCTGCTTTAGAGTTTTTCTACCGGGTGCTGGATGATAAATTCTTCGCAAGGTGATAGAGTTGCTTTTTTTAATAGACAATCTTTTTGGATGTTTGGTGTGCCATCGCGAGTCAGTGGAATATACTTTTCCGTTAGCTCAGGAATTTTACTCATAAAAAGGTTCCTGTTGGACATTACAGTTCGATTTTTGAAACCAATCATGAAAGAATTGAAATAATAAATCACCTCGGCGTTAGTTGCATCACAATTAGCTCGGTTAGAATCCATAGTGCGGCTTGTCAGTTTCATTATTTGCTTAGTGGTAATAGAAAGAGCAAATAAAATGACCAAATGATTACTTAATCCAGGTAAGTAAGATAAATCCAAAACATGATGAGATCGGGTAGAAAGATTAAGGTTCAGTGTATTTGCACTCTCATTTGTTATGCGAGTAGGCTGAAGGACAAGTTGCGATGAGAAAAAAGAAAGAGAACAGAAGTCCGGAAATTCTTGACTTTGCGAGAAATATGATGGCAAGGCAGGCGAATCAAGAGCTAATGTGGTTGCTTGGGCGAGTTGGTACGACATTATACGACATATGTTAGGGTAATTAAAGTCACCCAGTAATACTATCGGTGACAAAGGATACTATGTAGAATGCAACCGAGTACATCGTGTAAATCTGATACAAAGGTAAGGGAATTATTGGGTGGTCGCAAGCAAACACCTAGATTATTTTCTTATGCTAGAATACAACGCATGTCCAGACGGTTTCTATTTCTCTTTCAAAATTGATTTGAAATGTTTTGAAATGGTTCGATATAGCGAGAAGAACACCTACCCCGTGATAATCAATGCGATCACTGGGATAGATAGAAAAGCGACATGGGTCATGAAAAGTGTCATCGTCGTGCACAGCAGTGTTGCGCCAGGTTTCTGTTAGCGTGATGTTGCCAGAGACAGCAGTATCTATTATATAATGTAATGAATCGCGCTTGTTAATTATGCTTCTAGCGTTTGACAAGAAAACAGACGCACTGTGATCACGCCCCCTCGCAGCGCCCTATGATGAAGCGGGATTTATATCTTGCGCAACTCATAAGAATGTAGCCCCGCCGCGGTGGTCTAGTGGCTAAGGTACTCGGCTGCTGACCCGCAGGGCGCGGGTTCGAATCCCGGCTGCGGCGGCTGCATTTCCGATGGAGGCGGAAATGTTGTAGGCCCGTGTACTCAGATTTGGGTGCACGTTAAAGAACCCCAGGTGGTCTAAATTTCCGGAGCCCTCCACTACGGCGTCTCTCATAATCATATAGTGGTTTTGGGACGTTAAACCCCACATATCAATCAATCAATCAACTCATAAGAATGTAGCAGCTGATGCGTCATGTAAGAAAGCGCTGTTAGCAGGCTAGGAAAAATTTCACCCATTTCATATCGGCATCGTAATGTCTTGTCCAGAAACAGTTTAATATATTGTAATCGAAAATCGGGAGACTGTGGCATACTTTTAGCAAATTCGCGCAAATATTTTCTTGCTAGTCGAGTACTGGGCGAGACGTCTTCGGATACAGATACGTTGCCAGACCGCAATGTTTTGTATTTGTACGAGGAAAACGAAGGAAGGTTAATTATAGGCCGACACTTGGATGCAGAGTAGGCACCTATACGATGCGCGCGTTCTATTTTTTCGCGAGAAAGTTCATTGCCAAGGGAAGTTCATAAAGCTGCTGAAACCTTTTGCTCGGTTTTGTCCCATGTTTCCCGAGAATCGGGAATATTATACACGATTAAATTTTTGTGTGAAGACCTGTCTTCCAACTCGTCCAGACGTGCATGCACCCTGTTTTGTGTCAGACTGTTCTGCGGGTGTAAGTTTGGTGATGAGAGGGCAAGCTTGCTGACAGTAGCCGAAAGCGATTCATTTTTTTCGTGAAGATCACCAGGAAGTGTCGCGTTAACCGGAATGGTCGATGAAAGTTCAAGGGTAGAGAGGTGCGATTCAAAAGCAGCAAAAATAGAGTCTACAGAGCGTTTCAGATCTGCGGTGTCATTGGTTATTTGGTTTTGGCCATCAGTTAGTTGAGCAAGCATGTCACGTATAAAACGGTCAATATTATTAGTAGTTCTAGGAGTAGTAATCGATGAGGCTCCGTCACGGGGCCCAAAATTAAGCTCAACATCACCGCTTAATAAAATACTGGTTATGCGATGCATATGTGGCACGAAAACCGACAAGAAGGAACTAATGTAATACTTTGGGCAAGGAAACAGCAGCAAGAGGCGATCATCAGACCGAATTAAGTTAGTGTCGAGATACTGTACCTGCGCAAAGAGCAGACAGGATTTCAGCACTGTAGCAGTCCCGCTGTCACCTTGCCCACTGAAGAAGTGCGATAGCTCCGTGAGCGGTTTATATTATTAGTGGTTTCGTGGCACTCCTGAAATCAGCGATTTCGCTGGTCAGGGTGACGTCACTTGGATTGCTGTCGCGCTTCGCTTGAGCGGAAACGGGGATGGATGAAGCGTAGCAGTCTACCGGAAGGCAGATAGGGGAGGCAGAGTACGCATAGCTGTAATGAGGTGAATTCCAGACAAAGGGTGACGAAGTGACCAGGTTGTCCCAGGAGTGGCGAAAGGTACCCGAGGTGAAGCCCTTCAATGTGGCTGTAGCACACCGTCCGTCCGTGTTGCCGACAGCAGTCAGGCGATGCCAGGAAGCGACACCAAGGCCAACGGCAAGCTGCGTAAAAACAGGCATTGTAGCTGCCCCGCTGTCACCTTTCCCACTGAAGAAGTGAGGAATTATATGAATAGGTAATTGCGATGATGTCAGGCGGGCCTTCCCAGTCTGAAGCTTAGCAGAAGAATCAAGAAGCACAAAACGTATTGACACGTGATGGCGGCCAGCCAAGTTGAAATGGATGTCTGGTGTATTGACAAATGGGTGATTTGGCTGCGATATTCAGGGCTTGATTGAGGGTCAGTAAGTCAACACATTCACATGAAGAATAAATGAATCGGGTGATCCCATTTTTACTGGCGTCTAGTGCAGTAACTATATATGCTTGATGCGTGCTAGTGTAGGTGGCGGATGCATATTGTAATTGTGGTCTCATAAGCAGTTTCCATGTGAGTAAATTGACATCTGGTGAGGCAAGGCGCAGGTGACGTTTAAAAAAATCGAGTGCTCTGTTTGATGCTAAAAGGATGTTCGGAGATATGGGTGCACCATGATGAATTTTGCATTCCTAATATTACCAAGCTTATAATTAACATGCATTCTTCACATTAACATGCCTGTATTTTGCACGCTTAGCCTAATCATAACAGTTCAATAGAACGAAAGGATTGGCCACTGCTTGTGTGCAAGAACACTATGTCTCGAACTTTAGAGATGTTTAGGGATAATATTTTTAGAATAGATGGGTTGGAAGTATTAATAATTGAGGACAGCAATAAGTGTATTAATTTATTACAACTTAAAAAAACATCGTTTAGATTCTTCTACAGCGCGGACATACCGTAAGCAAACAAAATCACGTAAAGACCACCCGTGCCTGCATGAGGCTTACTGAGCGTAACAATAAGCTCTTTGAGAACTTTCTTAGGTCCCGTAACACCTAAAATAAGAGTTTAAGAAATTTTTAATAACCCAATGAATATTTATAAAAAGCAAAAAATGTTTACTATATGCATATTTGACAACGACTACATGCGTAGCCGTTGAAAAGAATAATAAGGATAACACAATCGACAACCTCAAGATAAATGACAAAGCAACTGGTGGAAAGGAACCCGCTTAGGTCAGAAAAAAACGGCTAGTTGGGCAAGTTTTATTTTATTTATTTTATTTTATTTATTTAGGAATACTGCAGGCCTTAATAGGCCCAAGCAGGAGGGGAAAAGTACGAACATAAGTACAAAGTCTGCAAATATCAAGAATATATACAAGTAGGATCTATACAAAGCAACAACAAAGTGAATCTACTAACAAGTAAATGAGCACTAAAAGAAATGTGATACAAAGAAAAATAATATACAATATGAGAAGATAAACAATACAGAACTATCTAATCAATGTACAAAGGAGTTAGTAAAAAAAATAAACAGGGTAAAAAATACTGGATCACTGTATTGAAAGAGGAAGGGCTAGATCTAAGATGAAATGGATGCGATAGAGTCGGTGTTGCTGAGTGTACTAAGAGGTAGGCTGTTCCAGTCGGCTACTGTTCGAGGAAAAAAGGAATACTTAAAGATGTTGGTTCTGGTATTGTAAGGCGTTAATGTGGCAGAGTGGCGATGTCTTGTTCGGCGAGCAGTGAGAGGCTTTATGTAAGGTTCAGGAGAAAGAGACAATTTATTATTATACAGTAAGAATAGAAATTTAAGCCTGTGAATTTTTCTTCTTAGTTGCAAGGACTGAATGTTGTGTTGGGCCATTAGGTCACTTGGAGAGTCACTGGTGCGATATTTGGAGAAGATGAATCTTACTGCTTTACGTTGGATCCTTTCTAGCGCATCGATGTTAGTTTTAGTGTAAGGATCCCATACGATAGCTGCATATTCAAGCTTAGGACGGACAAGAGAGGTATAAGCGGTTAGACGGGTCTCGGGAGGAGCATGTTTTAATTTGTGTCTGAGGTAGCAGAGTTTTTTGAAGGCTGAGTCGCAAAGGTGAGAGATGTGGGAGTTCCAACTGAGATTATTAGTTATGATGACACCCAGGTACTTATATTCATCAACCTCTGTAAGAGGCATGGATGCAAGATTATACGTAAACGAAAGTTTATTAATTTTTTGGTGATTTTCATAAATACTGTTTTATCAATATTAAGCTGCATGTCCCAGCGTTCGCACCATGTTAAAATTTTTTGAAGGTTAGAGTTTAGGGTGATTTGGTCTTGCTGGCAGGTAATTTCATTAAAGAGTAAGCAGTCATCAGCGAATAATTTTATCTGTACAGGTTCAGTAATAGAGTCAACTATGTCATTAATGTATATATTAAATAATAAAGGTCCAAGAACACTTCCTTGGGGAACTCCAGAAGTAACAGCAAGGTCACTCGAACAGCAATTATCAATTGCAACAAATTGCCTACGGTTAGTGAGGTAAGCAGAAATCTAATTTACTAGGTATGAGGGAACGTCCAGATGAACAAGTTTTTTGATTAGTTTCGCGTGTGACACGAGATCAAACGCCTTCCTAAAATCCAGAAATATGATGTCAGTTTGTCCTGATTTGTCGACAACGCTAGCGAGACTGTGAAAACAGTAGTTAATTGGGTTACAGTGGAGAGGCCCTTCCTAAATCCATGCTGCATAGGAGTTAAAATAGCTCGATCATCAAGAAACCTAGTGATTTCGTTAGCAATAATGTGTTCTAAAAGTTTACAACAAGAGGAGGTTAGTGATATGGGGCGGTAGTTTTGAACTAATGATGGATCGCCTTTCTTTAGGATAGGAATGACACGAGCAGATAGCCAGTCGTTCGGAAGCACTGCTGAAGATAGTGATGCACGAAAGATGATAACAAGAAAACGCGATAGCATTTCGGCGTATCTGTGAAGAAACACGTTTGGTAAGTTGTCAGGCCCGGGTGATGATTTTGTTTTTATATTCAACAGCATAGAAAAGACGCCAGGCAAAGAAACAAAACTAAAGTCATCCTTCACCAATGTGTGATTCAGGCAACGGGGAACAGGCGAGTTTGAAAATATACTATTAAAATAAGCATTGAAGTGAACAGCGATCTCTTGTTTAGCGACGACAGGATTGCCCTCGTGCATAATATGGTCAACTGGTTTACTTTTTTTGCTGAGAAAGCTCCAAAACTTGCTGGGATCAGTTCGGATGAAGTTAGGCAGGGTAAATTGAAAGTAACGAAGTTTAGCTGCCCTAACAGCCTCGTTTAATTTAGCTTGGCATGGTACGATATCGTCACGAGAAATACCCCGTCGTCTCAGACGTTTGACTTTTCTCTTCGCATGCACTATCTCACGCGTCATCCAGGGAGTAGGTTTGGATGTTTTTTTAGTTCTGCTTGGAATAAAGTTGTCGATACAGTGCATACAAATATTCTTAAATTCGTCCCAAAGTTTAGCAGCGTCATGTCCCCCAAAAGCACTCAGACTATCATCAAGGTAATCTAGTACGCTCTCATCATTGGCACGTGAATAATCCTTTACAGAAACAGTTTTACAACTAGTAGACTTGGGAAGATCGATGGTACAGGAAAAAGCCACAAGTTCGTGATCAGAAATGCCTTGTTCAACAGAAACAGAAAACTCTTGAAAAGTCTGGCTAATAAATATAAGGTCAAGTATTGAAGCAGAAGCAGCGCTAATTCGTGTAGGCTCAGTAACCACTTGCTGTAAGTTATGCATCAAAATAATGTCACGCAAATGTTCATTGTTTACGCTCACATCAGCGCTATATGTACCGCGAATCCAGTCAATGCCCGGTAGATTGAAATCACCTATTAAAAAATTTTATTGTGTACAAAAGATGCCATGTGTTCATGCAGATCTTGAAGAAATTGCGGAGGGGAATCAGGGGCTCGATAAACAGCAAATAATAGAAAAGATGTATTACGGCATAAAATTTTTAAAGAAAGCGTTTCAAGATTAGCTGTCTGACGTAGGAGAACTGCGGTGATATCTTGCCTCACCAAGACAGCAACACCACCACCCCTTGTATGCCTATCACGACGGAAAGCACGGTAATCAGAGGGAAAGACGTCCGTATCATCTATTTCGTCATGCAACCAAGTTTCCGTGATGACGACCACGTGTGGGTTATGCCCAAGAATAACCGCTTCAAGCTTATCAGTTTTATTAAGAACACTTCGTACATTAATGTGCAAAATTCGGAAATCACGAGGTGGAGGAAGTCAGTCCTTTTTTGAAGTGCTACGATAGTTATGAATTTTAACCCTGCTGTTGGTGGGATCGCTCCATATAAAGTAATCGTTATCGACTCGCAGTTTCTCGTCTATCAAAGCGACTTTCTTGCCTTCTTTTTTTTCTGCTTTCGCACTGTCCCATAGCAATTTACGTTTTCTGAGTGTTTCACGCGAGTAATCGTTTTGTACGGAAAAGCTTGTCCCTTTTAGCTTGTAGGCGTGTTTTAGAACATCACGTTTTTCATTGAAGTTTTGAAAAAAAAAATGATAACTGGTCTTTGTTTACCCGGCTTCCCTAGACGATGGATTCTTCCAATCGAACTACAATTTACATTGAATTTTTCGGAAAATATATCGGTAACAACTTTTTGCTTAAGCTCAGTTTCCGTTTCACCGGCTTCCTCTTGAAGACCGAAGATCAACAGATTAGAACGCCTACTCCTGTCTTCTAAGTCCACAATTTTGGATTCTAGAGATTTTACGGTCCGTTCAAGATCATCTACACGAGCAGCACGTTTTTCTAATTCAGTGAACCGACGGCCCCAATCAGCGAAAATCTTTTCCATGTTATTTTGCTGTGTTCTAAGAGCCGCCACATCTTTAACCAATTTGGTTTGTCCTACCAGTAGTTCTTGCAGCATTTTTTCTATGTCGGGACCTGGATTTGTCTCAACATCACCGCACAATAGAAGCAAGCATGCACAGTACATTTCGTAAGCGATACTAGCACAACGCCGTGGGCACGGCAAGACCAAAAGGCAGCGGTAATCGCTCTTGAACGAAGCAGAGTAATAACTAACCTGCATTAAGCAGAGAAATGGCTTGTGAGGCCACATGCCCGCAGCTGGTCCGCCGTGCCCACTGAAGGTGTGCAGTTTCAGTCGTCCTTTTATAGAGTTGTCGACCGATGTCACATGACGTGCAGGTGGCGCTGGGGTTGACGTGGGTGTGACCAAGGCTGGCATGAGAAGAAAGGTTCCTTGATAAGCCTCCGTCGGTGATCCCGTGTTAAGAAACCACGTGGAAGGAACAGGCACGTTTTGACAGCTTGTAGATCCGGTAGAACAGAAGTTTGGATGATACGTCGCTCCGGTCAAACCAAAAACGAGCACCTGCATTAAGCAGAGAAATGGCTTGTGAGGCCACATGCCCGCAGCTGGTCCGCCGTGCCCACTGAAGGTGTGCAGTTTCAGTCGTCCTTTTATAGAGTTGTCGACCGATGTCACATGACGTGCAGGTGGCGCTGGGGTTGACGTGGGTGTGACCAAGGCTGGCATGAGAAGAAAGGTTCCTTGATAAGCCTCCGTCGGTGATCCCGTGTTAAGAAACCACGTGGAAGGAACAGGCACGTTTTGACAGCTTGTAGATCCGGTAGAACAGAAGTTTGGATGATACGTCGCTCCGGTCAAACCAAAAACGAGCACCTGCATTAAGCAGAGAAATGGCTTGTGAGGCCACATGCCCGCAGCTGGTCCGCCGTGCCCACTCATTTGGTCCGCCGTGCCCCGGTCCGCCGTGCGGACCAATGGCCGTGCCCCGGTCATTGGTCCGCCGTGCCCCGCCGTGCCCACTATTTATTTATTTATTTATTGATACTGCGATCTTTTACAAGATCATAGCAGGGGTGGTACAAAACATAAACATAAACATCAGTGGAAACAGGCAAACAAACAATCAAAAACAAATGTAATACAAACTTATGTAACTGATAGCTGCAGTGATTCTTCTAGACAAGAGAATCAACAAAAAGCAAGGTACAAACATAGATAACAATCATTTCTGCAGTGACTCTTCAAATGCAGACAATGTATTTAGGGTAACAACATCGTTATGTAGACTGTTCCAATCCACGATAGTCCTCGGAAAAAAAAAGAGTATTTGAAACAATTTGTTCGTTGCATCAATGGAGAGATAGTAAGATTGTGTCTCTGTCTTGTTCCGTAACCCGATGAAAAGTGAACGATATGTGATGTGTCAACTGCATAGTGACCTTTTATTAACTGGAAAAGAAATTTTAAGCGCAATATTCGATTTTGGTCCGGAATGTTTGGAAATTTGCTTTCCAAGAGAAGTTTTGTAATTGAAGTGGGACCGTACGAGTTATAAATGAACCTAACAACCTTTTTTTGCACCCTTTCAAGTTTTTGGATATCAGTCTGAGTGAACGGGTCCCATATGACCACAGCATACTCCAGTATAGGACGGATAATGGCATTGTAAGCGAGGAGACGAATACTTGGTGTGGTTGATCTTAAAGAACGCCTTAGGAAAAAAAGTTTACGGAGAGATTTAGCTACTACAAAATCTATGTGCTTTGACCAGGATAGATTTTTTGTAATCCAGAGACCAAGGTACTTGTATTGAGTTACTTCTGACAGAATTGCATTGTTGGTGGAGTACTGGAACAAAAGAGGTTCTTTTTTAAGGGTAATTCTCATAAAAACTGTTTTAGCGAAATTAACAGGCATCTGCCATGTCAAAACAGCAGCACTTTGATGTGTGATGCCAAAGAGTTTCAAAGTGCTGCTGTTTTGACACTTGAAGTATTTGAGACAGTTTGCCAGCCTCTGAAACTTACACATGAAGTGCCCTATGGTGATACGCTCAGGTTCCTAGATCTGTCGTTGCAATTTCAAGATGACCACGTTTGCTGGCTTTATGAGCCCAGGAGCAAAAAGCCATTGTTGCCTTTCTCTTCTGCCCATACCAAAGTAGTGAAGAGGTCTGTTGCGCGAATGTACCTTTTTAAATCGTTGAAGAAGTCATGTTTTCACCTCATGCAGAAGAGCTTTGAGCAACAGGTTTTGCGACTGAAGGCAGCAGGCTACCCGCAACGAATGGTTATAAGCGTCGCTGAATCGCTACATAGGGACATAAAGAAACAAAATAGGCAGCGTATTAACACTTCCCTGCAGCAGCGTAAAACGGCTGTTGTCCCCTATATCCATAGTGTGGCACACAATCTTAAAAAGATTGGTAATAAGGTGGGCGTCCGAGTGGTTATGTCTGCTCCTGAAAAACTGTCCAGAATATGTCGCCAAACTTGTCCTGTTTCAAAAGGAAAGAAAGGTTGCCAAATTAAGCATCGCAATAAATTGGTGGAGTGTGCACAGTCTGTTGTTTACAGAGTTCCCTTGTCATGTGGTCTTGTTTATGTGGGAACAACCGAAAGATGCATTAATGAAAGGCTAAAGGAGCACCACAATAAAGTACAGAAGGGTACTGATGGTCACTTGGCGATCCACTGTAAGGAGTGCGGTTGTGTGCCTTATTTTGATAACACGTGCGTGCTGTATCGAGACAGAGATTTGTTAACCTATTTGATAGTAGAAGCGGCTGAAATGAAACGCGATGATTTTGATTGTGTTAGTGCACCCTCTATCTCGCTCACGCGGAAAGAACTTTGTTTTTTGGATGGGGTGATAGACAATAACGGATAGCGATGTACGGGACTGGCACGTGTGTTTTTGTTGTCTACCATTTTTATCTTTTTATTCACTTTGCTCTTTTTCTCTTTTCATCCCCTTTATATACTCTGACGTTTGTAATAAACGTTTAGTTGAAGTTAAGCGCTTGTGTTGTGTGTTGTTTGTTATAGTGGCTGCGCTTCCTAGCAAGATGGATCCTTACCAACTGGCCCGATACAATTGTTTATCTCGTTTGTGAAACTTATTCCTGGAAGAAGTAACCACTCGGACGTCATATCTTGATGCCACCTTTTTTAGGCGATGGGTAAAACCATGAACGTATAGAAGAAAAGCAATTTTTTATGGTTCGCCTTCTCATCTAATTTGCAACAACAACCAGGGCCTCCTTTTATTTTCCTAATCAACTTTTCACAGACGTTTACCAATACATCCCGTGGGAAGCCTGCTTGTCTATGTTTTTGGACCTGCCCATCAAAACTTTTTTTAACTAAATGAGTGCAGGATGTCTTCAGTGCAGAACTAAAACAAGAGAGTGCAATCGCATTTTTAACCAGTTTCGTATGGCCCAATTTATAGTTCAGCACAGGTTTGTCTGTGAAACCTGTGCTGATGTAATCAGATGTAATCAGATGATGTAATCTGAAGGCATCCGCAGACGGTTCTGAGACGCTGGGACCTTTGCCTGGGGCACCTTGATGACAAAGCAAGCCGCCGCGACGGCCAACAACTCTTCCTAATCGGTCAGTTGGTCAGGAGTGTCCAAAGGGTTTACGAGGGGCAGCGACGACCTGGGATAAGTAGAAGAATAATTTCTCTGCTGTCGCCGCTCTTGGTGCATCTCGGGAAGCGCTCACTCAGAAGAAATCAGGGAAGACCCAGCCGGAACGTCACATGCGTCAAATTGGTGTCAAGCCAGGCAGGCCGATCATAACAGCATCAACACAAATGCATGGATGATAACTGTAGCTCAAGGTTCAAAAAATTGCATTCGTTGGTCCATTAAGTATCCCGAAGTGAGCGTTAGGCCAAGACCACACTGCTCAAAACTTTTTAAAATACCTGCTGACATATCATCAGCTCCTTTACAGAAAAAAACAACGATGTAGTCATCAGAATAACAAAAAACTCTGATTACCGAGGCCTGTAAAACCAGTTGGAGCGCCCGATAAACGCTGCTTAGAAAAATATTGCTTAAATTCGGTGCCACCCTAGACCCAATACATACACCTTTCTTCTGCAGGTACACCTCATCTTCGAAATAAACAAAGACCCCCCCCCCCCTAAAAGAAGAATAGTTCTGTGAAAGACTCAACTGACATGCCACCTATGAAGGCAGGTTCATCATTGTGACACGTAATCCATTCCTTCACTGCGGTCAATAGGTGATTACGTAGGAGAGAATAAAAGAGGTCATCTACGTCAATGCTCACGGCATCACAATCAAAGGGGTTGTCATCACGCAGGGACTGCACAATCGTTTTCGAGTTAGGTGCTATGTATGGGTCATTTATGTGTAGAGACGATATGCAAGTCTGCGAAAAACCAGACACAAATCTGCTCCATGCCACGTTCTGTGATTATTGCGCGAAAAGTCATCTCAATATTGTGCATTTTTACAGAGTAAAATACCTGAAGCGGCGAGTTGCTTGCTTTTTTTACAGATTGCGCAAGTTTCTGCACGGTCATGTCCAGCAAAAGGGCTACAGCTTGTTTTTTTTCCCTTTCCATTAGCTTCACTGGCGTATTGCGAAAATTTTCCGCACAAACTGTAATGCTTTCTCGCAATACATGCCTTCCGGCAAAACAATGAACTAACATTCTTTGTTAAAAACAAGTAGTCTAAGTCCACTGTTTGCTATAACATAAACCATTCCTTTCCAGCTAAAGGAAGGCCGTGGTCTGCCCGTCATCCCTCCCATAGTGTCTACACACTGTCTAATGCACCGCTGTTTTTCATACTCAGGTACATGGTGGGAAATATCATGCAAAAGACAGACCTTTTCTACATTCGACAGACGAGGCTGAAAAGAAAACTTAAGTTCTATCTGAAGAACCTGCCTGTGCTTGTCCGGAAGACGCACATTCTCCAACGTGACAACGTGGCCGCTTGAAGCAGAAGTCCATTGACGCGGAGGCAACGTCGGGCGGAAAATACTCCTGAGCGCCAGAGGACACAGGTCGGTCGTAGCACACCAATGTCTGTGGAGTTGATTCCTGTGGAACTGGTGCGTAGGCGTACCAGTCCTCACAATGCACCGTACACTCAGGTAAGTCTAGTAGTACTGGACCTGATGCTGGTGCTACAAAGATTGATTAAGAAAATAAAAGGAGGCCCTGGTGTTGGTTGCAACTTGGATGAGAAGGTGAAGCATAAAAAATGTGCTGTTCTGCCATATGTTCCCGGTTTTACCCACAAAAGTGGAATCAAGATATGACGTCCTAGTGGTCATTTCAGCCAGGAACAAGTTACCCACTTTGTGTCAAAGGAGATAGACGAGTCGCGCACCACATATATGCCCAGCAATATACACGCAATGTTTGTCATATTTATAATTATGTATCATGAATCATCGGTGTTGTTTACTCCATACCATTGTCGTGCAATCAAGCATACGTGGGTCAAATAGGTCGCTGTCTATATGTTAGACTTCGAGAAAAGTTCGAGTAAATTTTAAATCTCTGAAAGGTCAGTCCGGCCTTCATTTAGCAGCCCACTGTAGGGAACGGGGCTGCGTTTCGCTTTTTGATAAAACTTCTGTGCTGTTTCGGCATAGAAAGCAAAGACTAACGAGTGCGCCAGCTTATTGAGGCTGCGCATATTCACAAGATGTATGAGTCGCTCATCTGTGTTCCCTCTGTTACAATACACGATGAGAATTTGACCTATCTAGGCTTCGCATGACGTGCGTGCTATTCCTGATGTTGGCCAGGTTTTGTTGATTTAGCCCCTCTTGCCTTTTCATCCTCCCCCTTTGCCCTCCATTGCTTTTTATACTTTCCCCTATACATTGCCTCAGTCTTGCAATAAAGCTTCAGTTTATAGTCTGCCCTTGTCTCTCCTTTTGATTGATTTGTGTGGTTTAACGTCCCGAAACCACCATATGATTATGAGAGACGCCGTAGTGGAGGGCTCCAGAAATTTCGACCACCTGGGTTTCTTTAACGTGCACCCAAATATGAGCACACGGGCCTACGACATTTCCGCCTCCATCGGAAATGCAGCCACCGCAGCCAGAATTTGATCCCGCGACCTGCGGGTCAGCAGCCGAGTACCTTATCCACTAGAACACTGCGGCGGGGCTTGCCTCTCCTTTCTTTTTGCTACTTCGTGTTTCCGTCCGTTTTTCGCGCAGAACTCTTATTGACTCGCCAACCTATTCAAGGATTTATTTGTGGAGATAGGATGCAGCACCTACTGTCACAAACCCGCTTATTGTGTTCCGAGATTACCCCACATAATGCGTTTGCAGCCAACACCTGCCGCTGAAGTAACAATGTTAGATCAGAAGCTTAGGAACAGTCGCAGCAGCGATCTGGGTTATTTAGAAATAAAACAATCATATACACTATAGAACTAATTGCACCAGTCCTCACATTCATATGTAACATCTCTCTCTCTACTGGTATTTTCCCAGACGGCATGCAGGTGACTAAAGTTTCGGTAATTTAAATGAAAGGAGACACAAATAGCTTAAGCAATTATCGTCCGGTGTCAATTCTGCCTACATTTTCAAAGGGAATCAAGAAAGAAATAAAGGGTCGCGTGAGGTAATTCACAAGAAAGTACAAAATATAAAGGAATCACCAATCCGGCTTCAGGAAGGACCGTTGCACTGAAACCGCGGTTTCGCTTCACAATCCAATTTTGAAAATAAGCACTAGGTATATTTCTTGATTTCAGTAAAGCTTTCGATCGGGTAAACCGCTCAATTTCATTTGAAAGTTAGGACATCATGCGCTACGTGAATAAGTATTTCAACCTAATAAATATTATTCGAAAGCACGCTACCAATACGCCGAGTTAAAAAATTGGCAGATTTCACGTGCAATGGGAATCGATGATATGCGAAGCACGAAGAATAAATGTTGATATGTCACTTTAAAATGAGCACAACGTTACGAGGTAGAGGCAAACGATGCCGTACATAACTTCCGTGTCATCATTATCACGTTTGGATGTGTCGTTTGCTTTCGTCATATATTCACCTCACGAGATACCAAATTTCGTATATGTAGAGCTAGCGAAACGGCCGCGAGCACGCTATAAGCGTGGTATGTTGTCATGTTCTTACATGACACGCGTGCCAAGATTATCATGTTTGCACCAGTCATATATTTCTTCATCCATTGACGTCACGTAATACCAAATTTGGTATATGCGGAGCTAGCAAAACGGCCGAGAGCACATCATGAATTATACTCTAATGTAGCCTTGACGCACGCGCACGTTGGGCACAGCGTTAGCAAAACGCGAGCACTCTGACGCCAGGCGCGACCAGCGTCTGTCTGCACTGCCCGGCGCCCACCGG
This sequence comes from Rhipicephalus annulatus, assembly GCA_013436015.1. Lineage (NCBI taxonomy): Eukaryota > Metazoa > Arthropoda > Arachnida > Ixodida > Ixodidae > Rhipicephalus > Rhipicephalus annulatus. The sequence goes on from WOVY01016211.1 coordinate 120,866, forward strand.
CGCAAAATGCGACATGTTGCATTTTGTGCCGATGCATTACCCAGAAAACACTGCGTCTCTCTCTTTTTGTGAAGGAGGGACGCCGGACGCGTTGAAACGCGCAGGCGTCAAAGAAACGCAGGGCGGCACGCGCCTGCGAGTATATGGCAGGACCGGCGCCTGGCGTCGCAACACCGGCGGGATGCGACTAAATGAACGCCGGCGAGCACGCGCGCTACGTCACGTCGACGTGTATTGGATCCTTGACTGTGGCATGTAGTTATGTTCTCACTTGATATGCATCTCATCATTATCATGTTTGCGCCAGTCACATACCTTGGTCATCCATTGGCGTCACGCAATACCAAATTTGACATATGGGAAGCTAGCGAAACGACCGCGAGTGCATCATGAGAGTGAAATGTAGTCATGCTGTTACATGGCACGCATGTCGTGATTATCATGTTTGGATGTGTCATTTACCTATAGGCAACATTCAGTCGAGTTTTCCGGTCTGACTGCAGTGCCAGAATACACAGCCTAGCGGATAAAAAAAAGCAACCATGAGACAGCTTCGGTGAAAATGGAATGTGACGCGCGCGTCTCGCGCCCTGCATCTGTCAGCGGATTGCGGCCGGGATACATGGCGGACGCGAGCACGCGTACATTTTCAGCATGCCCCTAACGGCGAATGTCCTAGACTTTGAGACGGTGCAGTGTGAGCAACGCAGCTCGCTCTAGTCAGTGTGCGGTGCCTATGTCGTCCGTTCGCGTCACGTAATACCGAGTTTAGTACATGTGAAGCGAGTGAAACGGCCGCGAGCGCATCATAAGCGTAGGATGTAGTCTTGTTGTTACATGATACGCATCTCATGTTTATCACGTTTGAACCAGTATCATACCTTCGTCATCCATTCAAGTCCCGTAATACCAAGTTTGGTATAAGTGAAGGTAGCGAAATAGCCGCTAGCTCATCGTGAGCGTGGCATGTAGTCATGTTGTTACATGACACGCATCTTATGATTATCATGGTTGCACTAGTCACATACCTTCGTCATCCATTCTCGTACCATATTTGGTATATGTGACGCTAGCGAAACGGCCGCGACCACATCATAAGCATGGTATGTAGTCATCATGTTACATAACACGCATGTTATGATTTTCATGTTAGGCTCTGTCGCTTGTGTTCGCCATGAAATCAGGCCATAGGATATCAGTTTTGCAACATGCCATGTGAACGAAACCACCGCAAGAGGGCAGAACCATGAAATGTAAATCATGGCATTCATGACACACATGTCATGATTTTCATGTTATGACAAGTCGAATATGTTTTCATACAGTCATGTTATGCCATACCAAGTTTGGTATCGATACCATTATAGAAGCGGCCTGGAGAGCTAAAAGTCGTAGGCTGCTAGATAGATAGATACGCTCAATGTCGCCGAAGTTCGTGAAGAAATGCCTCGCATTTAATACATATATATCCCACCTGAGGCCTATTGAATTTGTTGTCCCCTAGGGTGGCATACTGGGAAAAATTGTCTTCCTTTTATATAATGATGACATTGGTAAAATTTATGGTGATTGTAAGTATATATTATATGCCGGTGATTGTTCAGTACTTATTGAAAGAAGAGACTTGGAGACCATCATATGGAGGAATAATACATTCGGTCAGAACTATGATTTAGTTACCTGGTGTAGGGAAAATGGGCTGATTCTAAATGAATCGAAAAATAAATGATTGATTTGTGGGGTTTAACGTCCCAAAACCACCATTTGATTATGAGAGACGCCGTAGTGGAGGGCTGCGGAAATTTTGACCACCTGAGGTTCTTTAACGTGCACCCAAATCTGAGTACATGGGCCTACAACATTTCCGCCTCCATCGGAAATGCAGCCGCCGCAGCCGGGAATCGAACCCGCGACCTGCGGGTCAGCAGCCGAGTACCTTAGCCACTAGACCACCGCGGCGGGGCAATCGAAAAATAAAGTTGTGTTGCTCTGTGCCCTGGGGATTTTAGAAAACATCGATTACTTCTTAACTGTTCGGCCATTTCAAATAAAAATTGAGAAACGAATTAAAATTTCTGAAGTAATATTCCCAAAAATATGTCCTGGAATGACCATGCGAAAGTTGTATTGACGAAATTAAGCAGCGCAGCCGGCGTACTAAATCGCGACCATCACATTTTTCTTCTCTAAGCATAACAAGAATGCTGTATTTTACGCTTTTGAGCACACACTTATATTATTGTAGACTAATATGGGGAAACTCGACATTATCAAACTGACCGCAAATAAAGAGTGCTTAAAAGCGCAAACAACAGGAGGAGACCTCGTCTCTTCGATCCCCTCCTGTCGTTGGCGCTGTGAAGCACTCTCTATCATGTTATACCAACAAGTCCAATCCTACTGCCTCTTAAAGCAAATATTCAACGTCAAAAAAACCCGATAAGTTCAATTGAAAACTCCCCGTATTTGGCACAGAGAGACTATTGTTGTAAAAACATAAAATCATAAAGATTCCCAACATACACAAACATAAAGTACTAAGCACATAGAAAATGCTACATTAGAAAGAATATAAATGTTTGAAGTAACAGCAAATCTTCGAGCAAAAAAAAATATTTCTTTTCTTTGAGGTATAACTCTTTCGCGCGTACTCATTATGGGGGAAAAAAGTTGACCATGTACTCACATTCACCCTAAATGAACTATACCAAAAAATATAGATGCTTTTACCGTGCTAAAAAGAACTTGGAGCTATTTTTGTAATTTATGTGTTTAGATGAACGTATGGAGCAACCTATGGTTCCTTAGTAGTTTTTAGGAGTAGTTACTTTAGCAGTAGCCTTTTGCTCGAGTACTTTAGCAGTAATTTCTAACGTTCTATTTTTTATTATATACAGTTTATTTTGTTGTTAATGTGTTTTGCTGTTTGCTATTTTTTGTTACAACATTGTAGACAATACTATTTTGCCACAAATATGTTACGTTGTGTCCCTCCTGCTGTACAGGGGACCAGAGCCTAGTCAAGCTGCACAAGTGCAGTTTTTTTCTCTCATCCCCTTATTTCGCATGAACATTGCACTGTATTGTGCATTGAGGAATGCGAAAATAAAATCGGATTTTGATTTGGATTTGGAATGGGGAAGCAGTTTTAGTGCTGCATATTTTTGTGATTGTGGTCAATTCATCGATAAATTGCTTATCAAATAGTGAAAGCGAGATGGAGGGCGGTGGCAAGAAAAGCACGTGAGTTTCCGTTTACTCAGCTTGAGAGCCATCAGTCAAATATTAATTTTTAGTGTAGCAACCACTTTAAGATCTCTTAAGTTACCATTCTTACGGTGAGTACAGCTTTCGTAAGCAAGAAAATGGCGAGGAACTGAAGGATCAGGGCGGCCGTTTCTTGGAATTTTGCGCACTAGGCGGTCGGGGCGTCAGAGGTCGTTTCAATTCAATTCATTTTTATTCAATTTTATTTCATCCCAAGGATGAGGGCAGGCTCGGGAGAAAGGTGAAGTTTTGTCACTTGAGGAGAACCCGAGCCTTCCTAGTACATGGCAAGCAACGTGGACGTGGGTGAAGAAACATAGGCCATGAACATATAGGCAATGAACATAGGCCATGAGATGTTTGGCGCAGTACAAGTCGGAAGATGCACGTACAGTAATGCTATGTACAGAGAATAATATGCGTAAGTAGTTTCTTTCGGCAGAAATTCTGAAGTACAATGCAAAATATGACAGAATACAAAATACTATATATATGACAACAATGCTATGCATAGAAATTGCGTGTACACACATACACATACACATAAATATACGCTTATATATATATATATATATATATATATATATATATATATATATATATATATATATATATATATATATATATATATATATATATATATATATATATATATATATATATATATATATATACCAGGTTCTTTGAACGTCATTCACGCTGGACCCGACGTATTGTAGGCAAAAAAGGGGCGACGAAACTTTCGTGGAAGCGTCTTTACTAAACGTTTTCAGCTGGTGGACCAGCCTTCGTCAGAGTAATGTGACAACAGTTCATACATGGCTTTAAAAGCTCCTTTCAATAACAGGTCAGCGCCATCTGCTCTGGCTAGCATTACAATGCGCATCATAAAATGTCAAGTACTTCAGAAAAAAAGAAAAAAAAAGAAAAAAAAGAGAGACAAAAATACGAAAACCAGAAGGGTACATACATACTAAAGACATAGTTAAAGATTCCCTTACATGTAGAGTGACGTGATACCATGCTTATACGTAGTTAAGAGATGTAGATGTGTAATGACATTGCTTGGCAGCATAAGAACAATCTTAGTGATATGTGAACGTATAATGGAAGCCACTGTGAAATGATTGAAGATAATAAAAAATAAAAATAAAAAGGGCAGACATAGAAGGCATGATTTAGGTGGTACAATTTGAAACCAGTGCATCATCGCTCTTAATCTATGAAAAGACAGGTCAGTTTTCCTTTGTTTTCGTTGATTCCAGCTGAAACAGTGTTAAATTTATGAATGAGATATGATTCGCGCAGTTCACGATCATGGCTGGTGCGGAATCCCGATTCTAGTATCGTGACTTTGAGGTTACTAAATGAGTGGCCGGGCATGTTCACATGCTTTGATAATGGAAGGTTTGGTTGGGTTTTAGCATGCGATCTGTGATTGTTGAAACGTATTCTGAACGGGGTTTCAGTGTGGCCTATGTATTGCATATGGCAGGTGCCACACTCAAGTAAATACACTACATTGGATGAATCACAATTAAAGCTTCCCCTAATTGTGAAAATGAATTGGTTAGATGTGCTGGTGGCTGTTAATGACGGTTCTATGTGAGGACAAACTTTACAACGGGGTTTGTTGCAGCGGCTACAACCAGTACGGTTAGTAGTAGCAATTTTAGATGACGTCAGGATGTCACCTATGTTTTTTGAGCGCCTATACACTACTCGAGGGGGTTCAGGAAAGACCGCTTTTAGTCTGCCGCTTTGGGTGAGGATGTTGTAATGGTTACGCAGTATACCTTGAACTTTGGGGATGGACGCTGAGTGTGTTAGTACTAAATTGGCTGACTGAAGCCCGTTGCTTTTTATGCTACCTTTTAAACAGCGAAAATATCCGGAAAAAATTATTGACGACGCGATACACCGAGCCAGAGGACGCGATCGAATGGACTGTTTAAAAGGTAGCATAAAAAGCAACGGGCTTCAGTCAGCCAATTTAGTACTAACACACTCAGCGTCCATCCCCAAAGTTCAAGGTATACTGCGTAACCATTACAACATCCTCACCCAAAGCGACAGACTAAAAGCGGTCTTTCCTGAACCCCCTCGAGTAGTGTATAGGCGCTCAAAAAACATAGGTGACATCCTGACGTCATCTAAAATTGCTACTACTAACCGTACTGGTTGTAGCCGCTGCAACAAACCCCGTTGTAAAGTTTGTCCTCACATAGAACCGTCATTAACAGCCACCAGCACATCTAAACAATTCATTTTCACAATTAGGGGAAGCTTTAATTGTGATTCATCCAATGTAGTGTATTTACTTGAGTGTGGCACCTGCCATATGCAATAGATAGGCCACACTGAAACCCCATTCAGAATACGTTTCAACAATCACAGATCGCATGCTAAAACCCAACCAAACCTTCCATTATCAAAGCATGTGAACATGCCCGGCCACTCATTTAGTAACCTCAAAGTCACGATACTAGAATCGGGATTCCGCACCAGCCATGATCGTGAACTGCGCGAATCATATCTCATTCATAAATTTAACACTGTTTCAGCTGGAATCAACGAAAACAAAGGAAAACTGACCTGTCTTTTCATAGATTAAGAGCGATGATGCACTGGTTTCAAATTGTACCACCTAAATCATGCCTTCTATGTCTTGTTAGGTTTGGTCTGGAGATTCGTCTCTCAATCCCGTCGGCGCCCGGTCGGTGGGACGCTGTCAAGTATTTGAGCGATTATCCAGACCAGGCGGCGGGCAGAGGCGAGTTCCCGTCCTTCAAAAGCGGACCTTTTGTCGTCGCTTCAAGCAGAAGCGGTGACTAATGGACTCGGCGACTCATCGGGCGACGGCAAAGCTGGCGTGGCCGGTGCCGGAGCTGACAGAGGAGCGGTGCTCCCTTTTGATCCCCAATCACCAAGCCGACCGGACGACTGCCTATGCTCGTCAGGCATTGTACGTGCTAGCCAGAGGACCAAGACGTCGTGTCGCCAAGACGCCGTTAGCCGTTCGAGTGAGGCCAACAAAGACGGCGTCTTTCTGAAAGAGACCGCGACGGACATCGCACGCAGATCACCCCGCTAATTGGGCGAGCTGTGCAGTGGACCCTTTGAAGTATGCGGCCAAGATCGTGGGAACGCTCGTCTAACGGCACACCCACGACGAGGACCAGCCCTGCTGGCGCCACGACAGTGCAGTGTTCACGTGGACCTTGCATGCTCGCCCCCCCTCAGCTGTGTGTGCGTGACTGGTGTTCGAGTCGGAGAGGAGGAGCCCGACAGGGCATAAAACGAAGCAGCAGAGTGCTGGACGGGGCTCTCTGAACCTGGCTCTGAACTATGTAGTGTTCAACCACCACGCTCGTGGTTTGTGAAACCACTATCCCTTGCTTTTCTGTAAATATGTGTAAATAATGTCATAAACCTCTGTTGTGTTTCTCGTATCCTCTTGTCGGCGTTCAGTTCCTCCATCCGGATGCCATCACCTGCAACATCTTCCTTCCCATCTTTAACAACTGGTGGCAGTGGTGGGATGCCATCATCCTCAGCGACCATTCCTTCCTTGCATCTCTTACAACTGGTTGGCAGCGGTGGGATGGACTTCACGACATGGTGCTGTGCTGTGGTGAGTGCTTGGTCTTTGCTTTAACTTTCCAGGCTTCATTTTATGAGTGCGAGTTGATAGAAGCTGGATTGTGTGTGAGATAGGGAGATCACCTAATTTTGAGTAGTGAGTGAATCAGAGGGATCCCCTACATTTGTGCGTTATGCAGGACCAAAGTACAACGGCAGTCATGGAGGTGAAGACACTGCTAAAAGATGGTCTTTTGTACATTTGTGAAGACCTTGGTATTAAAATTAAGGAAGGAATGGGCAGGTTCGAAATTTTAGAGCTAATTTTGGAAAGCGCCAGTGAGGAGGATATTGGATACGCGTTAAAAGCTTTAAAAGGCTGGAGGAGCGAGAAAATGAAAAAAGAGATAGAAAAGAGCGTGATCGAGCACGCGCCTTGGTGCTCGAACAATTAGAACAGAAAAACGAGGCAATGAGGCGAAAGATTCAGCCATTCGAAACTGTAGCGCACGAGAAGTGCGATAATCAAATGAGTGAGGTGCAGTTTAGAGCCAAAGAGAAGGCTAGCACGTGTGAAAATAGCAGCAGTTTCAAAGCCGAATCGAGTTTAAGAGCTGCGAAAGAAGCTGCGTTGAGTAGAGAGGCCGACAAACGGCAGAGCGAGTGCGACGAGGTGCTGTGCCAGTTAACTGTAAGCGAAACAGCTAGAATAGCTGTAGACAATCTGGCACAGACCTCAACTGTGTTTGTCGCAACGGTGGATCTTGCAAATGAGGTCGAAGACATCAAGAACACCGGAGAAAGCTCAGGAAAAGCAGCGAAAGCAGAGAGTGGGAAGAACCATGCGGTTGTAGACAGCTCCCATGAAGGCGAGCGAGATTTTTCGGTGAGAAACAGCGGCATTGTTCTTCAGTGTATTACGCTGTCCGCCAGTCTAGAATGTGAAAGAGATGATTTAGTTGAAAATCATTTAGACTGCGCGAGTTCGACAGCAGAGGAATGCTGTAAGAGTGTTGACGAGCTTGCGATGCAAGCAGTAGGCTCAGAAACGAGACGCAAAAAGCGGCGCAGACGCAGGCGACGTAGGAGAGTTACGAGCGAGACAAAATGCACTACGGGTGTAAAGAAAGGCTCGACACGTTTGAGCGTAGCGAACAGAACTAGGGGTTCTGCTTTGGCGTCAAAGCCGGTTTGCATGCGTCCGAGCCGCCAGACGAAAAGTAAAAAGAAAGCGGGAATGCAATCACGGGGAAAGAGCAAGTCTTATGAGTTGCCTTTGAACTGTAATACTGCCGACGACTCAACCCGCGACAAATTTCAAGGCAGTGCGGGACAGGTCAGTCGCAAACGTCGCCGTAAAAGAGGTAAGCGTACGCGAGCGACAAAGCGAAGGCATGAAAGAAGTAGCAATAAGCCTGGTGAACGACGGAAGAGTGGGTTGTCGGCCAGTTCGCCGGGGAGGCCTTTGTGTCGTGCAGCAAAACGCCAGCGGCTAAGCGGTAGGCCATGGCGCCAGTCCACGCGACGGTATGCGCGGGGGAGACTTAGAGCTTTTCACGGAAAAGAGTGTCGACGTGGTCCTAGAAGAAAGACCACAATAGCTAAACACCGCTCGGCTAGACCAAATAGGACACCGTCACTCTTTCCCTTGGATTGCTCGGGTTCCCTCTGCCAGATTGACAAAAGCCGGCCAAAATCGCAAAAGAGGCGTAACGCTGCTGTTCAGCTGGAAGCACGTGCTCGTTGTAGACCCGGACGTCTCCGAAATTCACCAAGACCGCGGCCGCCGCGTGTACGACTGAAGAGGGAGCGACAGCTGTAGTCTGGAGAGTGGGACACAGGAGTTTTTTTTTTTGGAAACATATTTGTTTGTTTATATTCGGTTTTGAAGTGGTGTTTCTGTGTTATTTCCACAGCTAGTTTGCTTGGATACATTTTTTCCCTCTGAATTTTGTTTGTGTGTAAGCTTTGTCAAAATTTTGAGTTAAGTTTTTAAGCGGTATGCGGAAGCAGTTACCCGCATCAGTCAACCGACTGCGTGAAAGGAGTTTTTAAGATAAGAGCACGCATGTCGTAATTGAAGATTTGGTACGCCCGCTAAATTTTAAAGAGTGATGGCTATAGGTTAGAGCGATATCGCCTATGGTTAGGTGTTTGATTGGTGTGCTGACGCTCTTTGGATGAGAGTATGATGTCGTGCTAGGGCGCACAGCAATGTGCGTTCTTTAAAAACATGGGCTGACATGAAACTACATCCAGCAAATGAGCGTGTTAGTACACCAGGTTTACTTCATTTTGTTGTTTTAGTGATTGCTTATAAGGATCATATGATCGCTTTAGCTGAGGGAACTGTGTTCACCAAATTTTGCGACTAGATATATTTCAGGAATTTGTAAAAACGCAGTTTGATCTGTTGTGAGTGAGTTTCGTTGGCGCCAGGGTGTCCTCCAAGTAGGCACTCACGACTACCTTTTAAGTTTGTAATGAGAGAATAGAAAATGCGCCCAGTTACCTTTTATAGGTTTAGGCTGCCTTTGTGCGGAATTTAGGTAGTTGTCTTTCATGAAATCAGTCATGAAGTTAAATGTAAGTTACAACTTATTAGTGCGGACAGTGGGAGAAAACTAGTTTTGTAAAAATTGGAATTACGGTGATATGGGGCCAAATTGTGTTTGCCTTTGTGTGCTTTTCTCACACGGCAATTTGTTCCATCTTTAGTAAGTATCTCCACATCCATGATTGTTGTAACTTTGGCGGCACAAAATTGTCTCAAAATTTTAGCGTTCAGGTTTCTCTTTTGTTTGTGTTGAGAAGCCTGGAGGGTTTGAAGCGGGTCCAATGTGCTTGACTGCGGCATGGTATTGTGTTGTGTGGTTCGCCTTGCTGTTGTCGACCATTGTGAGTTGGTTTGGGAGTTGGTTTCGAGTTCGCAGCTGGAGAGAGAAAGCCAGGCCATCGTCCTCGTCACCCACCATTCTCTTTGTGCCCAGCGGTTGGGAGCGCTGGCCAGTCGAGATTTTCCGGGCGGCGGAGGAGCTGTTAGGTTTGGCCTGGAGATTCGTCTCTCAATCCCGTCGGCGCCCGGTCGGTGGGACGCTGTCAAGTATTTGAGCGATTATCCAGACCAGGCGGCGGGCAGAGGCGAGTTCCCGTCCTTCAAAAGCGGACCTTTTGTCGTCGCTTCAAGCAGAAGCGGTGACTAATGGACTCGGCGACTCATCGGGCGACGGCAAAGCTGGCGTGACCGGTGCCGGAGCTGACAGAGGAGCGGTGCTCCCTTTTGATCCCCAATCACCAAGCCGACCGGACGACTGCCTATGCTCGTCAGGCATTGTACGTGCTAGCCGGAGGACCAAGACGTCGTGTCGCCAAGACGCCGTTAGCCATTCGAGTGAGGCCAACAAAGACGGCGTCTTTCTGAAAGAGACCGCGACGGACAGCGCACGCAGATCACCCCGCTAATTGGGCGAGCTGTGCAGTGGACCCTTTGAAGTATGCGGCCAGGATCGTGGGAACGCTCGTCTAACGGCACACCCACGACGAGGACCAGCCCTGCTGGCGCCACGACAGTGCAGTGTTCACGTGGACCTTGCATGCTCGCCCCCCCCCCCTCACCTGTGTGTGCGTGACTGGTGTTCGAGTCGGAGAGGAGGAGCCCGACAGGGCATAAAACGAAGCAGCAGAGTGCTGGACGGGGCTCTCTGAACCTGGCTCTGAACTATGTAATGTTCAACCACCACGCTCGTGGTTTGTGAAACCACTATCCCTTGCTTTTCTGTAAATATGTGTAAATAATGTCATAAACCTCTGTTGTGTTTCTCGTATCCTCTTGTCGGCGTTCAGTTCCTCCATCCGGATGCCATCACCTGCAACATCTTCCTTCCCATCTTTAACAGTCTGCCCTTTTTATTTTTATTTTTTATTATCTTCAATCATTTCACAGTGGCTTCCATTATACGTTCACATATCACTAAGATTGTTCTTATGCTGCCAAGCAATGTCATTACACATCTACATCTCTTAACTACGTATAAGCATGGTATCACGTCACTCTACATGTAAGGGAATCTTCAACTATGTCTTTAGTATGTATGTACCCTTCTGGTTTTCGTATTTTTGTCTCTCTTTTTTTCTTTTTTTCTGAAGTACTTGACATTTTATGATGCGCATTTTAATGCTAGCCAGAGCAGATGGCGCTGACCTGTTATTGAAAGGAGCTTTTAAAGCCATGTATGAACTGTTGTCACATTACTCTGACGAAGGCTGGTCCACCAGCTGAAAACGTTTAGTAAAGACGCTTCCACGAAAATTTCGTCGCCCCTTTTTTGCCTATATATATATATATATATATATATATATATATATATATATATATATATATATATATATATATATATATATATATATATATATATATATATATATAGACAGTTCCATGAATGCCTGGACCACCATTTTCTCGATTTTTACGATAAAAGCAATTCCCTAATAATAATCATAAATGAGGACCGGAAGTAATCGATTGATCGACCGATTTAATTCCGCTAATAGAAACGATGAATGATTTTTAAACGACCAAAAACTGCACCCAGAAACTATTTCAGAGGCACGACTGCACAATTCAATATAAAGTCAACGCAAAACTACGGTGAAAAAAAAGAAAAAAAATGTAATGGTGTAGCACTGTGCACCCACGATGGTTTCGGTTTCGCTCCATGCCTCGGCGTGCTTTGCGCTGCAGTGTTGTATGCGCCCATCGGTTACAACTTCAAAGAAAGCTTGATTGATGCTGGACTCCCATGTGCTTCATATTTTTTTGTAGAGCACCCGCAGTGTGCAGGTGGATATGTTGTAATAGTTGTTGATCATAGGCGCCAAGAGTGTTTGCGCTCGTAAGACGGGGAACTTTCGTTTCGTGTGGGCTTATACAACTTCACTGTGGGAAAAACGTGTCGCAAAGAAAATACAAGACCCACGCTTCAAACAAGTTTTCGTACTGCAAGTTGGCACGCAAGTGCCCGCCTTGGGCGCTCACCAGCAAGTGGCAGCGACACCTATCGACGAGACCAGATAGCCTCTTCTTTCGCCGCTCCAGACGCTAGCAGCGCTTCACTCGGCCTTAGCGCTGCGTCAAAGACGAAAAAGAACAAGAAAAGTCGATTTTTGGTGAAGTACCGCGTTGTTCCTCTTTACTGCTGTTATAATCCGCACACAGTGACCTCTCCCCGCTGTTAGTTGCGCCCGCGTCATGTTCATTTCCCCTCAAAGTGTGCGCGAGTGATGCCCGCTTCGGCATTCGTTCGTCGGGAGCGACTCCCCCCTGCAGCGTTGGCCTCCGAGCGGCCTTGTTTTGTGGTCCTCATCTCGAGCAAATGCCGCTGACGCCGGCGGTCTGCCGCATGTTTCTAAGTGAACGTACTACTTTCTACCGTGGCCGCTGCCTTTCGCTCTCGTAGTGGGGGCCGCGATGCCCCTGGACAGGTCGCTGTCGCGCTGTGGCGGCAGCGTGGTGCGACGGCAGCGCAGGTTAGCCGCAGCCTCGGCGTCCGGGGAAAACAAGTGCCGTTCGTGCTGCCGCAAGTTCGCCGCGTTCCTCTTCTCACACGTGGGTCTGTGCGCACTCGTGGTGGGCTACAGTGTGCTCGGTGCGTTCGCCTTCCGCGCCCTCGAAGGGCCTTATGAGGTGCGCAAGGCGAGCCAGGTTCGCGCCCTGCGCGAGCAGACCGTCAGTCGGCTGTGGGAGGTGACGGCGGAGCTGAACGTGCTATACAAGGATAACTGGACATTCGCCGTCAACGAACACATCCGCGACTTCCAGCTCAGGCTGGTGGCCGCCGTTAAGGACGGCTACGACGGCAAGGAGTCCGGCCGCGAGCAGCAGTGGTCTTTCTCCGGGGCTTTCCTCTACTCGCTCACCGTCATCACTACCATCGGTGAGGTGCCGCATTTTTACGAATCCGCGCTCGGACTGCGACCCGGGTGTTGCTTTTCCGAGCTGACACAATACATTGGTTAAATTCATTCATTCATTCATTCATTCATTCATTCATTCATTCATTCATCAAAACCTGCTCTCCTGTCGCCGTGCAGTGCGCGAAAAGCTATTCTCTCTTCTACGTATTCAGAATCCAAGTGTAACCCATACGTTAGTAAAAGTCTCTAAGTTACACAGGAACAGTGCCACATATCGCGGCAATTTAGAGACTACTTCGCACTCGATTATCACAAACATACACGCATGTATTAAATCATGTCATGTGGTATATATAGAGCGGCAGCCCAGGTGTTCGCGCGGGAAGTGCGCTTCGGTATCCCGGAACGTCGCACTCGCTTCTACTGATGTTGCAAGAGTCTGTGATAACTGATGAGTGCAATGCAAGATGCTATGTGATGTGATATCTTCCAGAAGCTTGCTCAGGCACGATATATATATATATATATATATATATATATATATATATATATATATATATATATATATATATATATATAGGCGATAGGAGTGTATACCTAAGGGCTAGTTTTTCCGTGTTTTGACACAATATTATTGAGATCCAACAGACAATAGTGCCATTGAATGTACAGAGGAAGTTATTAGAACCAATGTAATCTAAATAGGAATGGGCACGGCGAAGCGGCTGGAAAGATGCCGCTAACGAAACGCTTCTTTTTCGCTGTACAGGCCGTGTTTTTCATGCTCGCCGGGCCATCGGAACCTTGCACTACCGGGAATGAAGTTGCGGCGACTACATCTGTCTCTGCTAACTACTGTCCATTGCCTTCATCGAATTTGGACATACTGGATACGCCCCCTCTGGAACATTGCATGCCCGTGACGTCATCGTTGGATCGCCCTTTTAAAGACAGGCCACACAGTTGGACCTTCAGTGGGCACGGCGAAGCGGCTGGAAAGATGCCGCTAACGAAACGCTTCTTTTTCGCTGTACAGGCCGTGTTTTTCATGCTCGCCGGGCCATCGGAACCTTGCACTACCGGGAATGAAGTTGCGGCGACTACATCTGTCTCTGCTAACTACTGTCCATTGCCTTCATCGAATTTGGACATACTGGATACGCCCCCTCTGGAACATTGCATGCCCGTGACGTCATCGTTGGATCGCCCTTTTAAAGACAGGCCACACAGTTGGACCTTCAGTGGGCACGGCGAAGCGGCTGGAAAGATGCCGCTAACGAAACGCTTCTTTTTCGCTGTACAGGCCGTGTTTTTCATGCTCGCCGGGCCATCGGAACCTTGCACTACCGGGAATGAAGTTGCGGCGACTACATCTGTCTCTGCTAACTACTGTCCATTGCCTTCATCGAATTTGGACATACTGGATACGCCCCCTCTGGAACATTGCATGCCCGTGACGTCATCGTTGGATCGCCCTTTTAAAGACAGGCCACACAGTTGGACCTTCAGTGGGCACGGCGAAGCGGCTGGAAAGATGCCGCTAACGAAACGCTTCTTTTTCGCTGTACAGGTTAGTTTTTCTCTTTCAAATCATAGGTCTGGAGACGAAATTGTACTTCTCATTGTGCCGTGCCCACGGACATGTCTTATTATTGCATATGAATGTTATTTTGTTTGCAAGTTATTGTTGTGTGGAGATGTCGAGCAAAACCCTGGGCCAACTGTTGATGAAATGTTTCATGAGCTCTTGAAGGGACAATCTGATATCCGAGCAGAACTTGTAAGCCTTAGAGCACGTTTAGACTCAACAGAATCATTAATAAGCACCTTTGGAGTGCGTCTGAATAATTTAGAAGCAAATGTTAAGCAACTACAAACTCAGAAGGGCGTGAGCGAATCGATACAGGAGTCTGTAGATTCCATTCAGCAGTTAATTGATATTCATCAGTCCAAGCTGGTTGACCTTGAGAATCGCAGTCGCCGGAATAATCTTCTTGTATTTGGTATCAGCGCTGCTGGGAGTGAATCTGAAGCAGAGCTACGTGAAAAGGTAGTGAAGGGCATATTTCATGATCGATTAGGGGTGAAATGCACGACAATTGCGCGGATTCATAGATTAGGCAAGCCGGTATCAAGCAGACGTCCTGTTATACTTTTTTTCCAAGATTATACGGAAAAGCAAGCTGTGTTGCGTCAAGCACATAAGCTGAAGGGAACCAAAATTTATCTTCAAAATGACTACTGTCCTGACACACTCCGTAAAAGAAAACTGCTATGGGCAACTGCAAAAGCAGACAGAGAAAGCGGTAGCAAGGTTGCTCTTGTTCACGATAAGCTTCGTATTGATCACACCTTTTTCTGTTGGGACGACTCGCTTAATGCGCGTAGGAAAGTGTCACATGAGAGTGCCGTAGGGAATCCCAGCTAGCACTTAGGGGAGCACCAACTTCGTTTGCTTTGCTTCAATGCACGGAGTATAACAAATAAAATTGAAAAGCTGGAAAATATTTTGCTCACGCACGATCCACATGTCTGTGTGATAACAGAGTCTTGGTTACATGAAGCCATTGGCGATAGCGAGATAGTTCCGCCGAACTACCAACTTTTTCGATGTGATCGTGGTTCTCGGGGCGGTGGAGTGGCTGTCATTATCAAGTATGGCATTGATGTATTTATTGCTGAGCGTTTTCCAGTGAGAGAGAGTCTGCTTTTAAAACTTTCATTTGCTGATATGTCATTTTTTCTCTGTGCGGTTTATCGATGTCCTAATGCGGATGATTCTTTTATGAGCGGTTTGTACGATGAACTACTACGTCTACGAAGCAAAAATCTTATTTTAACGGGTGACTTCAATCTGCCAGCCATTAATTGGGATGATATAAATTATGGTACTTCTTCTTCAGCTGACACACTCTTAGACATAATGTTTTCTCTAGGCCTTGAGCAAATGGTAGGACACCCCACAAGGGGGAGTTCGATACTTGATCTGCTATTTACAACGGAACTCTTTACCGAAGCGACTATCACAGTTGAAACCGGTATTTCTGACCATAGATTAATATCATTTGTTTGGGACAGGCATGGACGTTGTAAATCAGTGAAAACGCCAGTGGAAAGTGTTGTAAGAGATTTCAATCGAGCGGATGATGTTGCAGTAATTGATTATTTAGAAACACATCTCCCCACATCTGTTAGTGATGTTGATAGAGCCTGGCAACGCTTCCGTGGTATTGTGGACTTCTGTACAAAGAACTTTGTACCGCTTAGGAGAATACGCAGGCGTTCACATAACCCATGGATAAACCGTGAGATTATACAGATCAAGAGAAAGATAAAAAGGTTACGAAAAAAACACAAGACTAGTACGCAACATTTTTCCGATCTTAAAGAAAAATTATTAGAGAGTGTTAGTAAGGCTAGGCATCAATTTTTTAACGACACACTACCTGAATTCATCAGGACAGATCCTGATAAATTTTGGCGCTATCTTAAGCAAACTAAAGAAGGCGTTTCTGAAATACAAGTTGATGAGGTCACGATAACAGATCCGGCACTAATTGCTGATCATTTTAATAAATACTTTCAGAGCGTCTTTTCCGAACCACAGTATTATGAACTGCGAGACCCGATGCCCATAATCACGGATGATGTTCTGATAACTCGTGAAGGTGTTTTACAAATGTTACTTAAGGTTAATCCTAAGAAATCGTCAGGCCCTGACGGCATTGGTAATTCATTCCTACGACGCTATGCTGAACAAATCACTGACTTCCTTACTGCCCTTTTCAATGTATCACTCAAATATGGTCAGATACCAGCCGATTGGCGTAAAGCTCGTGTTGTGCCGATCTTTAAAAAGGGTAACCGCTATTCCTTGACAAACTACCGTCCTGTTTCTATCACTAGTAGCTGCTGTAAAATGTTAGAGCATGTTGTTGCAAATTACATTAACACATTTTTATCAGAAAATAATATTTTGTCGCCTAATCAACATGGTTTCCGAAAAAATATGTCTACGGTAACACAGCTTGTGTCTACAGTACATGAATTCGCACGGGTTCTAGATATATCTGGGCAGACTGATGTGTTCTTTTTAGATTTTAGCAAAGCGTTTGATAAGGTGCCTCATGGAAAACTTTTGTTTAAACTCGAAAATATTGGGCTACCTTCGGGTATCGTTAAATGGATTCATATGTACTTAAATAACAGAACTCAATTTGTTGAGGTCAGGGGTTGTTCTTCTTCTTCGCTAAATGTTTCTTCTGGTGTGCCACAAGGTAGTGTGTTAGGCCCCTTGTTATTCTTAATTTTTGTCAATGATTTAGTTGATGTTGTACATAAGGACATATCCGTCAGATTATTCGCGGATGATTGTGTTATTTTTAAAGAAATATGTTGTGTAAATGACCACATATTACTTCAACAGTCTCTTACAAGTATAGATGAGTGGTGTCAAAACTGGGGCATGGAACTTAATAGTGACAAAACAGTTCTCTTGAGAATAACAAGAAAACGAACTCCCAGCCTTTATACTTATTTTCTCCGCAATAACCCACTCAAAGACGTAGAAAAATACAAATATCTAGGAGTCACTTTGACAAAGTCACTTACGTGGTCAGACCACATTACAAGCATATGCACGGCTGCACTTAGGAAACTGTGGTTTCTTAAGAGGAAACTTAAATCCTCAACGAAGGAGACCAGATTATTGGCATATAACACCTGCATCCGATCAAAACTTGAATATGCCTCGGTTGTTTGGGACCCTCAATGTAAAAAAGATATTGCCTTGATTGAAAAAGTTCAACGGAAGGCTGTCAGATTTATATTTAGCAAATATAAAAGATATGATTCGCCAACACAACTTATGCAACTGAACGACATCCAAACACTGGAAACTCGCAGGAAAATTAATCGGTTAACGTTCCTACACAAAATTCTTTCCGGTAAAGTTACAACAAGTCTGCCCAACTGTGTGAAACCTCTATCTTCTAGAAAAACAAGACATAAGCATAAATATTCATTGGCGCCAGTTTTTGCACGTACCACTGCTTTTAAAAATAGTTTTTTCCCTAGGACTATTGCTGACTGGAACTCTTTGCCAATAAGTGCTTTTCAGTCCGAAGATATTGAAAAACAGCTTGAAACTTTTTTTGTTTAGTTCTGAATGATGTATCCATATGGTGTGTTTTCGCAGTGCCCGAGTAATGTAGTTAGTTGACTTCTGCTGCGCATGAGTGTTCTGATCACTGTTTATGTGCCGTAACACTGTTGTGCAAGTGCACTATAAGTTGTCTAATTAAGTGCTGTGACATTGTATTTTTTTTTTGTTGTTGTTGCCCCTCCTGCTTGGGCCTAAGTATAGGCCTGCAGAACCTGTAAATAAATAAATAAATAAAAATAAAATAAAGACAGAAAAGTGGGTAAAAAATAACTTGTCGTGAGCAGGAATAACTTGCCTGCTCACGGCAAGTTATTTTTTTTACCCACTTTTCTTCCTTCTTATTTACATTACATCGGTTCTAATAAGCTCCCCTACACATTCCTTGGCATTATTGACTGTTAGATCTCATTTATATATATATATATATATATATATATATATATATATATATATATATATATATATATACTTCGAGAATAGTGCAGTATAGGACACAAAACAATAAAATATTTATTTACTTAATCCTCACAGTTTCGGCTGGTGGACCAGCCTTCTTCGGAGGATGTAAGTGAAATGATACAAGTTACATCCTCCGAAGAAGGCTGGTCCACCAGCCGAAACTGTTAGGATTAAATAAATAAATATTTTATTGTTTTGTTTCTTATACTGCACTATTCTCGAAGTTTATAACTTTTATTACGGTAGCCGGAAGAAACTCTGATTATCTATTTCATCTATATATATATATATATATATATATATATATATATATATATATATATATATATATATATATAGTGGGAGTAATAATTCAATGGGCCAGTTAGCCTTCGTGAAGGTATGGGATATGGCACAACGGGAGCGTTGTCAACAAGGATAAATATATTTATTTCCCAACAGTTTCGGGAGGGGACCTCTCTTATATATATATATATATATATATATATATATATATATATATATATATTGTAGGCATACATTAAGCACATCTACAATCTTTACACATGTTCATCATCATGAGTGGTCGTCATCTTCATCTGCTGTGGGGACTTGGCTTGCCTGAGGTCTGTGCATTGGGTGTGGTCGCTTCATCGTGTCTTCTGGCCCCAATAAATGTTGCCTTCACCGTTACATCACAAGTGGTGGAGTGTGCTCTACGATCTTCCGTCCTCTCCGAGCCCACTCTGCCTCCCGGAGCTCCGCTCAGGTCGTCGTTTGTGCCACGGGTCCTGTAACATGCCTCGGGACGAGCCAACCGGCGCTTCTGCGTCTACTTCCACGGCACCGGCTACCGCGGCCTATCTATCGTGGATTATCACCGCGCACCAGCGTGATCCACCCACGGTCGCCGAACTTCGAGGTGAAGATGTGGAGGATTGGTTGGACCAGTTCAATCGAGCGAGTTCCACTAACAACTGGGATAATCCTACCAAGCTTTGCCGTGTTTCTTTCTATCTGACAGGCGTAGCGAAAACATGGTTTTTCAATTATGAAACGGGCATCACGGACTGGACACGTTGCAAGCAACAGCTTCACCAAATTTTCGGCACTCCGGTGGTTCGTTTAGCTCTCGCGAAGAAGACACTGGATGCCCGCAAGCAACAATGCGGCGAGTCTTACACATCGTACATAGAGGATGTGCTTGCTCTCTGTCACCGTTTCAGCACGTCCATGTCTGAATCAGAGAAATTTTGTCATTTATTGAAAGGGATCGGCACGGTCGCGTTCAATTCCTTGGTCATACAAAAACCGACCACAGTCGCTGAGTTGTTGCCACGTGCCAACGCCTAGAGGAACTTGAGTCCCAACGGTTACCGCCGGACAGTGCTGAAAACACCACCAAGAATGATGCCTCATTGCGTGCCATGATCCGGGCGATTATACGGGAAGAGCTGCAGTCTTTTGGCCTCTCAATGAGACCGACTACACCTCCCCCTCCAACACTGTTTTGCGCGACGTTATCAAAGAGGAGTTGGCGTCCATGACCGGGCCAGCGTATATAGACCCTCCAGTACCTCGACTCTAGCCGACGTATACACAAGTCCTCGCTGGCTCACCACCCGTCGTACAACCGGTGCCCGCACACTCGACGCCATTCCCACTGGCTTCGTTACCTCCGAGTGCGCCTAGCCAACCCTTTCACCCACCATGGCGGCCGCCTAGTCCGATCTGTTATACATTGCAGAAGGATCAAAATGTGGGCCAGTTGGTAATTCATTTTCTTCGTTCAGCGAACTGGGAGCGCAGAGAAAACACAAAGGACGAAGCGAGGAACCACACAACACGAGCGCTCGTGTTGTGTGGTTCCTCGCTTCGTCCTTTGTGTTTTCTCTGCGCTCCCAGTTCGCTGACCGATCTGTTATTACTGCGGCTATCGGGGCCACATTGCATGCTTCTGTCGGAAGCGTCAGCAGGACGAGCGTCGTGGATTCGACACCTACGGACGGGATGATGGGACAAGCAGGTACGCTTTACAACGTCGTCCTTATAATCCGCCGCTACGTCGCTCACCGTCTCCAACTGTGACATCTTAGCTAACCACTTCTTACCGCTCTACTAGACCACCATCACCCCCACGCCGATCACCATCACCATCACCCCTCCGCCGATCCACGTCTCCATTGTGACCTGTCTCGCTATTCACCAACCAACGCCGGTAAAACTAATCTCTGCAGCTTTTGGTGGAAAAGCTGCATCGAACAAAAAGACAGAAATTCCTCCAGTGCGTCCATTTATTACGATAACTGTTTTAATAGAAGGTGTGTACGTGGGTGTTTTGATATACACTGGTGCTTGTTTGTCTGTGATTGATCGTTCCTTGTGCTCACGTCTACGAAAAGTCCCCACCCCTTATGATGGACCTACTCTGCTCGCTGCTGAAGGGGACGCCATTAGACCTGCCGCTATGTGCACCGCTAGTGTTTTCATAGCTGGTCTTCTCCATTTTGTGCAATTTGCCGTGCTGAGTTCGTGTGACCACCAGCTTATATTAGACTGGTATTTTCTGTCTACGGCGAATGCTTCCATCTGCTGTCGAGAAAATGTTGTTCATATTATGGAAACTGACTATGCCCTCTATGCGGATGACAAGCCCGTTCGCTTGCTCGCTGCGGAAGATACCGAGCTAACACCTGGTCATCAGCGAGTAGTTACCATCACTTCTAGTGTGATCGACTCTGGTGACGTGTTTGTCCAACCATCTGCACGCTGTCTCGCAAGAGGTATAGCCCTTGCTTCAGGTCTAGCGCGGTTCCACCATGGCTCCGGACTTCTCTACGCTACAAACCAGACGCCTGAGAAAACTCTCATTCCTAAAGGCACCACAATGGCTTGCGTTACCGAATCCCAACTTGTCTCTGTTGTCCAACTTATGCCAGCGTGTTCTGACCTTCCTTCGATTGGACGTTCATCAAGCGTTTCGGTTTTTGCTGCGACTATTAGTCCAGAGCTGACCTCTTCACAGACAGATGAGTTGCTTGCCTTGCTACAAAAGCATTGGAGATTGCTTGATGCCCATTCTTCATCTCTGGGACAGACGTCCATTATTAGCCATCGTATCCAGACCGATGACACTTCCATCGTATGCCGTCGACCATATCGCGTCTTTTCGTCCGAGCGTGAGGTCATTGAACAAAATGTAGCCGATATGCTACAACGGAACATTATAGTCCTTCCGCGAGTCCTTGGTCATCCCCTGTTGTTTTAGTAAGGAAAAAAGATGGCTCCGTGCGATTTTGCGTGGACTACAGAGCACTTAATAAGATTACCCACAAGGATGTTTACCCCATGCCGCGCATAGACGATGCTTTGGATTCACTGCAAGGTGCCGAGTACTTCTGAAGCCTAGACCTGCGTTCAGGTTACTGGCAAATACCCATGCACGAGGATGACAAAGAAAAGACAGCGTTTTCAACACCAGATGGGCTGTACGAATTCAACGTCATGCCATTCGGCCTTTGTAATGCTCCAGCAACATTCGATCGGATGATCGACACACTTTTACGAGGCCGGAAATGGAAGACTTGCTTGTGCTATTTAGACGATATCGTTATTTTCTCGTCAACCTTCCCTCAGCACTTGCAACGACTGGACGATGTTCTTACGTGCCTCGCAAACGCAGGCCTTCAGCTGAACACAAAGAAGTGCCATTTTGTGAGCAAGACGATTAAAGTGTTAGGCTATATTGTGAGCAAGGATGGTATTCGTCCCGATCTAGACAAGATTTCCGCTGTCCAACACTTCCCGCGTCCTGAAAAAACAAAAGATTCGCGCAGTTTCTTCGGCCTCGCTTCTTATTTTCGCCGATTCATTCGAGACTTCGCCTCAAT
The DNA here is from genome assembly GCA_013436015.1 of Rhipicephalus annulatus. Lineage (NCBI taxonomy): Eukaryota > Metazoa > Arthropoda > Arachnida > Ixodida > Ixodidae > Rhipicephalus > Rhipicephalus annulatus. Next base: position 143,120 of record WOVY01016211.1, read on the forward strand.
AGCTTCACCATTGCACAAGTTGCTCGGTTCAGGCGTCGCCTTTGTGTGGTCTCCTGAATGTGAAGCGGCGTTTGCCCAACTGAAGTGTGCACTCACATCCGAACCAGTCCTCTGCCATTTCGACGAAACCGCGCCTACGCTCCTGCATACAGACGCTAGTGGTCAAAGCATTGGTAGAATTCTCCTACAGCGAGACAAATCTTCACGTGAGAAAGTCGTCGCATACGCAAGTCGTGCACTTACCCCTGCCAAAAAGAATTATACCATCACCGAACAGGAGTGCCTAGCGGTCGTATGGTCGATACAAAAGTTTCGACCTTATCTCCACGGCCGCCACTTTACTGTGGTTACGGACTACCACGCCTTGTGCTGGCTCTCGACAATCAAGAACTTGTCCGGCCTCCTTGGTCGCTGGATTCTTTGCTTACAAGAATACAACTGCATGATTACATACAAGTCGGGAAACAAACATCAAGATGCCGACGCACGTTCGCGTTGCCCGCTCTCTTCGGAGCCACTTAGCAAACCCACCACTGCCCCACTCGAGAAGCTTTCGGTCGTCTCTTCCCTACATGTTTCGTCCTTAGCTACTGTGGACCCAACTTCTCCAAGCGAGTGTCGTTTGTTCTTATCTCACCAACGTGCTGACCCTTAGTGTCGCCGCATCATGGACCGTCTTGAGGGGACTTGCTGCCCCCTAACGCCCGTCTTCGCCGACAGCGGACGCAATTCAAGCTCAACAACCACGTCCTGTACCGTCATATCTACCACCCTGATGGTCAACGCTGGGTGCCCGTTCTACCTCGCTCTCTTCAGGCTCAAGTCCTCAAGACATATCTCGACGACATGTCTGCTGGGCACATGCGCTTCCAGAAAACGTATGACCGCATAAGATGTCACTACTACTGGCCGGGCTTGTCCACCTGTGTCGCGGAGTACGTTGCCTCATGCGCCCTTTGTCAGCATCGCAAGCTACCTACATCAACTCGAAAATAACAATTACAACTGCTCCCGCGTCCCCTGCAACCATTTATTTGCAGTACCTTACAGAGCCCTCGAGGGGCATTGTGCATGGAGGGCAGTACAGATAATATGTTGGAGATATATATACACAGATATATCTACACATACATAGACAAATATTGAATATAATAGAAAATGGAGTTCAACTTATGAACATGTAAGCAAAATACATACTGTATCATATCTGATGAAAGCACATGTGCTATCTACATACATGATTGCCTCGTGCGTACTCCTGACCCTCACCTTTTCTAACCTTTTCCACCTTCGACTATAACTACCAACGCAGAATAAACGATGGCGTTCACTTGTTTCTCGACAACCCAGCTGTCCAGCCTGTTCATTCCACACACGAATGAAACACGTTTGACAGCTGATGGAGGAAGGAACTGGACGCGGTTTCCTCAGCAGTTCGAATTTTTTCGGCAAGCGACGGCATGCCAAGCTAATCAGAGGTCGGAAGCAGCGAAAACGGCTCTGCTCCTCAGCGTTGCGGGGGAGGAAGCGTTGGACGTTTTCAACAATTTTGTGTTCAGCGGAGAAGAAAACAAGAAGGATTTCAGCACCGTATTTGCCAAATTCGAAGATTACTGCCTGGAGCAGCAAAATGAAATACACGAGCGATACGTGTTCCGTTCCCGCAGTCAATGTGAGGTGGAGCCCTTTGAGCAGTTTCTACGCGAGCTTAAAAAACAAATGCAGCACTGCAACTTCGGGACCATGGCGGATGACATGATGCGAGACCAAATTGTTTTTGGAACAAACTCTCCAAGGCTTCGAGAAAAGATGCTCAGGGACAAAAAATTGACCTTGGAAAAAGTAATCCTTTGCAAGGCGGCGGAAACATCAGCTCGTCAAAATGAATTCTGGCAAAAAACAAAGTAAGAACTCGATATGAACGCTGTCACAGCCAGTAAGAGCAGCCCTAGAGGGTCCAGGAACGACCTAAAATGCAATCGTTGCAACCGAAGGCATGCCTACAGATGCTGCGCGGCATACTGAAAAGTATGTTACTCGTGTAATGGCCGCAATTACTTCGCGTCTTGTTGCAAAGAGAAAGAGCGCGTGGATGAAGTGCAACATCAGAGCGACGACTTCGAAGTACTGAATGTCGCCAGCAGTTGCGCAAGCAGAAAACGGGACTGGCGTGTGAACGCATGCGTTGGCGGCAAGTACATCCCCTTTAAGGTGGACACAGGATCGCAGGCCAATGTTCTGCCACTTTCAATGTTTCGCAAGCTCAGTACGACAACCCTGATGCCCAGTAGCGCAGTTCTGAGATCATATGGTGGCAACACGATCAAGCACATCGGAAAGTTTTCAGCGATTATCGAGATTGGTGGTCGCAAGGCGTGCGCAGAATTTTTTGTAGTAAAGAAGGACCACAGCACTATCTTAGGATTGGACACCAGCGAGAAGATTGGAATCGTACAGCGGGCTGTTGACAGCGTGATGACGAACAACACCGAAGAAATTGTCAAGGAGGTTCCACGTCTTTTCCACGGAACAGGATGCGCCCCACGTGAATACAAGATTGAGCTGCACAGGGATGCTGTGCCAGTCGTCCAGCCAGCTCGGAGGGTTCCCCTGTCCCTGCGTGAGCCTCTACGTACTGAACTAGATAGAATGAAAAAGGAGGACGTCATCGAGAAGGTCAGCAGCCCCACAGATTGGGTAAGCCCTCTTGTCATTGTACTAAAGAAAGACGGCAAATTGCGGGTGTACATGGACCCTAGACGCATAAACGAAAACATCAAGAGGGAACACTACCAAATGCCGCGCCGAGAGGATATTGAAGCAGACTTGGCAGGCGCCAAGTTATTTTCGCGGCTCGACGCGAATGCGGGATTTCATCAAATCGCATTGGACGAACAATCGTCGAAGATATGCACATTCGCGACGCTTTTCGTCCGGTATCGCTTTCTTCGTCTACCGTTCGGTATAGCGTCGGCGAGCGAAGTGTTTCAAAAGGCCCTTAACGAAGGCTTTGATGGTCTTGCCGGTGTACGCGTGTACGTAGACGATGTATTAATTTTGGGAAGGACCAGGGCTCAGCATGATGAGAGGCTGCGCAGAGCATTAGTAACAGCTGAGAAAGCAGGCCTTACCTTCAATTCATCCAAATGTCGCTTCGGCCAACAAGAAGTGCTCTTTTTGGGTGACATCATTAGCGACAAGGGTATTAGGCTGAATCCTGATCTTGTTGACGGTCTTTTGAAAATGCCAAGACCTAAGGACAAATTGGCTGTCGAAGGCTACTGGGAGTAGCTAACAACTTCAGCAAGTACCTACCAGCTCTCTCACAGCGTACGTCTACTTTACGTTCTCTCATGAAACATGGTGCCATCTTTGATTGGACACCAAACCACGAAAGCGAATGGCAGGCTAAATGCCGGGATTTAAGTAATGCCCCAGTGCTTGCTATATTTGATTCAAATCGGGAGACAAAGGTAACTGCAGATGCCTGTCAAAGTGGGGTCGGCGTGGCACTTCTGCAACGTCATGGAGAATACTGGCAGCCGGTAGCCTATGCGTCTAAAGCTTTAACAGAATTGGAGCAAAGATATTCACAGATTGAAAAAGAAGCTTTGGCTGCAGTTTTTGGTTGTGAAAAATTTAATCATTTTGTTTATGGCTGCACCATCACCCTCGAGAGTGATCACAGTCCACTGATAGATATATCAAAGAAAGGCATAAGCGATATGCCACCCAGAGTGCAACGATTTTTCTTGAGATTGATGAAATATGATTACACGCTGACGTACATTCCTGGTAAACAGATGGCCCTTGCTGATATGCTGTCCCGATCACCTGTTCCTGGAATCAAGGGAGCTGCAGGCAAGAGTGACGTCAAGGTTTATTTATTTATTTATTTATTTATTTATTTATTTATTTATTTATTAGTTTATGTACATTACCCTCAGGGCCCATAAAGGCGTTACAGAGGGAATGGGTAATACAATAAAATGCAGCAATAACAGAACACAATAATACAACCAATTAGAATACATGTTCAAACAATATTCAGTTATTAGAGGCTTAAGATATGATCGGTTAGTGCAGTCTTGAAGGATGACACGTCCTCAATGGAGGCGATGGAGGGGGGAAGGTGGTTCCACTCAGCACTGGTCTTTGGCAGAAAGGAGTCTGAAAAAAACGTTAGTACGGCAGAAAAGAATAAAAACTTTATACTGATGATCAAGACGTGACGATATGTATGAAGGTTGCGAGATGAGTTCCTGTTGAAGTGAATTATCTTGGTAAAGAATTTTGGGAAAAAGGCATAGACGAGAAATTTTTCTTCGAATTCGCAAATCAATTAGTCTAAGGTTTGATTTCATTAGTGAAACGCTGGATGTGCGGGTATAGTTTGAATTAATGAAACGTGCTGACCGATTTTGAACCGACTCAATGATTGCTGATAATGTTTTTTGACTGGGGTCCCACACAGATGACGCATACTCAAGCTTACGTGTAATCAGCGTTTTGTACAGCATTAATTTAAAATGAGATTCATGCCGTCATGGTCGTATCAGCACTCGTAAGTGAAACGACAGCTAGAAAACTTGCAGAGGAAACAGCTCTCGATCCATATCTTGGCACAGTGCTGAGAAAGCTTGCCAAGGGAGAGCCTGTCGATGGCCCCCTGAAACCGGTGGCCGCCGAGCTATCCGTAGTAAACGGCATACAATTGAAAGGCACTAAAGTGGTGATACCGACAAGCATGCGTAGCGACATGTTGAAACGGATCCACGCAGGTCATCTTGGCCAGGTAAAATGTAAAGCTAGAGCAAGACAAATGGTTTACTGGCCGAATATAAACTCGGAAATTCAGTCCTTGATCGAAAGATGTCCAACTTGCAAGACATACGCTTATACGCTCATAAGCAGCCATCGGAGCCTTTAATAATGCAACCAACTCCTACTCAGCCATGGTACCGTATCGGTGTCGATCTGTTTCAGTACTCGGGAAGACATTATTTGTGCGCCTATGACTTGATGTACAATTTCCCAGAGGGGGAGCTACTGCCCGATACAACAGCCAGTACTGTCATCGATAGACTGAGTGTAATATTTTCAAGGTACGGCATACCAGCCAAGGTTTGTACTGATAATGGCCCACAGTTTAGCAGCCAAGAGTTCATTATTTTCACAAAGCGTTACGACTTTAAGCATGTGAAATCAAGCCCGCAGTACCCGCAATCGAACGGGCTCGCAGAAAAGGGTGTACAAGTTGTAAAACGCATTCTAAAGAAAACAAAAGCTGCAGGAGAGTGTTTCTGGCTGGGCTTGTTGAATTACAGGGGAGTCCTGTTGAAGATAGCCGGTCTCCAGGCGAACTCTTGCAAAGAAGGCTGCTGCGCACACCATTGCCGGACTTCAATCCAGTGTCAGCAATGCTCGTCAAGAAACACCGGCAGAGAAGTCATCATAGACGCACCCTACCTGGCCTCTGCGACAATGACGTGGTTCGCTTGAATGGGACATCATGAGCAACGAAAGCCAAAGTGATCGGATCAGCCGGCCCATGGTCTTTCTACGTACGCACAGAGAACAACACCGTGCTGAGGCACAACCGTCGGCACCTTCTGGCGACGAAGGAACCTTATAGTGTTGCTTCATCAGACGACGAATATTTTGCCAACAGCCACATCCCATTTCAAGGTGAGGCGTCATCGACTACCGCAGCCTCGCCCGCGAAAGCTCAGCAGTCGTCGCCTCAACCACTGAGACGCAGTCGACGACAGACGCGGCCGCCAGAGCGTCCGGGTTTCAACAGTTCCAGTAGACAAGCCAGCGGCATTAATTTCGTCAACTGTTTGGAAGAAGGATGTATCATACCTGATGAAAGCACATGTGCTATCTACATGCATGATTGCCTCGTGCGTACTCCTGGCCCTCAAGTTTTCTAACCCTTTCCACCTTGGACTATAACTACCAACGCAGAATAAACGATGACGTTCACTTGTTTCTCGACAACCCAGCTGTCCAGCCTGTTCATTCTACACACGAATGAAACACATACTAGAAAAGTGAGTTACAGCATGTGAAGGTGAAATACAAAAAATATTATGACAGTAACTACAACCTAGCAATAGTGCAAAAACATCGACAACAGTCCTATAAACACTTATGATTACGAAGATGCGATAGAGCAGTTTTTGGTGCATAAGAATTTTTTAAGAGTATGATAGAACTTTTTGTGGTCTTGTTTTGACGCAAGATCATCAGGCAAATCATTCCACAAACGAATAGCTCGTGGAAGAGCCAACTGGTTGCCAGCATTAGAATTGCCATACATGCGTGATAAGCTAAAGGCGTTATGTAGTGTGCTCGAAGTTCGGTGTGCTAGATTAAGGTGAACAGATGGCATCATGCTGGTGTGGATGAGTTTGTGAAATATGGATAAAAGTGAGATGTCGCGGCGAATATTCAGTGGCTCGAGTGCAAGGCTATGTTTAATCCGGGTTACGCTGGACAGGTAGCTGTGATTTCGCGCTATAAATTGACTAGCTCTGTTCTGTATACATTCTAACCTATCTATGAGGTATTGTTTATATGCTGACCAAATGGAGGATGCGAACTCCAGTTGAGGACGGATTAGAGCAAGATAAGTCAGTTTGCGCACATCGGCGGGAGCACTGTATAGATTTAGGTGCAGAAAACCTAATGATCTTGATGTGATGGCACAGATAGAAGTGATATGCGTGGACCATGAAAGTGTAAAAGTTAAGTTTATGCCTAGGTATTTTGAATGATCAGTGCGTTCTACAATGCTACTATAATTATGTAAAACACGTGGACAAAACGTGTATAAAATTTTATAAAAAATTTGGCCGTCATAATGTTCTTGAGGAACACGATCACGTTATAAAAAGAGTGAACAGCGACTGAGAGCACATGGGGCGAAAAGAGTGAAAAACAATAATGAAAGGGGGAATGCGGAAAAATTATGAAAAAATGATGAAAAAAAGACGAACACGTAAAAAAACAGCACCTAGACTTGTGCGACAAATTTCAAGCATATCAGATTAAGTCAATGGGATCAGTGCTCATGACATATTACGGGTGCAAGAACGTTAACATGCCGGGATTTTCGTTGAGATCGAAAGCGATGGTGCTGAAATTGTGGATTAGATATGATCCCCGAACTCTATGTCACGGTGGGGAGCTAATGCCTGACTTTAGAATAGCAGCTTTTATCTTGCTGAAAGAGTGACCGGGAAGCGCAGCATGTTTCGATAACAGTAAGTTGGTAAGACCGATAACGGTAAGACGAAAGCTGGTTTCCGTTTGTCCTATGTATTGCATGTCACATACGGAACACTTCAGAAGATAGACTACGTTCGATGTGTTACAGCAAAAGTTGCTCTTTATTTTAAGGCTGAAGCCGAAGGAGGAACTGTGAGCTGAAAGAGATGTTGTCATGTGTGTGCATATTTTGCAGCGTGGTTTATTGCATGAATGGCAGCCCGAATGTTGCCCTTTAGTCACTTTAGAAGATGTGACTAAGTCATGTAAATTTTTATAGCGTCTGTAGACTACTTTTGGTGGAATGGAGAAGAGTGTTCGGAGACTTTGGCTTTGGAAGATGATATTATGATGCTTTTGTAAAATACAACATACTCTCGGAACCGAGTAGGGACCAGGTTGGTTTCGCGTGATGTGGCAGTCTTTTTAGGGGCCTCTAATAAGCGTTTGACGAAATCAGCCTTTGCGAAAGCGTCTTCTACTAAACGGACAGGGTATTTCTGTTTCACTAAAGGTTCCCCCAGAGAAGTGAAGTTCTTCTTGTAATCGAACTCAAGTGTACAAGCGCGTGTGAAGCAAAGTGCCTGACTACGAAATGCTGGTCTTCCAGTTCTTTGAATGACTACTGTGAAAATGAGGATATTGGTGCCTGCCTGTGGGCTTTTTAAAAAGCGTGGTGATTAGTCTGCTGTTCCGTAAAAAAAAAAACGTGATGTGAAGAAAATCTGCGCGTTTGAGAATAAATGAGAGAATGATATGGAGCTGTGAACGTTGTTGAACGCTGTTATAAATGAAAGTAATGCATGCTCCTCGAGTTCCCACATCAGGTAGATGCCGTAATGTATCTTTTATAAAAAAGTGGCGTTAATGTTTGACTGCTTAAGAATTCTTTCCGCAGCACACCCATGAAGATATTAGCGTCATTGGGGCCAATTTTGTTCCCGTGGAAGTCCCGTTCACTTGTATGAAATGTTATTGTTAGACTCAAAGTGATTGTATTGGAAAATTTATTTTAATAATGTTGCTATTGTTGCGCCATAGATTGAATGGTCGGAAGCCGAACGCTCGTATTTCTGACGAACAGCTCGGATTGCGTCATCGTGTGGAATGTTTGTGTAAAGGCAACAAACATCCAGAGTGACCAAGAGAGATCCTTCAGGGAGTATTGAATCGGCAATGTCACGTAAGAAATGGCCCTATTCTTTGATGTAGGACGGGTAAGTTTGCGGGATATGGCTGATGGGGGTGTCCACAAAACTGGAATTCCTCTCAGTTACGGAACCGATAGCGGACACTTGGTCTGCTGGGGTTGCCTCCCTTATGAATTTTGGGTAGTAGGTGAAACCTTCTTGCGGAAGGACTTAGCGGGAGCTAGAAAGACAGGTCCTTATTGTTAACGTTTTATCTGCCATGAGATGTTTCAACTCTCCTTTGATGGCACATTTAGTATGAGTGGTGGGGTCCATTTCCAAGCGTCTGTAGAAGGTGACGTTCCGTAGCTGTCTGTAAGCCTCAGATATATGTTCATCTCGATTCATAAAAGCAATGGCGCCTCCTTTGTCAGCTTGCTTGATGACAATGTCGGAAGTGTTAGCCAAGCTCTTTATTGCCTCCCTTGCTTTCGTGGAAATGTTGTTGGTCTTAAATTGTCGTTATTTATTGTAGGTTTCGAGTACATCACGCTGGACCGCTTCAATATATCGACCTATAGGCATTTGTCGCGTGGTACTGGAGGTGTATTTCGCTTTCTCGAAAACGGAGCAGCTGTATAGTTACTGGACGCAAACATATTATAGAAAATTCGCGAAGCCTCATGTTGTGGGCGAAGTTGTCTAGATCTTGTAAGAACTGAAATTTGTTATACCCACCGGAAGCGGGGCAAAAATAGAGGCCACCTGATAATATAGCTTCGTTTACCCACCGGAAACGGGGCGAAAATTGAGGCCACCTGATCATACAGCTTTCTCGTCACCCGACAAACAGTGTTTGAAAAAAATGGCAGCATATCCACGGAGTGAATGATGGAGAGTGGGGCGAACAATTCGTCCATCCATTCGTTTTTGATTCCGTCCGTCCATGCGTCCGTCAGTGTGACCATCCATGCGTCCATCAGCGCGTCCGTGCGTGCGTCTGTTCGTGCGTCCGTCCCCGCGTTCGTCCATGCAGCCGCCCCTGCGTCCGTTCATGCGTCCATCCATGCAGCTGTCTATGTGTCCGTTCGTCCATCTATTCAACACTCCAAGTACCACCATCTCGCATCTTTTCATCACATATTCCCCATATAGAAGCACCGCCATTCAGCGGACATTCCAAGGACTAAACAAGAAGTGGCACACGCACACTTTCTAACGGCTTGCGCTTCGGGTCCACTTCCCACCTTTAACCACCTCGAGTTCGCCCAGGAGGTTCGCCCAGCGAGTATGACGTAGCAAACTTTTTCAGTCAGATAGTGCTCAATGTACATGCCAATGGCTGCTAATGGGAAATGAGAGGCGGAGAATTCGGCTTTTACTTTCTTACGGCTTGCGCTTCGTATCTACTTCCCATTTTTAACCACCTCGAGTTCATTCATGGTATATACAAGTTCATTGTATTCATGGCACTGCGGCTCAACGCTCGCTAAACCTTTCTAAAGCTAAGGAGCTTACACCCAGCGAGTATAACGTAGCAACCCTTTCTTGTCAGATAGTGCTCAATGTACATGCCAATGGCTGCTAATGGTGATCGCAGCCTGCGCGTTAACTAAAAGCCGAATGCTTCTGTCTCTCATTCCCCATTAGCAGCCATTGACATGTACATTGAGCACTATTTTTTATTGTTCAACAACGCACAGAAGAAGTCTCTCACTGGCACCACCTTGGAGGTCGAAATGATATACTCGTTACATACTACGGGGGACGAACAGGTTCCGCTATAAGAAGCTTCGCCCCTAAAAATTACTATGTTCTTATGCTCGGTTGCCCTACAAGAAGTTTCTGACAGTTGTAAGAGTGGCTGGTACAGGCACACTATCACGCGCAAGTTTGCTCATCTTAATCTTGACAATCTCATCTCGTTTCTTTAGCTCATATTCATCGGGTAGGACTATTTGTTCTGATGATAATATTGATTGCGAAAGCAGCTGTCGTTCAGTGTTCGACAAAGCTTTTGCTGAGTGTTGATAGTGATTCAGGATGATACGGGTCAAATTTAACGGACGAATGATGCACAATAATGAGACCTTTAGGAACCACCGTTTATAACACGTGAGCATTCATTGTGGAAACATGCAATTCTGATCGTATCTTTTTTCAACTACTTTTCTAGTGTGCACAAAGTTGGTATTGTTAGAGCCAGAACACGTAGCATTGCTAACATGTCGTCATTTCGGATGTGATGTATTGACATCAGAGCTCCTGCACTGAACGATTGGGTTCGCAAGAGAACCAGAGGATCCGGCGCCTGGGGGAGATGCGCTGGCCCGCCGGCCACTTGGCGGTGAGGTCACATTTGGTCGGACAGTCGGTGGCTCTAACAACCAGAGTCACAAGGGCCATGAAGACGCTTGCTGGTCCTAGTGAGAGAGGCACGACTTGAAGGGCCAGGAAATGAAGAGCATTGAAGAACCACACCAAGACTACCAAATGGTGTAGGACCACCAGAAACATGGGAAGAGTTCAGTGTAGAACAGGAAGAAAGTCTAGAAAAAGCCATCGACGCACGCACTGTAATGGTAAGGAGAGTCGAAGACTGGGCAGAAGCGGGTAACCGAGGGCCAACTAGAGGCTGCAGTGAAGGGCTTAGTGTTGGGTGTGCACTTGACACGACACGGCAGGCAGAGCAGGTAATTTGGATGTGTAGTCGGCATTCGGTGGGGCGTCAACCGAAAAGGAAACGCGCCACGAAGAGGGCGTGTGACTAAGAAAAGAACCACACAGCCTGAAAATATGGCTGGCGATTAATGTGGCTTCCTGAAAATTTGGATGTAATTCATCCATGCATAGTGTGCGGCTGGAAGGAAGCCATTCCAGTTCGTGATGAATAAAGAACACTTGTCGGGAGTTTCTGCAATGGTTGCGAAGCAAAAAATTCAAGCGGCCAGCTTCTCGATTGCAACGGTGAATGAACGCTGTATTCCTGAACCTTATTCGATGATTTTCAGAACGTGGAGGCATAGGGCTAACGTAAAAGCGCCTGACGCTAGGATGCTGTCCAATCACTGCTTCTAGTAGCAGGCGGTACTTGTTGAAGGCGAAGTAACCTGAAGAGGGTGCAAGGTCATTTGTGCCGACATGGATAATCACACTCTGTGCCGAATCCGGGATGAAGTAGAGCAAGTTGTGAACGTCATCAATGAGAGCACCGCACAACGACGAATGCAGGTTTGCCGGGAACAGCGGGATTGAAATGTTGATGCAAATACTTGGTCTGGGAATCACCCAAGACGATTGTAAAGCCTGGCATCTTGGAAACATCAATAATATTCTTTTCACTGTGGGTCTACCGGAATCCACAGTACGAGACATTGGAGGAAAGTTTGTCGCTGGATCCAGGAATAATAGGAGAATAAAAGGTGTTTGACTCACAAATGAAAATAATATTTTAATTCACGTTTAGCTCTGGGCATGTCCTTCGTCAGAATGAAACAAAACACTACAATGGTCACCACTTATATGCCAGTTGGTTATATTACCAGAGGAACTGCACTTCCCTGAGCGAATCTTTAGTGAAACAGAAATACCCTGCCTGTTTAGTAGAAGACGCTTTCGCAAAGGCTGATTTCGTCGAACGCACAACCTTAATAGAGGCCTATAAAGAGACTGCTACATTATGCGAAACTAACCGGGTCCTTACTCATTCAGCCTCGGTTGCGGGAGTAAGTTGTATTTTACAAAAGTATCATAATATCCTCTTGCAAAGCCAACGTCTCCGAACGATCTTCCCCATTCCACCAAGAGTATTCTTCAGATGCTCTAAAAATTTACATAACTTAGTAACATCTTCAGAAGTTACTAAACCTCAACATTAGGGCTGTCATCCATGCAATAACTCACGCTGAAAATATGCACACACATGACATCACTTTCAACTCAGGGTACCTCCCCCGGTTTCAGCCTTAAAATGAAGGCAACTTTTGCTGTGACACAGCAAACGTAATCTATCTTCTGAAGTGCTTTTATGTGGCATGCAATACATAGGACAAACTGAAACCAGCTTTCGTCTTACCGTTATTCGTCTTACCAACTTACTGTTATCAAAACACGCTGCACTTCCCGGCCATTCCTTCAGCAAGATACAAGCTACTATTCTAGAATCAGGCATTAGCTCTCATCGCGACAGAGAAGTCCGGGAATCACATCTTACCCAAAATTTCTGCACCATCGCTTTCGATCTCAATGAAAATCCCGGCTCGTTAACTTTCTTGCGCTCGTAATATGTCACGCGCTTCGATGATTTTGACTTAATCTGATATGCTTGAGATTTGCTCATAACAGTCTAGGTGCTGCTTTTCACGTCTTAGTCTTTTTTCTTCATTTTCCCACATTAATCCTTTCATTATTGTTTTTCACCCTCGCCGCCACATGTGCTGTGAATCGCTGTTCACTCTTTTTATTACGTGATCATGTTTCTGATGAACATTATGGCGACACATTAATAAATATACACGTTTTTTCCACGTGTATTGATTGTACCAAACTAGAATACTTGTAACCAACTGGCATATAAGTGGGGACCATTGTAGTGTTTTGTTTCATTCTGGCGAAAACCAGGCCCACGGCCAAAACATCAATTAAAAATTCTTTTCAGTTGTGAGTCACGAGTCGTACCTCACATGGGCTCCTGCTCTTGTTGCTATTTTCTGTGCAACCTTGCCTGGACACTGCTCGCGTTTGGTGACCTGGATTTCTCACGTTGCAGGGCATCGTTTGACACCAGACCCATCGCAGTGAGTGTACTTTTTTACTAGATAGTGAACTCTGAACACATTGTGTCTGTTCGCTGGGACGCAACATCGCTAAATAATCCAGAGGCCGCGCTGCTCGCGCACGCCCCTGTGGCACGAATGCGGGCCTGCGAAACGAGCTGGACGCCAGCGGCACGTAGGTGCACGAGCACGCTGCTCGCGCAGCACACAGACACAGCGTCTGAGGTAAAGAGCTAGCGCTCTCATGAAAATGCAGACGTCTAACCCCCGTCAATAGGGCCCCTGCACGATGCACGTGGAGAACACGGAGGGTAACTCAGGAACGGCATCACACTGGACGTTTGATCAAAATAGGGCAAAACGATAGGCAAAGCCCACATTGAGTGGCTACAAGCTGGTTGTAAAGGCAGGTCAGCCAATAAAGGCAATTAGCCGGAGAAAGAGCTGCACAACCTCTGAAGCCAGACGCCGAGTCTCAGCCGCAGCGTCAACGCAGCACTAGGACGCGGCCATTCCCTACTGATGGCTTCAAAATTGTATTCCGTCCGCAACCAGGACTAGACACTTCGAAGCGAACACTCATTGAGGTTACACATGTCATGGGAAGATCCCGTGGCTTGGCCCAGCAGGACTTCTATGACCATGTGCGAGTGCAGGTGTAGAAAGTAGAGAATGTGATCATCGCGAGCACAGCAAGTACTGAACGGGCTTCCAAACTGCATAGTATAAGCACTGTACAGATCGATGGAGTAATATTACAAGTAAATCCGCACATTCGATTTCCAATGATGTGTGCCGCTGAGTGATCTACGAGCTTGAACCAGGGACAAGCCCCACGGAGATTGTTGGAGGACTTTGCGTAGGCCAAAGATACCGCGTCCTTGGCGTGCGCATGCTGGGATCTTCCACTGCTGCAGTTATCACTTGCGACGGGCAGCACGTTCCTTTTTACGTAGCGTATATCAGTGAAGACTACCGATGCAAGCCATACCGGAAGTCCATTCAATATTGCCGAATCTGTGGCGCCGTAGGTCGCCGACAAGACGTCTGCCCTTTGCCGAAAGCGAACTTCTGCTACAAACGCGGCCACGACAAGAACACAAAACCACACGACTGCCAACCGATATGCTAGATATGTGGAGAAGACCATGAGATTGCTGGAAAGGAATGTAAGAAGAAACTTCGCAGGCAACCGCCTCCTTATCAAGTAAGTTGCCAGCAGCTCGATAATGCCCGCGCCCGTGAGAATAGCTGGAGTGCTCACACCGATGTTTTACCCGGGTTGGTTATCGTGCCAGAAATTTCACGGGCCCCCCTTTTTTCACCAAAACGCTGACCAAAGTTGCTCTCGCTCTAAGAGAAAACGGTCGCTCTCGATCCCGCACACCATCACGGTCTCGCTCCGTTAGGGGAATAAGCTACGCCGCTGTGGTGACCGCTAGTGACGGACCCAGTTCTCTAAATACCACAAGTGCCTCGGCCATCTCGCCTGCTCAGACAGCGACCGTCCGGGCTCTAGAAAATAAAGTCCAAGATCTACAACGGAAAATACAACAACGCCCACCAGCTAAGTGTAACACGCTAGAACTTGAGGACAGCATACTAAAAGAGACAGAAGCCACAATATCGAGGCGGGTAGAAGAAAGGCTGAAAGCACATGAAGCGAAGATGCTTGACCTCGTCCAATGACGCCTTGAAGCTTTCGAAAGCCCTCACTGCGAAATTCATCGCATCCATAGACCTAACCATAGGGAATGTGGTTACTAAAATTATTGAAAAGGTACATTCACTGACCCGTACTGTTAGCACGCTCGACGCCAACCTTGATGGCTTCATGGCACAACATAACTTCATAACATATGCATACAAAAATTTTGTTTCTCTTGAGCAGATGGTGGAGCAATCAGGAACCAAGTGCAAAGAATGAAATACTTTAGGGGATGAAACTGCAGCGGAAATGCGACCGTCAGCACCGAACAACCGGCACCAGGTGGAAATCAACTGCCGGAATGGCAACTCCCACACGTAGACAGTCTGAGCCACTTCCCACTCTTCGATTTTGGCACTGGAATTGCAGATCCTACAGACCTCGTTCTGCAAGCTTGCAAGAATATTCAGATATGATCGCGTTGCAAAAAACCCACAGAGAAAAGAATTGCTTCCAATTCTGCCTTGTACATGGCAAATGTAGTCGAAAGACGATAGGCTTGCGTCTGGAGAGGGAACAAAACGTTTATTTGACGTTCTGCGCAAGAACATCGGTGAATGTTATTCTGGAGGCGCTGCATTAGAGTGCCTCGAGCGTGTAGCGGAGGCGAACGAGTGCATCGAGGCACGCTAGACACAAGCGCCATCTGGCAGTTTTCTTCGAAAACGGAGGCGTGCAGCCCGCGGAGAAATATTCTCGCCTGTCTCGGAGGTGATAAGGTGTAGAACGCAAAGCGACGGTCAGGTACCACAACCGTGACGTCGTAGCAAAGCGTTGGAAACACCTTCTTGAGCACCGCGTTGCACTGTCAGCGCAGCGCAATAAACGCTACATTCCTTAGAGTTATTTGTGTGTGCCTCTTCTAGTATAAAGGCAGACATACAAAACTTTGAAGTGTTGTTATGGCGCCTCAAATATGCGCAATAATTGCTTTTTAATTTACAATCGCACAACTATCAACGCTAAACGTTGAGCAATATTGGTGGGCGCTGCGAATGGGGTTGGCCGTTTGGTGCCATTTGGGGTATCGTTAGGGTGAACAAACAGACAAATGTACATATATACAGACACACAGACAAACCAAAGTTTTTCCGTCGAAGGTCCGCAAGAAAGATTATCGTATTTAAAAAATCAAGCTCCCTGGCTACAGCACTCTCACATGCTCACGCCGCTCCGCAATTCTAGCGAAGAAGACGCGAACCACACAGGCTCATGAAATCGAAGACATTGGCATCGAACACACCATCGTGGAGATAATCCCCACTCGGAAAACTGAACAGAGCTTATACCTGGCCAACCTTTCAGCCCTCCGCGGGAGCAATTACACAAATACGACCACTTCGTCAACGAGCTCCGTCAAAAGGTTAGCGGCAATCCACTAGTCTTAGTTGGGGACTTCAATGCTCCCCACGTGGTTCGGGGCTATCACAGCACCACCAAAAAGGGGGCACGTGTTCAAGACGCTGCGCAGCAACACGTCCTCATGCTGTGGAATGAATTGCTCCATCCAACCCGAGTGGGTAACAGCGTGCCGATGGATACTAATCCTGATCTCACGTTCACTAGAAACGTGCACAACGCAACGTGCACAAGGCTGCCGGATATTCTAGAGAGCGACCATCACATCATTCAAATAGAGGTCGAACAGGCTCACCGCTCACTCAAGACAGGGAAACCTCGGCTCACGGACTGGACCGCTCACTGGAATGACCTTTGTGATAACTCGGCTATCGAACACATTGAAGACTGGTTAAACAGTATTGTAAGTGCTGCTGACGGACATACCAAAACAATATACTTGAACGAGGACAATACGGCAGTCAATAATCATCTCCTTCACCTATGGGAAGCTCGAAGATTGCTTATGAAACGATGGAAACTACAAAATTTCAACCGCAAGCTCAAGCGCCGCACCGCCACCCCTTATGTATTACCTCCTCTAGGGGGTCTTTAAGGTAATAAAGTGAACTGAAAATGACGCCATACTCAGCAGGCAGACACAGGAGTACGCCGAAAACCTTGCGAGCCAGAACTGGTGGACCTTCTGGACAAATTTCAAGAGGCACTGAGCACAAAGAAGACTTAGCACATTCTTCGAGCCCTGATCGACGACACCCACACCAAAACTAATCAAAAGAAATACAATTCAGTGGCTCATGCACAACTATGAGGGTACAGATCACCAATTACTCCAAGAGCTTCAAGCACAGCTGCGTGGTTCTGCTCACCAGCAAGCTACCTTCATCAACACTTCAACACCCAGGGAGTACCGAGGAGTGCTGAACGAAGCACTAGACCAGCCTTTCACGCAGGCAGAGCTACACGTGGCCTTCGCTAAGCTTACGTGCAACACGAGCCCAGGAAAAGGCAGAGTTACCAATAAGCACCGACGACAGCTGCCGCCCCGGGCGTTGACGGCGCTCATTCGGCACGCACTATAACGACTGCTGGAGGAAGGGCGAGCTACCACAAGCCTGGAAGCACTCGAAGGGGACCATGGTACCCAAACCAAGCAAGCCAAACTCGATTGCGAATTTTGTCCCATTTCCCTTACGTCTTGCGCTAGGAAACTCTTTGAGCACATGGTAAACGAGCGGCTCACCATATGCCTCGAAGACAATGGTCACTACCCGAACACCATGCTAGGCTTCCGTCAGATGCTCAGCACACAAGTCGTCCTCTTGCAGATAAATGAAGGTATTCTTCTCCGCTTGAGCAAGCACAGTAAGTCAACTGTTCTTGCTTTGGACGTAAAAGGCGCATTTGACAATGTGAGCCACGAAGACATTCTGCGTAGCCTTGAACATATCGGCTGTGGTGCCAAAACATACGTTTACATGCTGGCTTTCCTCACCAACCACACAGCCACTGTAGAGATCGCCAACATCCGGAGCGAGCTTTTTCAACTCCCTTACAAAGGCACGCCGCAAGGCTCAGTAATATCACCATTACTTTTCAACTTGGCCCTCCTTAAGCTCTCACGTCTTTTGGACGCTGTCCCTTGGATACATCATGCATTGTACGCCGATGATATCGCCAAGTGGACAAGAAATGCAAGCACGGGTGAACATGAGGAGTGACTTCAAGAGGCGGTTAACATCACTGAACAACATCTCAAGACCTGTGGCCTCCGATAGGCTCCGGAAAAGTTGGAACTGTTTGCACTTGCGGCAAGCACACGGGATAGACCACCAAGCTATGACGCACTTGACCCACAAATCTTTCTACAAGGAGTTCACATACCCCAAGTTGACACACTTTGAGTCTTTGAACCTTGACACATAAAGATGGGTCTGGCTCCGCTGCCCTACCCGGCTGCAGAACAATGTGCCACAGCTCACTCACATAATCTGAAAGGCGGCTAATCACTGCAGTGGCTTCAAGGGGGAATGGAAGCACTACAGCCGTCAACATGTTTCAAACAACGTTCCGTTTTTGGGTGCATATTTTCATCGGATTCGCCGCGTGGAACAGCCTCACTGGATCGGCGCAAGCGCAAGTGCTGGCAATCCCGGCAGCAAATGACGGAGGCATCAACTCGCCCAACCGGCTGAAGCACCCTTTCCGCTGTGAGGCCACCGAGACATTTCGCGCAAGCTGGCCGCGTCTCACCGCAGTGCTGTCATTCCCGGCTACCTAATCGACAGACGCATCAACATCGGCAAGCCTGAAAAGCAGCTTGAATGGCTTACGCCACTTCAGTGGGA
The DNA here is from genome assembly GCA_013436015.1 of Rhipicephalus annulatus. NCBI lineage: Eukaryota > Metazoa > Arthropoda > Arachnida > Ixodida > Ixodidae > Rhipicephalus > Rhipicephalus annulatus. The sequence continues at coordinate 161,715 of WOVY01016211.1, forward strand.
ATGGAAGCACTACAACCTTCAACATGTTTCAAACACCGTTCCGTTTTTGGGTGCAGGTGAGTACAGCACCTCAACTTCATTGTAAAAAGTCAAGCAATGTTTGGCTGCTAGTGCTTCCAGGCCCACAAACGTTGTTTCAATTAACATGTGAATGTGTGTTTATCGCTCGATAAAGTTGCTATTCATGCCCGGCGACGTAAAGCTAAACCCCTTCCCCCCTTCCCCCAAAGACGATCCTAACAAAGAATTGCTACAGCTTGTTAAATCACTGCACGACAAATTTGATTCCAAACATGAAGAAGTGATGTCTGCCTTGAGTGAAGTCAAAGAGGCTGAGTATTCAATGGAGCAACAAATCGCCGATATCGACAATAGGCTCTCGGCAGTTGAACAAAGCATTCGATCGTCAGAGGGGCAACAGGGAGAAAGTCTCGTGCCTCAAATGGCCGTACTGAACCAATGGCTCAATGAATTTGAAGACCGTTCACGCCGAGAAAACTTAACATTTCACGGCATAGTAGATGCCACTGCTGAAACTTGGGCACAGTCAGAAGAAAAAGTTTGCTCGATAATAAATTCAGCTTCAAGCCTGAACCTAGATAGCAGCGATGATCGCATTTCCCGGGCGCACATGCTTGGCCGTTTTGTCTCTAATAAGTCCAGACCTGTTATTGTCCGGTTTTCATCCTGTAAACTAAGAGAAACGATTCTGTCTTCCAAAAACAAGTTAAAAGAAGTGGTGTCTCAGTAAGTGAAGACTTTTGTAAGGCAACCAGAACTGTCAGGACAAATTTGTACGATTTTGGCAAGAAAAGCGGCGAACTTTTCACTGTGAAGTACAACAAGCTGTATATCAACAAAAAATGTTACATTTATTCCCCTGATACCGACAGTGTCTGTGAACTGCATTTGGGCAATGCCGCCAGTACTGCTGAACTGTCGTCTGCCGCTACAAACCGCCGTCCTGATGTGTCTTTTTCCTAACAGATGTTAGGCATCAGCAACGCAGACAGTCTTCTCAAGGCTTATCATTTTTATTGCCAAATGTGCGCAGTTTAATCAATAAACGTGACGCTCTAACACCTATTATTGATTCATGCGCTGCTGACGTGTTGCATTGACTGAGACCTGGTTGACTGAAAAAATTTATAGTGAAGAGCTGTTTCACTGCGACAAGAATTATGTTGTGTACCGTCGTGACCGTGATTTAAAACCGGGTGGTGGCGTTCTAATTGCCGTTGCCGACAATATAGTGTCTGCTAGGATTGCACTTACAACGTCCTTAGAGGTGGTTTGTGTGCGTGCTGTCATAGATCACCAAAAAACATTGATCGGTGCTTGTTATCGGCTGCCAAATGCACCAACTACTTTCTGCGATGAGCTGCATGACGTTCTTAATTTTCTCGGCTCAGAATTTCCTCTCTTTCCGTTGCTTCTTCGGAGAGATTTTAACTTTCCTAGAATAAGTTGGGCTTCCCAATTTCCCTCCGTTTTTGGTTTCGTCCGCTGAAAGTCAATCTTTTATTACCTTTTGCTTAAATTTCAATCTTGCGCAACTTGTATCTGGGCCTACTAGAACTGGCACTACTTCATCGAACACACTTGACCTGGTCCTTGTCAGTAATCCTAATTTAGTGCATTCATTAACTTGTTTACTCGGAATAAGCGATCATTGTTTTTTACATTTTTCTGTAAAGGGCCGTGTTACATGTCAGAAAAGCAATCCAAAATTTATGAGAGATTATGCGAGAGGTGATTACACTGCAATCAATAATGAGCTTGCATTATTCATTGACGAGTCATGCCAGAATTTTTTAGCCGTACTGTAGAAGAAAATTGGACACTATTTAGGAACAAAGCCACGTCTTTTGTCGCTAAATATATTCCACTGCGCAGGCTTTCCGGAAAGAAACGCTCCCCTTGGTTTTCAACGACACTAAAGAGATTATCAAACAAGAAAAAAACGCACTTTTCGTCTTGCGAAACGCTGTCAAACATCTACTCGTTGGAATGATTACGCAAACACACTGCATGCATATCGCATCGCGTTAAGAGAAGCAAAGGTCGTCTTCTTTAATACATATCTACCTTCCCTTCTTTCTACTAATCCATCAAAATTTTGGAGCACTATTCAAATAAAAAAATAACATATCTCTTACAGATACTGGTGGTTGCACCATGAGCAATGAAAAATATTGCATGGTTCTAAATGACACCTTCGCAAAGTCATTTTCTGACAGCTGTACTGACACAGTCCCGTACATGCGCAAAAAAGATTTTTTTCCCATGGATTCACTTGTTGTCGATTTTGCGGGGATTTTAAAGTTAATTCATAGTTTAAAACTATCCTCTTCCTGCCGAGCGGACGAAATTAATTCAAAATTTCTGAGAAATACTGCTGTGTACTCCTCTGTATTTTTATGTACCTTTTCACCCAGTCTATTGAGTGCTCGACTTTGCCCGCAGATTGGAAGGTGGAGAAGGTGGTACCGCTGTTGAAATCAGGTAACCCGCATTCTCCTCTCAATTACAGACCCATTTCACTTACCAGCGTACCTTGCAAAATTCTTGAACATATCATATTTTCTAATCTCGTTTCATTTCTTGAGTCAAACTCTTTCTTCACTTCATTTGAGCATGGGTTTCGCAAGAACTACTCCTGCGAAACACAACTAATATCGTTTATACATAGCATTTCTTCCTTTTTAGACAAAGGCCTAGTTATTGATTGTATTTTCTTAGATTTTGCTAAAGCTTTTGACAAGGTGTCTCATCGCTTAGTACTTCTTAAACTCAGTACTCTTAATATTGATCCTAACATCTTCAGTTGGATAGAATGCTTTCTAACTAACCGTACTCAATTTGTAACCGCTAATGACGCTGCATCCCCGCGCTGTCACGTAAAGTCAGGTGTTCCTCAAGGCTCCGTTTCGGGCCCATTGCCATTTTTAATTTATAATAATGACTTACCTCCAGTATTAATAGCTGAATAAAACTTTTTGCCGACGATTGTGTTCGATATTGTGAAATAACTAATCAGCATGATAACTTTATTCTTCAATCAGACCTAGATAACATATCTAAGTGGTGCTCACAATGGCTATTGTTCCTAAATCTCATTAAATGCAAAATCTTGTCTTTTTCGTGTCGCTCTGGCTTATCCACTTCTTTCGGCTATACTATCAATAACATCAATCTTGATTACGTAACCTCATATAAATATCCCGGAATTCAGCTAACCAATAATCTTTCTTGGCATGCGCACATCGAATACATCACTAACAATTCCAACAGATCTCTCGGCTACCTACGCAAAAATTTTTCTAAAGCCCCCTCCCATTTAAAATTAATGCTGTACAAAACGCAAATTAGACCTAAGCTTTAGTATGCGTCATCTGTGTGGGACCCCTGTCAAAAAACATTATCAGCAATCATTGAGCCGGTTCAAAATCAGCCAGCACGTTTCATTAATTCAAACTATACCCGCACATCTAGCGTTTCACTAATGAAATCAAACCTTGAACTAATTGATTTGCAAATTCGAAGAAAAATTTCTCGTCTATGCCTTTTTCACAAAATTCTTTACCGAAATAATTCACTTAAACAGGAACTCATCTCGCAACCTTCATACATATCGTCACGTCTTGATCATCAGTATAAAGTTTTTATTCCTTTCTGCCGTACTAACGTTTTTTCAGACTCCTTTCTGCCAAAGACCAGTGCCGAGTGGAACCACCTTCCCCTCTCTATCGCCTCCATTGAAGACGTGTCATCCTTCAAGACAGCACTAACCGATCATATCTTAAGTCTCTAATAACTGAATATTGTTTGAACATGTATTCTAATTAATTGGTTGTATTATTGTGTTCTGTTATTGCTGCATTTTTGTTATACTACCTACCCCCTCTGTAACGCCTTTATGGGCCCTGACGGTAATGTAAATAAATAAATAAATAAATGAAGAGCATGAAACCCTAAAAATGGTTTAAATTCACATTTACAGCCGCATAACGTACGAAACTCTCTACTTCAACCTGAAGACACCAGAGAAACAAAAACTTAATCTGCTGATACGAAAGGCTGCAGTGTTTGCCCTAGCACTGCCGCCAGCCGCCTCCACTGACCGATTGCTTCGCATGGGAGTTCACAATAGGTGGGAAGAACTCACTGAAGCGCACCTCATCAACCAGGTCGAGAGGCTCAAGCTGTCGCTCACAGGGAAAGCCGTTCTTCGACGCTCAGGATACGAGACCACCCTGGAACCCGACGAAGAATGCAATAGCAAAATACCGTCATAGCTCCGAGAATGCCTTAAAGTTCAGCAGATCCCTCGAAACATACATCCTCAATATCACCGAGCAAGGCGGCTCGCCAGGGTTAAAAGTATCCGGAAAAACCACGGCAATGACCCGCAGGCGCGATACGTGGACGCAGCCAAATATCCGGAACGTCACGCCATCGCGATTACCGTCACAGATCACAAGAGCGCGGTACAGGCATCGGCGACTATCCTCGCCAAACGTGCGGAAGCAGCTGAAGAGGCTGCTATAGCACTCTCCACCCAGACGAGTGAGGATTCTATCGTGGTATTTACCGACTCACAAACAGCGGCACGGAACTACCTGACAGGTAGGGTCTCCACGGTGGCGATTAGGCTACTAAAGCACATGGACGATCCTCCTCCATACACATGCATCGTGTGGATTTCGGGTCATGAAGGTCTCGAGGGAAACGAAGTGGCACAAACCGCAGCCCGCAAATGCGTTGACTGGGCATTCTCGTAGAAGATCCGAGGCACTTCCCACTCAACAACTGAATCAGAGGCAAGAGAACCCGTACCATTAGCGTATCATGCATTGCTGCAACATTATTGGCTCGAATGCACGTCTTACCCTCCGCGACATTCAAAACTCACAAGAGACGAAAGCACTGACTACAGGCGTCTTGAAAGCAACACGTTCACCCACGGCGTACTATTGCACCATATGAGGCCAACGTTGCCCAGCTACATCAGTCCTCACTGCAATGGGGCAGACACCCTGGCGCACCCCCTACTGCAGTGCAAAGTAAGCGTCCCAATCTGCAAGCAGCAGCACCAGGTGCGGACCAATCCTCAGTGAAGCATGGGAGGCTGTGGTCCTCCAACTGGACCTGGTCGAGCAGCGTAAACTCGTCGCTCGAGCCCGGTGGCTGTCCAGGCCAGACGGTTCATGGAATAAGGTACCCTCGCACCTTCACTCACAAGCTTAATTCAATGTAGTCGACTAAGGTTGCACGGTAGCCTTGTTGGTTATTCATGTTGTTCGAGGAATAGCGCATCCAGGATGGGACAGAGAAGAAGACACAGAACAAATACACGGTGCTAACTTTCAACAATGCGGTTTAATCCAAGAAACAGCAATACTTATACCTGAACAGTTTGAGAAAGTGTAATCCAGCATCCAAGTCGCTGTTCAAAGGAACCTTGAACCCCTCGAAGTGTCCTTTGAAATGCCATGTGACAATGTGATTCGGTTTTTAGATGTCCGATTTGTTTTTAATGATGATCAGACATGCTGGTATTATCACCCTCGTGCTAACAAACCTATACTGCCATATAACTCGGCGCACTCCAAGCTCGTCAAGTGAGGGATTGTTAAGACGCGCCCGTGGCGGGGCGCGTCTAGTGGCTAAGGTACTCGGCTGTTGACCCGCAGGGCGCGGGTTCGAATCCCGGCTGTGGCGGCTGCATTTCCGATGGAGGCGGAAATGTAGGCCCGTGTGCTCAGATTTGGGTGCACGTTAAAGAACCCCAGGTGGTCTAAATTTCCGGAGCCCTCCACTACGGCGTCTCTCATAATCATATAGTGGTTTTGGGACGTTAAACCTTACATATCAATCATGTTAAGATGTGCCTTACTAACACCTTGAAGAAGTCCTGCCAGAATTGTTTGCCTTTAAGCATGAGAGAGCAAACAAAACGTTTAGCTGACTCGGGGTACCCGCAACACGTCCTGACTTCTGTCGCGGAAAGCCTTCTGAGGCAAATGCGCTCCGAAGGAGCCGCGGAAACGCGTGCTACGTCTGCAAGAAAAGGATTAGCTGTAATCCCATATATTTATGGTGTTTCACATAACCTGAAAAAAAAATTAGCAGAACATTGCAACAGTGCGGGTAGTTTTCTCAGCACCTATCAAGCTAAACAGTCTTTGCCGAAAGACGAAACCGGAGCGCCCAGAGAAAGGTATGTGCGAAAAGAACCACCGTATTAGGTTGGTGGCGTGCATCACAGGAGTCATCTACCGGATCCCATGAACGTGTGATGCATGCTATATAGGCCAAACTGGTAGATGCATCAATGATAGGCTGAATGAACACAAGAGCAACGTGGCCAAGGCACAGCCTGAGGGCTTTTTGCAATTCACTGCAAGGAATGCGGGTGCAACCCCTCTTTAATCGCACCAGCATATTCGGAAGAAAGCACTAACCAAACGACAAGGCTCATCATAGAAGCGAAATTCATTGCTAAGAGTGGGGATGCATGTATGAACAAGCCATCGATATCATTATCATTGAAAGAATTGCATTATTTGGATGTCGCATGAGTTGCAGTAGATCAGTTTTCTGGTTCTAGCACGTGGTTGTGGCGCGCCATGTTTGGGTATAAGTATTGCTGTTTCTCGGATTAAACTGCATTGTTGAAAGTTAGCGCCATGTATGTGTTCTGTGTCTTCTCTGTCCCGTCTGGATGCGCTATACCTTGAACAACTTAATTCAATATGTTTTTTTCTCTCTCTGTTGTAAGTGAAGCACATTTTATTCTTCTAATATTCCCAGATCCGGCGACAACCTTTCCTCCAATATATATATATATATATATATATCTATATATATATATGACGCTAGATGTGGGCGACGTGGCCAGGAAAGCAGCGTCTACGACGGAGAACTTCGTGCCTACGACATCCGACTCTCAAATACTACAAGTACTTCGACCCTTGTTCATTCATGACGAGAATCGCTGTGTCATCAGTAATTTCTACGTTCAAGGCGTGCTTCAGTTGGCCAGAACGCAACAGTCAACCTCGCCCACCAGAGTTGTCATAAAATTCATCGGACTGCTCAATCGGCCTTGAAGATTTAGTGAGATTGTGGAACTCCGTCTGGACGTAAAACTGTGAATTTGGGCATTGTTTTGTTCATTCACTTATTTAATTTGTTATAGTTTGTAACCAGTGTCATCTTTCGGGGGGAGGGGGAATCGTGTGACGTATGAAGCGATTGTTGGTAGAAGCTGATGAAGAAGAAGTCAGCATAGAATAAACACGGCGTATGAGCCAGGCCACGTCCTCCATTCATCATAGCGTCACATATATATTAAAGGTAAATAGCCGACCGACCCATTAACGAGAAACCTTTTCTTTACGCACACCGCCCGCCGCCCGCCGAACGACCAATTACGGGAAACCCCTTTCTTTAGGCACGCCGTCCCGGACCCTCCCGGCACCGCGGCGACAATCTTGGGTGGGCCCGACCATGTCAAGAACTGAACAGCACGTGATATGAACCGTATGTGGATGTAGACGGACAGTTGGCTTCGTTCTCAGTGTTGACAGTGTTCTTCCTCTTTTTTACTTTCTTTCTCTTCTTTCTTTTTCGTCTTTTTTCTCCCCTTTTGTTTGTTTTCCCCTTTTTCTAGTTCCCTCTCACTCTCGCAAAACGTCTTTCAAGGCGAGAGGGACGCTGCAGCAACGAAGTTTGGAAGCTCATGTCAGTATAACTCATCCCCTGATGAAAGGGAGGACCCCTCCCGAAACTGTTGGGAAATAAATATATTTATCCTTGTTGACAACGCTCCCGTTGTGGCCATATCCCATACCTATATATATATATATATATATATATTATATATATATATATAAGGGAAGGAAGTGTATACTTAAGGGCTCGTCTTTCCGTGTTTTAACATCGTAATAATGAGATTTAACAGACAGTAATGCCAAGGAATGTACAGGGGAAGTTATTAGAACCAATAAAATGTAAATAAGAAGAAAAAAAGTGGATGAAAAAATAACCAGCCGTGAGCAGGAATTGAACCTACGACCTTCGAATAACGCGTTCAATGCTCTACACCACTGAGCTACCAAAAACTTTTTTTTTCTTTATTGCCTGCTTCGCAAACAGTATAAAATCAATATAAGAATACAGTGCAGTGTCACGTGTAAAAGTGCTGTCACAATCTTCAGCACATGGGGGGTTAAAAAGGCAGACGCTCTATGCCCACCAACTTATCTAATCATGGCAACCACTCTAGGCTTATCTTGTGCCTCGTATGCAGTCATCAAATACTGTACACTTTCTATGAAGTACTCTCGAGCGGGCCGGCGATCCACGTCTACGTTTCGCACTGCCATCCGTGTTCGCCGCACACTGTGAAGAACCAATACCATGACATATCGTAGGGCACAACGCCTACATTTATGACTGGCAAAAAACAAATGCCATACTGTGTAACTGGCAGGTCTTTCTTCAGGGTCCATGTCCCAGAGAAAGGCTGCATCAGTACAGTCTAGAAAGATGTGGTCAACTGTCTCAAGTTTTCTGCAGATAATGCAATTCAACTGACGGGACGAATATTCCTTTTTCCTCGGAGCCATAGATTGGTAGGGAGTGTGCCAGCTGTGAAGTTTGAAAAAGAATGTCTTCATTGATGGTCTAATTGGCATCTTCTTCACTCTTTCAAGACGTCATCCCCGGGCCCATTAGGGTACAAGTGTTTCTATACAGAGGCTCTGGCAACATGGTTTTCTACAAGGTCCTTGTACAGTCTCTTTCGCGAAACCCCAGAGAGATACTCTATCGAAAATCGCACTCTCAATATTTCCAAAGCAGCAATCACTTTTTCATGTACCCCTTAGGTTTTTTTGTCACCCCCATTGACTGTGGTTACAATAAAATCAGGCAAAAAATGGGCCAGCCGCACATGTATCAACGTTCTCAAAAAACGATCATCTTGATCTCGTAAAAAAAAACAAACCTAGATACTATCTGTCTCAGGAACAAGTGTAACAAGACCAAGCCCCCCACTTTTCACAGAACGGAACAGATTTGTTCGGCTGGTCCTTTCCCACGTGGACGCCCAGATAAACACTGCGATCACTCTGTGTAGCTTTTGTACAGCAACACGTGACATGAATAGCACTTGTAAAACATTCCATACTCGTGAAATAAGAAATATGTTTGCTCACTGTTGACCTCGGTAAACATTGAGAAATCGCGCCCACCCCCACGTTTTTGTCTTGTCTCTTAGTTGCTCTGTCTCTTGTTTTCCAGTATTCTTTGTGTCTCTGTAGTGTTGGGAGGAGGTACCCCTAAGTACTTGTCAGGTATAACCTTCCATGTAATGCTTTGAAAATATTGATGGTCATCATCATCATCATCATCATCATCATCATCATCAGCCTGACTACGTCCACTGCAGGACAAGGGCCTCTCCCATTTCCGCCAGTTAGACCCGGTCCTGTGCTTGCTGCTGCCAGATTTATACCCGCAACTTCTTGATCTCATCGCCCACCTAACCTTCTGTCTCCCCCTAACACGCTTCCTTCCTCTGGGAATCCAGTTACCCTTATACCAGCTGTTATCCTGTCTACGCGCTACATGTCCGGCCCACGTCCAGTTTCCCTCTTCCTATTTCAACTATGATATCCTTAACCCCCGTTTGTCCCCTAATCCCACTCTGCTCTCTTCTTGTCTCTTAAGGTTACACCTAACCATTTTTCTTTCACATGTGCTCGCTGCGTCGTCCTCATTTAAGCTGAACCCTCTTTGTAAGTCTCCAAGTTCTGCTCCGTAGCTAAGTACTGGCAAGATACATCTGTTATATACCTTCCTCTTGAGGGATAGTGGCAATCTACCTGTCATAATTTGAGAGTGCTTGCCGAATGTGCTCCACCCCCATTCTTATGTCTCTAGTTCTACTTCAATCTCGTGGTTCGGCTCGGCGGTTATTACCTGCCCTAAGTAGCCTAGTCCTTTTACAACTTCAAGTGCACTATTACCTATCTCGAAGCGCTGCTCCTTCCGAGGTTGTTGTACATTACTTTCGTTTTCTGCAGATTAATTTTAAGACCCACCTTTATGCTCTCCTGTTCAACTCCGTAATCATGAGTTGCAATTCGTCCCCTGAGTTACTCAGCAATGCAATGTCATCGGCGAAGCGCAGGTACTAAGCTATT